>CM060310.1:81325124-81327624 GCA_030674185.1 Monoplex corrugatus | reverse complement strand
CTAGCTTCCTTAGCTTCATTGCATCTATACCTGATTTCTTTGTTTATCTTCCTGTATATCTCCTCTTTGCCTTCCTCCTTTCCTCCATCAGGCCCAAAATGTAATTAGTCATCCAACTCTTTTTTGCTTTTCTATTTGCCTTAGGGATTTCTTCACAAGCTTCATTTATAGAACTTCTCAACTTTGTCCATTTTTCCTCACTGTCGCCAACGTCTTTCAGAGCACTGAATTTGTTTTGAACATGTACATTACATTTTTGACGTATCATTTCATCTGACTTTAAGAGTCCAAGGTTTAGTTTTATGTTGCATTGGATCTGTTTCCTTTTCCTCAATTTCAGCCTAAACCTTCCCACTACAGGATTGTGGTCACTGTTGCAGTCTGTGCCTGGTAGTGTTTTTGCTGACAGGCCATTGGGCCTCAGCTGCAAGCGGCCAAGTGTGAAAGGCAACTGTATCCTCCGTCTCGATTACTGTAATGCTATTTTTTCTGGTTCCCCCTCTCATCTCATTAACAAACTTCAGAAAGTTCAAAATCATGCTGCCCGTCTCATCTTCCGCTCTTCAAAATTTAACCATGTTACGCCATTGCTCTGTTCTCTCCACTGGCTCCCTGTTCAGCAAAGAATATCCTACAAGATTGCCTGCCTCTGCTTCAAATCTATTGAGTCTTCCTGTCCTGAGTATCTCACCCATCTGTTACATCTCTACACGCCATCTCGAGCTTTGCGGTCCTCATCTGATACCCGTCTCTATAGTATCCCCATAGTCCGCACTAAAAGGTTTGGGCAGCGTTCTTTTTCCTATCAAGCTCCAACCATCTGGAATCAGTTACCTCGCTCTCTTAGATACTCACCCTCTCTGTCCACATTCAAACGCTCCCTCAAAACTCACCTGTTTCCCAAAACTGGTAATCTCTGCCCCCTTCCCCCCATGTAATGTAATGGTGACATTATAGTGTCTTAGTGTCAATGTGTCATTGTATTTGCATGTCATGCTGTGTGTGTGTTTGTGTGTGTGTGTGTGTGTTTGTGTGTGTGTGTGGGTGCTTCTGTGGGCGTGTGTGTGTGTGCTTGTTATTCTGGTTATATGTTTTGCCATTGTAAACGCCTAGGGCATTAATTTGATTAGGCGTACTAAATGTTCATAATAATAATAATAATAATAATAAAGAATTTCTAAATCTTTTGTTGATCAGGATGTAGTCAATTTGATTTTTGGTATTATCTCCTGGACTCATCCAAGTCCATTTTCTTCTGTTAGGCTGCTCAAACCTGGTGTTTCCTACTATGAACTCATTCATCTGTGCCCATTCTACAATCTTCCCCCTCTTTCTTTTTGTGTACCAAGGCCATGAGGTCCAACTGTATCCTCCACCCTGTCCTGTCCCACTTTAGTATTAAAATCTCCCATTATGACTGTAACTTCTTGTGATTTACATTGGACCTTGGCCATCTCTAAAATTTCGTAGAAGTTGTCGATGTCTTCCTGAGTACTTGCGGATGTTGGTGCATACACCTGTATGATGTTGATATCAAAAGGTTTGCCTCCGAATTTGACCAGTAAAACTCTGTCGGACACTGCCCAGTATCCCTTAACTGCTTTTGATTTGTCTTTGTCCATTATGATGCCTACTCCTCTTTCATGTGAATTACCACCAGAGTATATCACTGTATATTCCCCTGATGTTATCATACTTGCCCCCTTCCATCTCACTTCCCCCAGTCCTAAAAATATTAATATTAAGCCTTTCCATCTCCATTTTGATGTTGTCTAATTTACCTTTCTGCATATATATATATATATATATATATATATATATATATATATATATAGGTTTTGGTGGCTGCTATACACACTGCAGATCTGTTTGTGCAGTGCTATTGTTATTTTTGTTTAAATCCCATCTGACTGCGTAGAGCCATGTTAGAGCTATAACCGTTTCAAAACATATACAATATTTCAACAGAAAAAAAAAACTAAAGGAAAAGAAAATTAAGTACACACATCAATGCATTCGCGCACATAATCTAAGGAGATGCCCTTGGCGTTGACCACTCTGTCCAATGCTTCACAAGGGGGTGGGGGGATAAGGAACATACCTGAACACAAATTTAAACATGAATTAAAGACATCAAAGCATATAAAGAAACGAGCTAAAAGTACCTGAAATTACTTCCTCATATCTCTTTTCCCTAGAACCAAAAATGCACTCAGTACATGTGCCAAATTATCAATCTCAAGAGAAAGTACGTGAGACTTTATCGAACACATCCAGATGAATGGACCAGCAAGGCAGAAAATGATAGGAAGAAATAACAAAAAGCGAAGGAAAAAGGCAGAAACAAAGAGAGTGAAGAAAAAGAGGAAATTTCTAGCACATAACATACAGAAGGTGGGGATACTATTTATACTGAAATAATCGCTGGCATCCCACAGGGGCTGGGGTTGGGGGGTGCTTGTGCATGAATACATGTCTGGGTGGTCTGTACATTTAACAT
>CM060310.1:81310124-81317624 GCA_030674185.1 Monoplex corrugatus | reverse complement strand
AACAGGATGGTAGCGGATACTCTAAGGGAGACAAAGGGTTAAGTAGTTTCACGTGTCACCTTCCATTACTTTTTTCGCCCTCTAGTTTGTTGCTCTGCATCCGAACATGTTTGATATGTATCAAATATTGATACACACAATCCAGACAAAAAAACTACTGGGAGAGGCATTCTGCCTGTGACGTGAATTGGACATATCCATCTTGTATGATAAGAAAGGAGGAAAAACAGAGGGGGGGGGGGGGTGTAAGAGAAGGGGGAGGGGGTGGGCGAAGAACGAAGTCAGAGAATTGTCTCTCAAGAGATTGTCTGCTTCCATTGCTTGGCTCCTGCAAACTTGTTATGTAAAAGAATTCTATCTAACTAAATCAATAAAAGCTGGTGACAACAGATCTTTATGTCAGATAGGCGGTGTTACATGTGTGAGTGTGTGTTGTGTGTGTGGTGGTGTGTGTGTGAGGGGGGAGGAGGGAGGGTGCAAGAGGTAGGGAGTAATGAGGCACCGTGGATTCAAGCTGTGCTGTGTGTTTGTTTGCTTGTTTGTTTGTTTGTGTGTGTGTTAGTGTGTTGTGTGTGAGAGAGAGAGAGGGGGGGGGGAAGAGAAGAGAGAGAGAGAGGCAGAGAGAGAGACACACACACAGAAATTCACACAGAGATTCACAGAGAGAGAGAAAGAGAGAGAGAGTGAGAGAGAGAGAGAGAGAAAACAGACAGACAGACAGACAGACAACACACAGACAGAGTGAGAGAGAGATATTGTGTATGTGTGTGTGTGTGTGTGTGTGTGTGTGTGTGTGTGTGTGTGTGTGTGTGTGTGTGTTGTGTGTGTGCATATGTGTGCGATGCATATGTGTGTTTTTGTGTGCGTGCGCATGTGTGTTTATGTGTGTATGTGCGTGTGTATATATGTATGTGTGTGTATGTGTGTGTGTGCGTGTGTGTGTGTGTGTGTGTGTGTGTGTGTGTGTGTGTGTGTGTGTGTGTGTGTGTGTGTGTGTGTGTGTGTGTGTGTGTGTGTGTGTGTGTGCATACTGGAGTCTCCGGTTGATCCGACAGGCAAATAGTCAAACTGGTTCTCTATCACCTGGTTTTGGTCTTTGGTCTTCATGTGGGACAGTGAACACTTGACTTATTCCAAAGGCACATCTTCCTCCACATGGGCTGTGTGGTCAGGTGTCCTGTGGCTTCAGGTTCGCTGGTTACTCTTCTGTTGAATTGGAGCTGTTCAGTGTGTTCAGTATAGTCTAGATAGGGCCTCAGGACCTGGCCAATTCATGGGTTTATGTGAGGCTAAGGCTTGTGCCATGAACACCATACGCACGGCACCTGTGACGTTCGTGTATATGGAATTCGTTCCGAGTGCGGAGACCTCATCTTGAGAAACTGAAACTAAAAATGAAACTCAGCGTGACTGTGCCATGCGTGCACTTCTGTTGCCATCTTCCTCTGTTGTAGGCAATATCTTCCCCACTGGTGATAATGATGCCATAGTTGATAAGGCTGGAGACTCACTCTAGTGTATCTTATACACTCTTTTGGTCATCCCTGGTATGTTTTGTTCCAGCTCTCCATACAGAATCATCTTCTGGATGTGGTTGCCCTAAATACGGGCATCGTGACCTGTCCAACGAAAATGAAGATGGTTGCGCTCTTGCGATCTGGAGCCATTAACTAGTTGGCCATAGAGAAGATCTGCGGGGGATGCTTGCTTTGGCCGTTTGGTAGACATGCCGTAGCTGTTGTTATTACAAAGCCCCATTAAAGTTTATTTTGACAGCGTAGAAATGAGTCTTTATATCCATCTCTAAAGCTAATAATGTTCATGAATATTATCGTGAAGACCACAAAAAAGAAATCTATAATCAAACACAAAGCATACAAACAAAGGCATACAAATTTCCCCTCTACACCGGTTCTATAAATTTTCAGCATAAAAAATAAGTTCAACAAACATATTAACACACAAAAAACCCCACGCCTAACGACTTGGAAAAATAGGACAGCAACTCAAGTTGAACAATTAAATTGAGCAAGCAAACCCACGCTTGAAGAATTGCAAAAAAAAAGGACAACAATTTTAACAGCCACAACAGCAGCAATGAAATGCTTGGAACATGACATTTTAGTGACAAGACTTTTCAAATGTTTGTGTATTCAGGGCTATTTGCAGCCTGGCTATTTTGGTAAGGGGTCAATGGAGACAAATGACCTGGTAGCTGTCTGTGGCCCATTGGCTGGCGTCTGATCAACATCAACGCTGGTCCCTTTGTTTGTAATGCTGATAATTCAGGGATCATAAATTCGAGTCCCTCTCTGTCTGTTTGTTTGCTTCTGTCTGTCTGTCTGTCTGTCTGTCTCTCTTTCTCTCTCTCTCTCTCTCTCTCTCTCTCTTCTCTCTCTCTCCACACACACACACACACACACACACACACACACACACACACACACACATACGCCCCCCACATATATATATATATATATATATATATGCATATATATATATATATGTGTGTATGTATATATATATATATATATATATATATATATATATATATATATGTATGTATGTATGTATGTATGTATTATCGCTTTGTCGTTGCCTCTGCTCTCTTTCTCTCCCTCCTTTCTCTGTCTCTCTCTTTCTCTTTCCCTCTCTCTCTCTCTCTCTCACTGTGTCTCTGCCTCTCTGTCTCTCTGTCTCTCTGGATCTCTCTCTCTATCTCTCTGTCTCTGTCTCTCTCTGTCTCTCTCTCTCTCTCTTCATCTGTATGTCTCTCCATCTGTTTGTTTGTCTCTGGTTATCTGTCTGTCTGCCTGTCTGTCTGCCTATCTCTCTCTCTTTCTATCTCTCTCCCCATCTCTCTCTCTCCCTCTCTATCTCCCTCTCTCCCTCACTATCTCTGTCGCCCTGTCACTGTCTCTGCTATGTCTCTCTCTCTCTTTCTCTCTCTCTCTCTCTCTCTCTCTCTTCTCTCTCTCTCTCTCTCTCTCTCTCCCTGTCTCTCCCCCTTCTCTCTCTGTTGTGACCCATCAGGTTAATGCATTAGACGCCAACCTCGTAACGCAGGGGTCATGGGTTCAATCTCCCATGGGCGTCACTATCAGTGGCCCATTACTAAGTTGATTAGAGCACCATACTGATAACTCCGGTGTCTCAAGTTTGACCCTGGGGCAGGCCACATATTTAAGTGGACGTTTTTTTTTTTTTATACAGCCGTGGACTTTATATCTCATATCTCGAGTTCAATTCCAGCCTTCTGTCCTTCTCAGTGCTCTGACTGTTCTGATAGTTTTTGTTGTTGTATAGATCTCTGTTCCAGCAACAACAACAACAACAAGAACAATAACAACAGCAAGAACAATAACAACAATATCATCAGCAGCAGCAACAACAACAAAAGCAGCAACAATAGCAACAGCAACAAAAACAACAACAACAACAGCAACAACGGCAAAAGCAACAACAAAAACAACAACATCAAAACCAGCAACAACGACACCAACAATGGCAAAAGCAACAACAACACAACAGCGGGAGAGAGATTTTGCCCAAACGTGAGGAATCTGTCAGGTGATTGTTGCCTGATTTTGGATGGAACGCATACGGAATTGTCCCAGAGCAAAGAATCTCTCTAAAACAAACCCCAGATTCCACACTTCTGATCAGCATCGATTTAATATCCTTCGTGTTCGGATTCAACTGACCAGATCAGAATCAGATTCTGATCAGAATTACGCTCCTATTTACGGAGTCATAGTCACAAAATTCTAAAAAACTCATTGCTGCGCTGTGAAGCGACGGGAGACAACGCCAACCGTAACTCCTGTGACCACCAAGCTCATCGGACAACTGGCAGGTATAACAATAACAACCATAGCAACAAAACAACAACAGCAGCAGCAGCAACAACAACAACAACAACAACAAGCAAAAACAATAGCAACAATATCAACAGCAGCAACAACGACAACAAAAGCAGCAGCGATAGAAACAGCATCAAAAATAACAACAGCAACAAACAATAACAAAAACAACATCAAAACTAGCAACAACACCAACAATGACAAAAGCGACAACAGCAACGACATCAACTACAACAACAGCAACAACAACGACATCAACCACAACAAAACGCCCACATTTGTCACCAGATGTAACATGACCAAACAGACGGCAAACGAAAATGAAACAGAGCAATCGCAACGTTGGTTGAATTAACCCTTTGTCTCCTGCACCCTGTCTACCAACTGCAAAACTTAACTCTTTGACTCCTTCATCCCTGCCACCACAGACGACGACGACAACGGAAGAAGAAGAAAAGAAGAGGAAAATAGAAGAAGAAGAAGAAGAATGAAGAAAAGAAAGAGAGAGGAGGAGGAATGACGAGGAGGAAGAGATCAAGAAGAAGAGGAATACGACGACGACGAAAGAAGAAGAAGAAGAAAGAAGAAGAAGAAGAAGAAGAGAAGAAGAATCGAAGAAGAAGAAGAAGAAGAAGGAAGAAGAAGAAGAAGAAGAAGAAGAAGAGAAGAAGAAAGAAGAAGAAGAAGAAGAAGAAGAAGAAGAAGGGAAGAAGAAGAAGAAGAAGAAGAAGAAGAAGAAGAAGAAGAAGAAGAAGAATGCGAAGAAAAGAAGAAGAAGAATGAAGAAGAAGAAGGAAGAATGAAGAAGAAGAGAAGAAGAAGAAGAAGAAAGAAGAAGAAGAAGAAGAAGAAGAAGAAGACATGAAAGAAGAAGAAGAAGAAGAAGAAGAAGAAGAAGAAAGAAGAAGAAGAATGGAAGAAGAAGAAGGAAGAAGAAGAATGCGAAGAAGAAGAATGGAAGAAGAAGAAGAAGAAGAAGAAGAAGAAGAAGAAGAAGAAGAAGACATGAAAGAAGAAGAAGAAGAAAAAGAAGAAAAAGAGTTCAACCCAATATGAAGTGTGGCTTTGTTACGATAACCAAATGTAGCCAAAACACATATTTGAAAATGGCCTATATTTGTTCTCCTATTGTTCCTTTTATAGATAAAAAAAATGCAGTGGGGGAATACATATCAGCGTAGGAGGAGACATATGGGAAAGTAGAGGAGAATGATGCGAAGTGAGGTAGGGGTTCATGATTTGGACAAAAAAACAAGGAGTTAGCAGACACATAAATATCAAACAAAGAGATATAGACACAAAGAGAAAGTCAGTTACATGGATTTATACACGCGTTTCTGCCATTTGCCATTCCCTAAAGGGACTGGTTGCGTCGTACGGGATAATTAAATAAACATATGCTGTCTGTGTGACATATATGTAACATTTTCAACTTCAGCACAAAATAGCTGAGAAATAAGCACGTGTTTTCGTGCAGACGTTTCTCTCTTCACTGCTGGCTTTCCTACCTATATGCCTGCCTGCCTGCCTGCCTGCCTGCCTGCCTGCCTGCCTACTCCTTCCTGTCTGTCTGTCTGTCAGTCTGTCTGTCTGTCTGTCAGCTGTCTGTCATGTCTGGTCCTCCTGTGTGTCTCTCTTGTCCATCTGCCTGTCTGTCTGTTTGCCTTCCTGCCTTCCTGTCTGCCTGTCTGTTTATCTGTGTGTCTGCTTCTGTCTGTCAGTATGTCTGTCTGTATGTTGTCTATTCTGTCTATCTGTTCCGTCCTTCAGTCTGTCCGTCCCTCAGTCTGTCCGTCGTCTGTCTGTCTGTCTGTCTGTTTGCCTAAAGAAAAGATGGATTACGGAATTTGCTCACGAGGGAATTGTCGCACTCAGACAACTCCATATGCGCGCCATCAAAAACGCACCGTAATCATCTGCGCTTGCGCAAAATCTGACATGTTGGTAAGGTCTTGATATGTGGAAGAAGCGGGGTGGCACCTTTGCACACCTTTTTTTTTTTTTATTTAATTGAGTGACTCCCTGTCTGAGGACACATAAGGCAGTCATTGTACCCTCAGTCACGTCTGTTCCTGGCACTGGCATCATCAGAATGATTGATGTTTAAGCTGGACAATAAAGAGGCATGATTATTTTCTGAATGGTTAAAGTTCTAAGCTGGTCGATAAAGAGATTATTTTCTGAATGATTGAAATTTAAGTTGGGCAGTAAAGAGATTTGATTATTTTCTGAATAATTAAAAGGGACTTCCTAAAAAAAGTGCGAACTCCCGCGTTCAAGAAAACAGGAACTACAAACAAAAACAAAACAAAAAAAAAAAAAAAAAAAAAAAAAAAAATCAGAATGCGTATTTGATATAATCAGACAAGACAAGCGCAAATATTCGATCAACTGGCCTTTGTCAAGCGTAAATATAAGATCACAAACGAATAAAAGCCAAATACAAAAATTAGGAGTAAAAGACTGAAATTTTACTGCTGCTTTATCCAGTGGGAGAACGGGACTTGATTACATGTATGTTGTGAATGGTTGGAGTTTAAGCTGGGCAGTAAAGAGATTTGATATTTTCTGAATGGTTCAAAGTTAAGTTTGGCAGTAAAAGAACTACAGTATCTTCTGAACGACTAAAATTTAAGCTGGGCAGGAAAGAAACTTGATTATTTTCTGAATGGTTGAACTTAAAGTTGGTCAGTAATGAGATTTGATTATTTTCTGAATGACTGAATTTAAGCTGGGCAATAAAGGGACTAGATTGTTTTCTGAATGATTGAATATTAAGCTGGGCAATAAAGGACTGATTATTTTCTGAATGATTTGAATTTAAGTGGGCAATAAGGGACTAGATTTTTTTCTGTTATTCGGTATAATGATTAGAACTTTTATTGAATGTTATGAAGTGGCATAGAGAGATTGATTTTTATTAAATGATTAACGTTTAAACTGTGGCAATAAAGAGATTGTTATTATCTGTCATTTATCTTAACTTTGATGTCAATAATTGTTATTTTTTATGTATTTTCTCAGTGTTGTGTGACTATTGGATGCGTATTGTGTGTGTGTGTGTGTGTGTGTGTGTGTGTGTGTGTTTGTGTGTGTGTGTGTGTGTGTGTGTGTGTGTGTGTGTGTGTGTGTGTGTGTGTGGTTGTTGTTGTTGTTGCTGGGATTGAACTCAAGAGATCAAATCTGTTGTTCATGGCTCTATCAACAAAGCCAGCCATCCTGAACTGAAGTTCAAACCCTCGCCTCCTGCATTACCAACATGGTGTTCTAATCATCTGAGCTAATTGAGCTATCATTATCTTAAAGAAATTATCTAAATTTAATTGATTGGCAAGGGGGAAGAAAGAAAAGTTAAATCGAAGATGAAATTAAGAGTATATTTTTCGGAAGTCAGAGCTACTTGCCTTAGGCATTTCGTTTTCAAACTAACCATCGCTATTCTACTCTTCCCTTCCATGGTTTTCTAACATTTCAGTTTTACATTACTTTGATTTTTTATGCTATTGTAGTTCAGTTGTATCACTACAGATCTTCCATTAGCTTTATGGTATAACTTAGTACGTATTAAGATTCTGTAAGGGAGAAGGCAGGACTAAAAAAATATGTTTACTGTTCTACTCTTGAAAACAAAGATGAG
>CM060310.1:81285124-81295124 GCA_030674185.1 Monoplex corrugatus | reverse complement strand
AGGGTTGCTTCCAAGGCATATATGTAATACCAAAGGAAATAAGAGGGACGCAGGGAGAATTTTAAATACAACTAAGTAACATAACTCTTGAGAGTCACGTAGTTATCTCCCATGTGAATTCTCAAATCCAACACAGTTTCACTCTACCCATTCAGCTAGCATAGATGCATCCACAAAGCATAAAGTTGTAAGCTCAGAACATTATTTAGAAAAGGAATGCCCAAATTACCCACATACCCTGCAACTACGCTACATACAACCACGATGGTGGAGAGAAATTGATAAAATATATTTGGTCTTATGTTCAAGATTGACACAGTCTTTTATTCTTGAACTGACCAAACACACACACACATAGACAAGACAGAACATATACAGGGTTGCTTCCAAGGCATATATGCAATACCAAAGGAAATAAGAGTGAAGCAGGGAACATTTTAAATATCAAATAAGTAACATAACTCTGAGAGTCACGAGTTATCTCCCATGTAGAATTTCTCAAACCAACACAGTTTGCGCTACCCATTCAGCTAGCATAGACGCAGCCACAAAGCATAAAGTGGTAACTCAGAACATTCCTTAAAAAAGGAATGCCCAAGTTATTCATATACCCTGCAACTACTCTACACACAACCACGATGGTGGAAGAAATTCATACAATATATTGGTCTTATGTTCAAGATCGACACAGTCTTTTAGTCTTGAACTGACCAAACACACAACACACATAGACAAGACAGAACATATACAGGGTTGCTTCCAAGGCATATATGCAATACCAAAGGAAATAAGAGTGAAGCAGGGAACATTTTAAATTCAAATAAGTAACATAACTCTTGAGAGTCACGGAGTTATCTCCCATGTAGAATTTCTCAAACCCAACACAGTTTGCGCTACCATTCAGCTAGCATAGACGCAGCCACAAAGCAAAAGTGGTAAGCTCAGAACATTCCTTAAAAAAGGAATGCCCAAGTTATTCATATCCCTGCAACTACTCTACACACAACCCACGATGGTGGAGAGAAATTCATACAATATATTGGCCTTATGTTCAAGATCGACACAGTCTTTTATTCTTGAACTGACCAACACACACACGTAGACAAGACAGAACATATACAGGGTTGCTTCCAAGGCATATATGTAATACCAAAGGAAATAAGAGTGAAGCAGGGTGAATTTTAAATACACTTAGTTGATATTTAAAATTCTCCCTGCTTCCCTCTTGTTTGCTTGGTATTACATATATATATATATATATATATATATATATATATATATATATATATATATATATATATATAATACAGCATTGAATTTCCACATATCTGATGCTTATGTTATAGAATTCAAAAGAGAACACAATCAAAATCATTGAAACATGTTCACGTACTTATACACAAGCGCACATATGCAGTTACACTGTAATACAGTCTTGGACAATAGTAAATTTGTTTACAGAGACAAATATCATATGACAAAAGTTTTGTAAACACACAAATAACCCAGAGACAGGAATGGCCCAATAACTTCTGCAATGACAAATAATGTATGACAGCTTTAGATACGCACAAAAAAGTTACCAGAAGTAGGAATGTCCTGATAGATTACGACACATAATCTATCAGAGATCCTATTTTATGGAGGAAAGGTAGCAGATGTTATGTTCAGAGCTATCTATAGCTCGACAACTTTTTGACTGGGAGTCACTGGGGGGAGGGGTTAGGGGGGCAGGGACGGGCGTGGGGGAGGGGGGGTGCACATTGCCTGATGTCCGTCTGTCTGTCCTTCATTGTCTGGCTTCTCATCAAAATCGATCTGGTATTTTTTATCTTTACGTCTGTCTGGTACACTTCATGTTTCTCTCTCGTCTTTATGACTCCCCCAACACCGCCATTCTGAGATACTTTGTGATGTGTCTGTTTGTCTGTCTTTCTCACGTACACATAGACACATACATCATACACACAGACACACACACAACAGACCACACACACAGACACAGCACACAGACACACACACACACACACACGCACGCACACACACACACACACACACACACACACACACACACACACACACAACACACACACAAAGAAAAGAGGCATACAAAATTGGTATAGCTATTGTTAAGTATCCAGTCTTAAATGCCTTAGTTTACTCGCTATTTGCCTAATTTCTTTAACTTTTTTTTTTTGTAGTGTCCTAGTTTTGTCTGCTTGTTTGTTTGTCTAGATTTTGTTGTTTTAATACATGTATATTAGCAATATCTGACATATTAGTTGATCTCTGTACTAATTATATATATATATATATATATATATATAATACTAATATATACTATTGGAAAGTAAAGTTGCATTTCAGTTCAGTTCTCTCTGTCTCTCTGTCTCTCAGTTTTACTCTCTGTCTCTTTGTCTCTCTTTATCTATCTCTGTGTCTGCTGTTGTCTGCTCTGTCTTTCTGCCTGTCTGTCTGTCTCTCTTCTTTCTCTCTCTCTCTCTCTCTCTCTGTCTTCCTCTCTCTTCCTTTCTCTCTGTCTCTTCCTGTGTCTCCCCTTCTTTCTCTTTCTCCCTCTCTGCCTGTCTCCCTTTCTCTCCCCCCCCACCCCCCCCTCCCCCTGCCTGTCTGTGTGTCTCGGTTCATTTTCAACAACACTTTCACTATCTGTCAACTCGCAAAATGTATCCAGAAACCCACTTTCTACTGACACGAAAAGAATTTAATCGTCTTTTTTTTTTGGCCCTATTCTTCTGATTTGTCTTTTTTCATGTTCCTCTACTTTCTTTCCAGGGTACATCCCTTTGGTGTTTCTGTTCTTGATACTCGCTAAGCCACATGCTTCATGCGATGGCTCTCTCTTCCCTTCGATCTCTATTCGTTCTCGTCGCTTTCCATTGAGCGTTCCCTTTTAGTGTTACGTGTTAGGCCCCTGTTTCTTATCCCAGGAGTTTGTTTCCACTCGGGTGTTCTCTTTCTCTCTTTCTTTTGCTGCAGTGATTCTGTCCTTGCTGCTGTAAAAAGCCACGTTCTTTTATGTGAGGATCAATTTTTTTGCAACTCGTCTCTCAGGGTTTTTTGTTTGTTTGTTTTTTGTTTTTTGTTTGTTTTTTTGCTCTGGCATCAAATGTCACAGAAAAAGACGAAAGGTGGGATGAGGATGGGAGTGGGGCAAGCATGGATAAATGTGATTCACTTACACTGCGAATACTCAGAATTCATTCGTTTATGAGACAGCTACCTGAAGATAAAGGGAGTGTGAGTATGGCATTATCAGAACAAATGAATACCCTCTCCGTCAGTTTTTAAATTCTTGTTGGAATATTAATGTTTGGTTACCCTCGAGCATTAAGTTAATGTACTTATAACTGCGCTCTACAATCAGTGGTTGCTTGAGAGATATATTTATGAACTTCATTTTCTTATCAGAGTTCATGTGCATGCATTGCTGGAAGATATTGCTTTGTTCCTTCATCTTGAGTCCTGTGCCAAGCTGCAGCTGGAAAACTAAGCTCATGGCTGGTCAAAGATCTTAAGTCAAAGATTAAAACATTCCGTTTACGTCATGTACTAAAAAGCTACAAAGTATTGTGCATGTAATGATAATTAGATAACAATGTAATGAGACAACAAAAAGAACGATGAAGATGACTACGACGATAACAACGACAGCAACATCAACTATTACCACCACGACAATAACAACAAAATATGAACAACAATAACCAGGAAAAAACACGAAAAAAAAGAGAATAAGAACGCGTATTTAATACGACCAGACAAGACAAGACAAAACGAAAAAAGAATAAGAACGCGTATTTAAATTAATACGACCAGACAAGACAAGACAACACGAAAAAATAATGAGAACACGTATTTATTACGACCAGACAATACAAGACAACACGAAAAAAGAATAAGAACGCGTATTTACTACAACCAGACAAAACGTGTCTTGTCTTGTCTTTGTATTAAATACGCATTCTTATTCTTTCTGGTTCCTGTTTGTTTGCACGCGGGCAATTACACTTGTTTTGGATTTTATGAACAAGGACGCATAAGATCAATAATGTGACTATAAGAAAAATCATGAACAGACGATGAAACCGCAGCTGGTACTGCAACAAAATGACCCTGTGTGTGGTGGTGTGTTAAGGAACCAGTGTGAATGACACTTGGATAGAGCTATTGATGTGATATGGAGGATAGGGCAGGAAAAAGATAAGGACAGATACAATTAAAAGGAAATGTAAGTGTCCTGTCAGTCAATACAGACAGAAGTGGACAGTGCTTTGTAAGAGAGCATCATTCAGAGAAGACATCGGCTGCACTTCACGTATGTGCTTTTGAGAGTCCAAGGATGTCTGTCTGACGTAAAGGACTCTCTGCCCGGCCACACACACCTGCGTCAGAAGATCATCGTTTTTTTTACATTTTTTTAAAAGTCTTTTCTCTCATTTTTCTTTGTTAAGAAAATAGAACGCATGAACTGGCAAAGAAATGCAGCTTCTTTACCTTGCACAGCTGTAGTTGAATGAAGTATTTTTGATTGACTCAAAGACTGGCAACACCCATATGTATATAGACAAGAAGCACATGAAAAGACAAAAATAATGCACATTTGATTTCTGAAAAGAGGCAGCTACAAATTTTCGGCCGTCTGGCCTTTTTAGTGTGTACATGTAAAAAAACAAGCGAGCAAGCAAACAAACAGATAAACGAATAAACAAACAAACAAACAGATAAACAAACTAACAAATAGACGAATTTACCATATAATTGGACAAACAATGTAGCAGGAAATTCCATACTTTCCAGAAAAAAAAGGATGGGGCAATGCATCTGGGAGGGAATGTTCTTTCTGTTATTATGATTTTTGTGAAGACATCAGTTCCAGCGGGAATCCTTTTGGATTACATCAAATGCTTAGTTAAAGAAATACATTACAATTGTTCGTGCCGAATAAAGTACATGCAATTGAAGCTTATTTTGTTTCCATTAAAAAAGACCAGAAAGATTTACAAAGAACGAACATTCCCATAGCAATGCTACAAAGTAAAACATAACAATAAAGAAACTAAACAAACAAGGGATAAAGGAAAATAACAAAGGACAACAGAAAAAAAAGCGCACAGATAAACCATTTCCAAACAGCAGAGACAAACACACAGATAAACAAATCCCCAATAAAACAACAGAAACTGCAACCACCATCACCATTACAACAACAAACCATTTGTAACGTGTTGCTCTCAGGACGAAGGTTTTCATACTACTGATGGTGATGGAGATTCTCGTCAATACGTAGATAAGTAAGCATATTAGTCCTCTATCGCCTGGTATGGGTCTTCGTGTGTGATACTAGACCAATGGTAGAGGCACATGTTTTTACGCAGGTCCTTCATGGGAAGAAGCGACTTGGCCTTGGGTTCTGTTTCCACTGATTCCACTTCAGATGAATAGCAGCTGTTCTGCGCAATTCAAATATGACAATGCCTTGCATGCACTTTATTACTACTGCTGCTGCTACTACTGCTGCTGCTGCAACTACTACTACTACTATACTTCTGCTATAACTACTACTACTACTACTACTACTACTACTACTATTACTATTACTACTACTAGCTACTACTACTTTCATTTGTGTATGGTAAACTGTTCATATCGGAAGCATGCTCGTTGCACTTTACAAAGCAACATAGCATTAATGACCAACAAGACAAACTTTGGGTTGAGGGTTTGTCATGTCAATATATTTATTCAGTGTAAATACAGACGCATACAACAGTTTCGCATAAATTTAGTTCATCAAAAACAATGGCAAATCACACAAAAAATGAAATCAGAAATACATGATATTAACACTTGTTCTCAAAGTATGCAATAACAACAACAACAGAAAATATAAGCAAAAACAAAGTAAAACAAGTAATTACCGGGTACATAAGGTTTTTCACACAGGCACACAGACACACACATACACACACACTCACACAAACACACAGAGATACACACACGCGCACGCACACGCACACACACACACACACACACACACACACACACACACACACACACACACACACCACACACAAAACACACAGCGATACAACACACGCCGCACACCACCACGCACCAACACCACACGCACAACACACACAAACACACACACAATCAACAACACAAACACAACACACAAGCAACACACACACACATACCACACACACACACACACACACACACACACACACACACACACACACACACACACACACACACACACACACACACACACACACACACACTCATATACAGAAAATGGTATTTTAAGACCATGAAATAATGCAAAGTTTAAACATGAATATGTACATACTTCATTAGTGCAGTTTACATAGAATGGATCCTTAATACATACCACAATCTGACCAAAAACAAAGCAAAATAAAAAAATGAAAAGAAACAAAAGACCTACTCCAACAACAAAAACGCTATACATGCGTTAATGTATTTGGCACAGTCAGTTCATTAGGAATATAACAACAGACAATATGACACAACCAAACATAGTTTGCAGATATTTCTGTCTTCACAGCTATTTATAGCATGGCCATTTCATCATATTCCTGATGTCTGGCTCTTGTCCATAGCCTGTCTGATCAACATTGCTGGTGCCTGCCTTGTCTTTACTGCCATCTTTCTCTATCCATCCTCTCATCTTCTTTGCGTCTAACCTCGTTATGTTGCTCTGCAGAGTACTTCTCGATATCGGCGTTTTTCTTATTTCGCGTCCAACTAGGTTCTATGCACATATTGCAGACTGTTAAGACATATGATCTGACATATTCATCTCAGCATCCATAGTTCATTCATCATGAGCATTCAGGATGACAAGTGAAGTAGAGACCACCGATCGGGAACGTTTTCCAAAGTCCTGCTGCACTCCATAATGCGAAGGTGTCCAGAAGATGCCACTGGTGTGTGTCTTGTAGTGTGGATATGTTGAATCTGCTTGCTTAGAGAAAGAATCTGAAATTACTGGACAGTCTGTAAACTGTCGAATTCCTTGTTTGAAGTAATTTTCAAGTGAAGTATAAGTCTGTCTATCTGCAGGTGTCTGTCTGTCTGGCTCTCTGTCTGTCTGTCTGTCTGTCTGTCTGGCTGGCTGGCTGGCTGGCTGGCTGGCTGGCATTTTTCTAACGTTTCTTGTTTCCCTGCTGTACTTTGGTGTAGGGCGCATCTCATTGGTATTTGTGTCGTTGTTCAGTGTAAAACCACATGATCTACGATATGGATTCCGTTTCCTTGTAACTCTGTTCTCTCTCATTGCTTTCTGTCAAACGTGTTAGGCCTGTATTTGATCCAGGCGTTGCTCCCATTACAAGCGGTTTCCTCTCTCGCCTTGCTACTGTAATTCTTTCCTCGCTGTTGTTAAAGCGATGTTCGTTATGTGAGGACAAATTTCTGTGCAACTCGCAACTCGTACTGTATGTTATTTCCACTTTGGCATCATTCTGTTGGACAAAATATACACAGGAGGAGGGGCAAATGATTTTGATTCATCCACAAAATGTGCATGCTAAGAAGTCATCTGTGAGACTGTCTCTTGTAGACATTAGAATGTGCTCATGGAGAGAGAAGAAAATAGAAAACTTTAGTAATACCTTTTTTTTCAGCTTCAAATTACACGAGAATTTTGGATGGCTCGTTCATAGTTTTCTTGAGCAATAATTTCATGTGCTCTCTACAGTCACACGTTTTGGTATATTTTCATGAAAAACAAGACAGTACAAACATTGTGGAATTAAACATCTAATCTACATACCCTACTAAAATAAACAAACACAGAAACAAAACAAAACGAAAACAAAATCTTACTGTTTTCCCATTATTTCCAAGAAACCTAAAAAGAGAAGGCACATGAGCTTTAGCAAACTTTATTTTACAGGTGAGATATAAAATGTTTCTGTTCTCAGACTACTTTACAACATGATCAGTTTGCTACGAAGTCTATGAAAAATACTTCTGATATCAGTATGTTGCCATTTAGCTGGTACCTGTGTATGGAGATGGATATTGGTCTACATTTACTGTACAATAATGATTGCCTGAGACACGCTTTTTATGTGGTTTCTTTTTCATCAGTTATTAGATTGTAGGAAGATATCGTTTCTTTCCTCCTCAAAACTTACCAAAATTCAGCTGGAAAATCAAACAATATGGACAAAAATCTCAAGAGGAGATTGAAGTGTTTCATTCCAGGCAATCTACTAACCATAAATCCAGACAAAAATGTTCTTTCATACAAAAAAAAAAAAAAAAAAAAGATTATGACAATGATATGTAAGTTCATCACCATCTACCATCACCACCCTTATCACTGTAATTTCCACTATCACTTCAACAGCAACCAACTCCACCATCAATATCACAACACAAACAAAACAATAACAAGACGCTGAAGAAGACGAACATTGATTATATCGTATTATGGTAATCGTGAGTAAACTAAAGTATTACAACTGTAATGGCAACAAGATTACCCTGCGTTGGATAGTGTGTTAAGTAGCCACTGTGAATGACATACACGTACTTTCACAAATGCGATGCGGATTATGGACCAGGGAAAAGACGAGAATAGAAACAGTCAAAGACAAAAGCATAAACAAGCATTCAGCCAACAGGGACAGAGACAGCACAAGTGGACAGTGCTGCTAAGAGTGCCCATTCACAGAGGACCTCAGCTGCACTACAGAGTCACTCTAGAATGTGAGGATGTATGTCTGACTTAAAGGGCTCTCTTCCTGACGTACACACAGCTGCGTCAGAAACTGAACTTTCCATGAAGCCCTCTGTGTGTGTGTGTCTCTCTCTCAATCTCTGTCTCAGCCTCTCTCTCTCTCTCTCTCTCTCTCTCTCTCTCTCTCTCTCTCTCTCTGTCTCTCTCTCTCTGTCTCTCCGTCTCTCTGTGTCTCTCTTTCTCTCTCTCTCTCTGTGTCTGTGTCTGTGTCTGTATCTCTGTCTCTTTGTATCTCTGTCTCTCTCTGTCCCTCAGTCGCTGTTTTTCTGTCTGCTGTCTGTCTGTCTGTCAGTCTGTCTGCCTGTTTTTCTGTCTCTCTCTGTCTCTCTTTTCCTCTCTCTCTCTCTTCGTCTCTCTCTCTTCGTCTCTCTCTCTCTCTTCTCTCTTCCTTTCTCTCTTCTGTCTGTCTGTCTGTCTGTCTGTCTGTCTCTGTCTCTCTCTCTCTCTCTCTCTCTCTCTCTCTCTCTCTCTCCCCCTCTCTGTCGTTTTAATCATTTTCTCTTCTGAAGTTGCAATAAACTGCAGTGCTCTTCGTCATCCACACTGCACTTGAAGCAAGCAAGTATGCTCAAACTGCATCAAAGTGACTTCCAGCATCCAAATGAATAGAAACCATGCACACTCCAGACAAGAAAAGAAGACAAATTAAATTGACGAAACAATACAACTGCAAAGATTTTGGCTGACTGGCCTTTTTATGTGTATATCGAAGACAACAAAGAAACAAATTAAGGGAAACAATCAAAGCAACAAGAAATCCATATACACCAGAATCCCTTGAGCTGAAATGGTAATTCTTGAAAGGAAAGATTTTGTTTGCTAGTGTTTCATTTTGTGAAAAACTGGGCAGTGATTCAGATAAATGCATTTGGTTGTAAATGACGACAAAAGGAAGTATGGGGATGAGTTTTTGTGATGTATGGAGTGAAAACAGACACAGTCTGAGACATACAGTCAAACAGATACTGTCAAAATCTGTAGTAGTCAGGGAATAAATTCAACAGACAAAAACTGAGACAACCAGCCGAACATATACTGTCAAAAGCATTGGTCTGGGAATAAATTCACTGTGTGTGATCTCTAGTTGCGTTCGTATTGCCTGTCGTTCACTTCCCAACATACAGTTGCTGAAAAAGAAATATAGAGCTGGACGACCTAATTAATACATTTATTCGATGTAGAACATGAATATTAATTATGTTG
>CM060310.1:81265124-81267624 GCA_030674185.1 Monoplex corrugatus | reverse complement strand
AACTAACCCAGTACTGGGTGCGGTGATCTAGTGAATATATGATGGACTTTCAGTTAGAAGGTTCTGGGTTCAATCTGCCAAGTGAGTTGCACCTGGCAGATAAATGATGGTGATTTTCTGATCTTCCAGGTAAATGCGTGTTCATACCCGCATATGCAAGTCATGGCAGTCTTATTTATTTCATTATTTTTATTCTTGTTGTTGTTGTTGTTGTTTGTCGGTGTTGTCATCGAAGTTGTACACTTTCACTCTGAGGCAGCGTCCTATTTTTTTGTACATATCATTTATGCAGACCACAATACTACTACTACTACTACTACTACTACTACATACTACTACTACTACTACTACTACTAATTACAATATATAGCGCAAAATATTGATAAAATCAAATCTAAGCGATGAAACAGACACACACGCACGCACGCACCCACACGCACGCACACACACACACACACACAACACACACATACAACACACACACACACACACACACACACACACACACACACACACACACACACACACAACACAACGCATGGCTATAAATGGGGAGAAAGAATAAAAGCAATGGAAAATTATAGAGAGCATAATAAATACAATTATATATTACAATGTGATTCCCCTCCGAATATGGTTGTAAAGAAAGATATGTAAGTTGGTGTATGTGCTATGTTCATACGGTTAGGAAATAAAGCTTCAGTTCGTGCTACTTATCTTTTGTTTTTTGTTTTGTTTTCTTTTTACAGTGCACAATTTCTTTTACAATTTAACATTGAACATTTTTCATGGTAAGAATCAAAACAAGCTCGGGGAAAAAAATCAGACGATGAGACAAAACAGAGCAATTGCTCAGTCATGACATTACCAAAATCATCAGCATGCAAGTTAGCTAAGGGAGGCATACAACACAAAGACAAGCGCTACATCATTATTGCCGATAACAAATTCTAGACAACATGCATGGAAACTAACTTTTGATTTCCAAAGAAATAAGAGGGAAGCAGGGAGAATTTTTATAATATTAATCAAAGAACATAACTCTTGACAGTCACGTACGAATTATCTCCCATGTTGTAGAACTTCTCAAATCTAACACAGCTTGCGCTACCCATTCATCTAGCATAGAAGCAGATACAGAGCTCAAAAACTAAGCTCAGAACACTCCCGAGGAGTTTTCTGAGCTTACAGTTTTAGTGCTTTGTAGCTGCTTCTATGCTAGCTGAATGGGTAGCGCAAACTGTGTTAAATATATCTTTTGATTAATTTGTGTTGGAGGAATCAACAATTGCACAATTAAACAACTAATCTGCCTGAAACTCGATATAGTTACCCTTGTTTTTTGCGTTATAGCTTTCAATTTTATGTTTGTATTTCAGCTTTTTTTGAAGCAGAAATTGTGTTTAAACATAATACCATTTTATATTGACAAACGTGCATCCCCCCCCCCCCCCCCTATTGTTATGAAGTCAATAATAGGGTGTCTTGATGGAATCCAAAGTCTGCCAAAAATAAAACGGAATGAAAAATTCATTAGGTTTCACGTTAAACGATATCGGCAACTTTCATTCAATGCTTCTATTTAAAGTTTTGCTAAAAGTGTATACGGTGACAAGATAAAATGTTCAAAATTATATCTATATTCCCTGCAGAAGTTACATTGACTGTCGTTGACGGTTTTTTATTTCTTTCAGAACGACATTTCTTGTAATGACACTGTAAACAATGTGAAATGGAAACCGTTTAACTTTCCTGTTCTTCTTTTTGTGCATTTTCCAAAGATTGTTTTCCATACAGTTGTACCGTTTAGTTTTTCATTCCAGTTTGAATAAAACTTAGGGATCATCATCATCATCATCATCATGAACATCATCATCATCATCATCATCATCATCATCACATCATCATCATATCATCATCATCAGTATCAGCATCATCATCATCATCATCATCATCATCATTCATCATCATCATCGTCGTCTCATGTGTCCTACCACATGGCGTTGGCGACCATGATCCTCCACACGAATCTATTCCCTGTCGCTGCAAGTACATCTCTCACCCTCTCTCTCTTTAGCCATTCTGCAAGTCCGTCCAATATTTTCTCCCTGGGTCTACCTGGTGTTCTCTTTCCCTCCAGCTTTCTTGTTGTAACCAAGTGTTCTAATTCCCCTTTCCTCATAAATGCCCTATAAATGTTGCTTGTCTTCTCCTAATTTTTTTTGTTAATGACCCTCGTGTGTCTGCCTCCCTTAAGACTGTTTCATTTGTTTTGTTTTTGTTGTTGTTGTTGTTTTATTTGTTGATGTTGTTGTTGTTGTTGTTGTTTTGCTGTCCATGGAAATCTCGACATTCTTCTTAGAAACCCCATTTCAGTTGCCTCATTTTTGTTCTGACTTTGCGTGTTGACTGTCCACGCCTCACAACCGTACAACAGTATCGGTTCTATATCATTTAGGGATACCAGAGTATTTTTCAGTGTAAGGCTTGTCTGCAATGA
>CM060310.1:81245124-81247624 GCA_030674185.1 Monoplex corrugatus | reverse complement strand
AGTATAGAAGAAAGAAAGAACAATTCTTCTCAAATTACGTCGACTCTATTCCCCATGGCTTTTCCATTTCCACATTTTCAGTTTTTATACGTTTCTATTTCTATTTACACTTTCCCATCCTTTCCCCAACTTACCGATTTTTGTTTGTTTTTTTCCTTAGATATATCCTTCTTATTGACGATATTAATCATTGCATAATCTTGTAATCTTGGAAGTTACGAGAAATATGCACTGCTAATACATGTTCAAAGATTACAGTTATCATCCATTTTTTTCTCACTTTTTTTTTCCACTTCTCACTTTCTAGCTTTCCTTCCTTCATGCCTTATTTGTTTGTTTGTTTGTTTTGATCTTTCCTTTCTTCCTTTTTTCAACCTTTGTTTTTTTCGTGTCATTCTCTCTTTATGCCGGGAATACATTATAAATTCCTTTGCATTTGTGTATTTGTGACTCAATGCAAAGTCAAAAACAAAAAAAGATATGTACACAGTGATTGATTAATCTCTTGCCATCAAAACGACAACCTATATGTATTCCTCTTTGACACAATGGCATGACACTCTCTCCCATTCTTTTTCTGGGTATCCAACTTAAAGCAACTTCAGAAGTTATCCTGACAAAAACTCAAACACTCCCACCAATTCAAACACTTCCACCACTGTCGGCTTGTTTCCGAAGAGCATTTTCTGATGTATGCAAATCAACAAATACATTTGATTTAAACAGTCATGTTATGGCACTTGGCACCAAACAATGTCACAGTACACTTGTTGTTTGTTTTCCTGCATCATCTTCTGATCAGACTCAGTGGTATTAAATCCACACCTCTTATTCGAGCTCCTTAACCCTTTGACTTCTGCACCATATCCATCAAATACAAAAAAAACTAACCCTTTGACTCCCTCACCCTTTCCACACCTTCCTGCACGAAACTGGTGGATAGGGTAAGGGAATCAAAGGGTTAACGTTTTGCTATGTTAGCGTGGCTGACGATGCAGGATGCTGGTGGACAGATGGGGGTTTCTTCTTTGAGGACTTGCTGTTCAGCTCTTTCCAGGGTTTCTTGCTACTAACGAACTTGAGAAATTGGTTTAACCCTTCGATTCCCACACATTATGTATCAACTGCAAAAAAAATAACCCTTTGACTCCCTCACCCTATCCACCTTTATTCATATGGAGGGCCATGATCTTCAACGCCATGCGACAGAGAACACGATGATGATAATGATGATGACCCTATCCTACAGGAAGCTGGTGAATAGGGTAATTGAATCATTTGGTTTTGATTTGTTTGGTTTGGTTTGGTTTGGTTTGGTTTGGTTTGGTTTGGTTTGGTTTGGTTTGGTTTGGTTTGGTTTGGTTTGGTTTGGTTTGGTTTGGTTTGGTTTGGTTTGGTTTTCTTTGCTAGCATGGTTGGCAGTGTAAGATATTGGTGGGCAGGATGTCGGAGTCGAAGGGTTAAAAGCAAACACCCCCCCCTCCTGTCCCCCACCCTACTCTCGGCAGTAAATGATTCAGTCACAGAGCTAGACTGATTAAGCGACCCCCTGATAAGGAGACCAGCGCCACATCCCTTCAATAGCTGCCAGCATGAACTACTCACACCCAAGACCACAGCTTGAATTCACTTTAGGCATGAAAGCGGCAAAGGAGATGGCATTTGAGGTCATAACTACATGTGGACACGAAGAGCCTCAGAATCAGGGCATTTATTCTGTGTGTGTGTGTGTGTGTGTGTGTGTGTGTGTGTGTGTGTGTGTGTGTGTATGTGTGTGTGTGTGTGTGTGTGTGTGTGTGTGTGTGTGTGTGTGTGTGTGTGTGTGTGTGTGTGTGTGTTCGTTCGTTCGTTCGTTGATTTAACGCCTTTTCACTGTAAGTAATATTAGACTGGGGAAGGGGGGAGGGGAATTAAAAAAATGTATAAACAAAATAAAATGGAGAACGATAGTTGGACGGGTTGGATTGGGGCAGAGGGGAGACAGAGGAAAAAGTCATAAATAGGTGGTAAATAGTAAAATGGAACGAAATTAGTAACAATTAACTTCAACAATGTGAAAGGAAAATTTAACACTAAAACACAAAATGCATAAAGTTAAAATAATGCATTAACAAATGTGTGTGTGTGTGTGTGTGTGTGTGTGTGTGTGTGTGTGTGTGTGTGTGTGTGTGTGTGTGTGTGTGTGTGTGTGTGTTGTTGTGTGTGTGAGTGTGTGTGTGTGTGTGTATGTGTGTGTGTGTGTGTGATACTATAACGATATAATGCTAATGGGGGTGATGATCATAATACACGGAGTTTCAGTTTAGGATTGAGATTGCGTGGCGTCGCTGATCTGAGTTTTGGCAATGAAGCAATCGTACGTTTAGCTCCGACTAAGACGTGGTCGAAACCAGAAATTTCCATTATGTTTTTTTACTGACGGGGGTTTGGGTCCGACGTGGGAATGGACTGCACAATCTTAACTTAAACGGTATGACACCAGACAAAGCTAGGCATTGTC
>CM060310.1:81222624-81225124 GCA_030674185.1 Monoplex corrugatus | reverse complement strand
ACCGTAGAGCAATTAAAGAAATCGAGTCATGTAACCTGGGAAGTGTACAGATTTCTACTTTCAATGCTGACATTGCCACAGCTTTTGCAAGTACACAATTGTACTCTTTAGATTTTGCTGACCACCACAGCTCCACGTAAAGCAGATCTACTTGATATCTGTTCTCCTGTAGTCACACGTAACATTGCAGATCGCATCCCAGCACCATGGATGTCCTTTGAGATGAAACAAACTAGACTTGAAATCAAACAGGCCAGACTTGAAATCAAATAGGACAAAATTACAATCAAACAGGCCAAACAGTAGCGGCGTCAAGTAGAGCAACGTTGAAGCAAAACTTAAACGTTTGGCTATCCACAGACGATGACGATGCTGATGGTGACGATGACGATGGCGATGACGATGAACATCGTCATACTACAATCATAAGTATGTATCATCATTACGCTGTTATGTCTTGTTTTTGTCACTTTTGTTGTTGATACATTGTTAATGCTCTTTGACGAGCGTGGTAAGTATATTTGTTACCTGTTATCCTCTGTGTATGTTGACATTATTTATGTTGCTAGCACATCCGTGTCATTTCCGATTTTGTTGCATATCAGGGCCAAAAGCCCAGTGATGAATAATTAAATCACTGTTTAGCTGCAAGGCTCACACTTTTTACACACTCAAAAAACATGTAACAAGAAGGACCTTGAAACAGGATTAAGAAGAAGAAAAAAGAAAAGAAAAGAAATGTTACGTCCTGTCTGTTACATTCTTTCATTTTTCTCCAACCAAAAGAGGCATAATCTCTCTCTCTCTCTCTCTCTCTCTCTCTCCTCTCTCTCTCTCTCTCTCTCTCTCTCTCTGTCTGTCTGTCTGTTCCTGTCTGTCTCTTTCTTTCCTCTCTTCTCTTTCTTTCCTTCTTTCTTTCTTCTTTCTTTCATTCTTTCTCTCATTTCTTCTTAAGTAAACCAGAAAAAAAAAGAAATATCAGCAGCAACAACACCAACAAGAAAACACATTAATTTACTTGTGCTACTCACTTCGAAAAACAAACAAACAAAAAAACTCAAAAAAGGTTCTTGTTTTCCTATCTGTGCACTCTCTTTATTAAACATAAGGAATGTCATTATAATTCACTTTATCATACTTTTGACAATTGTTATAGTGTGTTGTTCTTCCATTATTTGATACTCTTGTGCATCCAGAACACACATGGTCATGTTTTCAAAAATTCACTCTTAATGTAACTGAAATTAAATGTACTCAAATATGCTAGTAAGAAGAACTGGATTGTCGAAACTGTAGTTCTACGATAGACAATGTTTTGTTGCAAATACAAATTTTCAAAGTCACAATATTGCAACCTCCATGATATAAGTAGCTACTGTTTAATGATAAATGTACATAATCCATATAAAAGAAATGTCATATGAAAAGGGAATTTTAAGCTGTCATGGCAGTTACTGTATACCGACCAATACACCCTACGCTGGCAGAAAATGGGGATAAGTGGGAGGGGGAGGGGGTTTTAAGGAAGGTGGTGATCATCTGTCAGCCTACGCCTTTAAATGGCATCCAGCAGACACTTCCAGTTAATAACTAACTCACCCAGAGGGAATGCCATTCCTCAATGCCAACGTGTTCGTGCAAGTTGATATTGACTGGAGCGTTTCCAGTGACTATGTCTTGTGTCTCCTTACACGTAAGTCAGGCTCTTTTTATTTATTTTTTTTTGGTGAAGCATTCCTAATCACGCATGTTTTTTTTGTTTTTTTAACTAACAGCAATATCGAAGCGTCCAAAAGACTTTGTGTTTTGATTTTGGTGTTGATATTCAATTCTTATGATCCCAGAATGGAATATTTCGAATGCCATGAATCTCTCTTGGACAGACTTCATATTTCAAATTCGAACAAATCCAAACATTTACATAACAAATCTGTAAAAATGTTGTGTGTTGTCTTCCCGTGTCTTTGTTCTGAAGAAACGTAATGACCTAGCATGAGTAGACCTTTCAGTCCTGCTTATCTTTCTGTTCTACCACATAGCCTTGGTTGTATGCAGAGAGAGAGAGAGAGAGAGAGAGAGAGAGAGAGAGAGAGAGAGAGAGACAGGCAGGCAGACAGATAGACAGACAGAGAGACAGAATGAGACAGAGAGAAAGAAAGAAGAGAAGAGAGACAGACAGACAGACGGACAGACAGACAGACAGACAGAGACAGAGAGAAGCACAGAGACAGACAGACAGACAGACAGAGAAGAGAGAGAGAGAGAAACTGAAACTGAAACTGAAACTGAAACTAAAAATGGTTTATTGCCATTGACATTTTTGTCCTTGTGGCAAGGAGCATAAAACAAAGTCATTAAATTTTACGGCGATGTTTACGCGAAATAAAGATTTATAAATATAGACGTGGCTGACATTACATCCATTTGATTTTTTTTTCCTAATGATGAAGAAAAATTTAAAAGAAAAAAGTTGAACAAAATGTTGAACAAAAAAGTTGAA
>CM060310.1:81210124-81215124 GCA_030674185.1 Monoplex corrugatus | reverse complement strand
CTATAATTTTCCATTGCTTTTATTCTTTCTCCCCATTTATAGCCGTGTGCGTGTGTGTGTGTGTGTGTGTGTGTGTGTGTGTGTGTGTGTGTGTGTGTGTGTGTGTGCGTGCGTGCGTGCATGTGTGTGCGTGCGTACGTGCGTGTGCGTGCGTGCGTGTGTGTGTGTCTGTTTCAGCGCTTAGATTTGATTTTATCAAGATTTTGCGCTATATAAATATTGTAATTATTATTATTATTATTATTATTATTATTATTATTATTATTAAATAAACAAACAGACGAACAAACAAAACAAATAAAACAAACAAACAAACAAAAACAAACAAACAAGAGACCAAAACAAACAAACAAACATACAAAGTTAATGAAGTTTCATTTTCATTACTTCCCAAGAAATGAACTACATATATGTGATGGACATCCAGATTAAACATAGCAGAAGCATAAACGCGACTGCAAATATTTGCGAATTCAAATGCCGATATCTAGCTGTCTGAAACTGATTCTTTTTACGGCCAGTGTCCATCCTTCCACTACCCATCCCCCAACCCCATCTGAACAATAAACCACCCTCAATACCCGTCCCTCAACACAACTAATACGGTTTACCAGCACACATCTTCTTCTCCTCCGAGCGCGGAGACGCTATCTGAAGAAACTGAAAACAAAAATGGTTTCAGAGTTCTAAGCTACGCACAAAAAGTTAAGGATCACTATGAGAAAACAGGTGCGTAATAAACTCAGTTCGCTACTGTTATTTATTTCTGAGTCCAGCCAAATTGTTATGAATTCTTGTTCAGCTGTAAGTGGGCGATGTTGTGTTAGTGCGAAAATTGCACGGGATTGTCTACTACTGAGCTTGGCCGCAAACGGAAAAGCGGAAACTTGCGAAAAAGGACCTTGTTTTGGACCGTTCTGCCTGAACACATTGCACAAGCCAGATGGAAAAACCATTATGCACGTGCAAGCACTGCTGTTTATGTGTGAGATGCTGTCTCTTGCTTGGCTTTATAAGAAGACATTCCACCAGTAGTAGGCCTGATCTGACAATGCCTCCACGACGAAAATTGAGCGAGTTTGAGAGGGGACGAGCTGTTGCATGGTTCCAAGATGGTGTTCCCAAGCGAGAAGTGGCCATGCAACTTCAGGTGTCCATCTCGGTCATTGTCAGACTGATTCAACGCTTCACAGCCACTGGGAGGGTCCATGAAAGACGCAGATCTGGTCGACCGAAGAAGACAAACCCACGTGAAGATCGTCTCATTGAACGACAAGCCCTGCAGACAAGAACAGCCTCTTCCAGCATCATTCGAAGGCAGCTGAGGGTGGCTACTAACATCAACATCAGCCAGCAGACCATATGGAACCGCCTTCATGGGTTTAACCTCCGTTCTCGTCGCCCAGCTGTACGGCCACGCTTAACTCCAGCCCATAGGGCAGCACGCCGCGCCTTCTGCAGACATCACGTGAGGTGGACACATCAGCAATGGTCCCAGGTCCTGTTCAGTGATGAATCACGCTTCACCATGAACCACAACGACGGCCGACTAAGGGTCTGGAGACGCCCAGGGCAACGCTTTATTGACACCACTGTCCAAGAAAAGGTGGCCTTTGGTGGAGGTTCTGTAATGGTCTGGGGGGTCTTCAGCCTTCACCACAGAAACCCTTGTATCATGTACAGGGTAACCTGACTGGCCTCCGATACCGGGATGAGATCCTTTGACCGCTGGCTGTGCCTACACTGCAGCAGATGGGACCGACGGCTGTCTACCAGGATGACAACACTCGCCCCAACAGGGCAAGGGTGGTCAACGACTTCCTGCAGCAGTCTGGAGTCAACAGAATGGAGTGGCCAGCATGCAGTCCCGATCTCAACCCGATTGAGAACCTCTGGGATGAGCTGGATCGCAAAGTGAGGAGCAACCACCCCCCTCCCAGGGATGCCCAACACCTCTACCAGATGCTGCAGGCTGAGTGGCAGGCGCTTCCACAGAGGATCTTCACCAACCTGGTCAATTCGATGAGGACTCGCTGCGTCGAGTGTCAGAACAGCCATGGCGGTTACACGCATTACTGAACTTTTGGGAGCATCAGAATGCCCTGTCTTGTGATTTCAATGACTTTGGGAAATCAAATTTCGATACGTACCCACTTTGATCAAATGTACACACCAAACGATTGCTCGAAATTGAAGACAATTGTGTATCGTTATCACTAAAGCATGGAATTAAATGTTTGCCAAACTTCAACGCATTGGCTTTCTTATTTTGAAAGTTATGAATTTTTGTGCAAGTGATCCTTAACTTTTTGTGCGTAGTGTATATTATACCGTCCACTGTATGCCTTCAACATGTTTCGGACAGAGGGAACTTAGGAATATATTTTCTTCCAAACGAGTCGCAGAGATGCTGTGTTTGCTGTTGCTTGTAATTGCCACCATAGTAGCTTTCCGTAACCTTTTATCCATTTTGGACATCATCATTATCATCACCAGGTGCCCTGTCGCATGGCGTTGGTGATCATGGACTTCCATCTGTGTCTATCTCTCGTTGCCCCCAGCATCTCCCCAACCCTCCTCTTCCCCAGACACTCTGCAAGTCCGTCCAGCATTTTCTCCCTGGGTCTACTGGTGCTCTCTTTCCCTCCAGCTTTCCCGTTATGACCAGGTGCTCCAAATCCCCCTTCCTCATAAAATGGCCTATAAATGCCTGTCTTTTCCTAATCTTCCTTATGAGTGATATACGTGTGTCTGCCTCTATCAAAACTGTCTCGTTTGTTTTCTTTGCTGTCCATGGAACTCTCAACATTCTTCTTAGAAACCACATCTCGGCTGCCTCAATCTTGATCTGGCTTTGCCTGTTGACTGTCCACGCCTCACATCCGTACACCAGTATTGGTTCTATATAACATTCAAGAACTCTCTTCCTGATGTTAATTAATGGGCATTTATTGGTAAGAATGCTTGTCATCTTTTGAGTGCTGTTTTGGCTTGGCCGATTCTGCCGGCTATTTGAGATGTGCATCTGCCGTCTGATGTGAACATATATGGATTATATGGTAAGATCTGTTTACCTGCATGTGCCTGTAAAAAGACGTTGAGCCATTATCCAGGTCAGTTCAGTTGTCCTCGCATCGTCTGACGTCGTTTCAGGCAATGACTGTTCTCCACTCTGATCAATCAGCAATCAGTACCATCACGCAGGCTTGTTGTGGTTTGTTTGCTGGAGATATTTTCTGTATAGTTCGTTGTCAGTTTGTCAAGGCTGGCCTTTAGTTTCTCCACCATAGGAGTCCACCATAGCACTTGGTTGGTGAGTCTTGTAAGGGTTAGGGAAAATATCACTCATGGACAGGCCATTTCATGCACCGTTTGTAGATCTCACTAGAAACTGGAGATTGATTCAAGTACTCTGTGACTTCGACGTTGGTTATGTAGTCAGCTCTTTTTGATGCTTGACTTTTATCTTAAGCATTTCGAGTCGAGGGCATCCCATTTCTTCTCCTCTCTGGATTTTAAGTGCCAGGTCTCGCAGCCATACAGTATGGTGGACAAGACATTATAATTGCAGAATCTTGATTTTTAAAGGGAAAATTTTGTTTGCCCAGGTTATTGTCTGCTGCTTGAGGGCTGTTCATGTTTTGCTTATCGTTGTTGTTATTGTTATTGTTAATGTTGTTGTTGTTGTTGTTGTTGTTGTTGTTTTTGTTGTTGTTGTTGTTGTTGTTGATGATGATGATATTGTCCTGGTGTTGACTTATTTGCTCCTGCAGGTGAAGCAATGAAACCGTTTTCGTTAGTAAAAGGATATGTGTGTAAAGTGAAAAAAGAGCTAGAACAGGAAATAACACAAGTTTTCTTCTTTATATGGGCATTTGCATTCTTGATTGATTGTTTTTCTCTGTCTTACTTCTCTGCTAATTTTCTTCTTTTTTTCCTTTATTGATTTTCTTCCCGCCCTATTTGTTTCTTGATATTTTGTTGCTGTTTATATCTGCACATGGTAGAGTGATTGGTCAATTATAAAAAGTCGTCTTTTTATCCTTTTTCGTTTTTTTTTTTCGCTCTAGTTTTGATAGTTCTTAAGTCTGCCTGCCTCTGTCTCCTCTAAATGTCTCTTTTATTATTTGTTTTATCATTTAGTCATTTATATTTATTCTATCTATTAATGCACATTTTATATGCCCGATGTTTATGTTTAAATTCAAAGAATAAATAATCTGGTATGTGATATTTCGCTTCTTTACTGACTGTACGTTTTAAAATATTCATTGAAATCAAATCATTAGAGTCGCTTCTGTTCGTGGAATTTATTAACCCTTTTACTCCCGCACACTGACTACCAGCATCCCGCAACGTCAACCAGGCCAGCAAAACCAAAAACGTAACCTTTTGACTCCCTCGCCCTATCCATCACATTCAAGCAGAAATCTGGTGGATAGGGTGTGGAATTCAAAGGGTTGAGTTTTTGCAATTGGTGGACAGGATGCAGAAGTCAAAGGGTTAATCGCCATTTGGATTTTTTTAAAAAAACAAGAATTCCAGGCAATTATTTCGTACTTTGCAGCCAACTTGTAGTGCTGTTTGTATGCTTGTTACTGACAATCCTTTCTACGTGTAAATATGATGTATGAAGCTTGCACACTTATGACATTTTGTTTTGTTTTATTCGTGTCAGGGCTAGAAAGCCTTGCGAAAAATAATTAAATCAATATTCTGCTCACGGCTCAAACTTCTTGTACATTCAAAAAACTTTTGAAAAGAAGGACAGAGAATAATAAACGGGAAAAAAAAAACCGAGAGAAAAACATATCTTTTTATGTCTTTCTTTTCATTTTCATTTCTTTTTCTTCTTTTTTTTTTCTTTCTACTCGGGGAGGGATGGTTCAAATTACTCAGGGTTGTGTTTAGTTTGTTTAGCTCTATTTCATTCTCAGCCATACATCCACGTACGCACCTCGCACACACACACACGCACGCACGCATGCACACACACACCA
>CM060310.1:81192624-81202624 GCA_030674185.1 Monoplex corrugatus | reverse complement strand
TAGAGGGTGGGTTTAAAATGTGCACCGAAGGTCAGTACGATAGTTTTTGCAATTTCACTTTAAGTTGAATTGAGGGATTATTTAACATTACCCGTAGGGGATGTTGTGTGTGTGTGTGTGTGTGTGTGTTGTGTGTGTGTGTGTGTGTGTGTGTGTGTGTGTGTGTGTGTGTGTGTGTGATTGTGTGTGCAGACACCATAGCATGTTAACACAATTCTGGCGCCAGAGTATTTACAGCTCTCAATTATGCCGCTGTCAATTAAAGGAGTGGCAGATCAAATTTCAGTGTTAGGGGCGTCCTTATATATCCTTGGTAAAGCCCAATAATGGTGCAATTCCTTATGGTCCACTGGTAAAGTTTTGCTTCAAATTTGATTTGCATCTGGATTAGACCTGCCTCCATGCGCTGTAGCAGTGTAGCGAGAAATTCGTGGAAACTGAATCAAGGTTTCTGACAATGTTTGCTCACATGCACGCGATTTGTCCAGGAACTTTGACAGGGGCCCACAAACTGATATTAACTTCTATGTGTTTTATTTAGAATTGCAATAACTTTTAAACAACACGTCTGTTTTTATAATATGTAAGATGACGACGGAGCTGATCTACTGAAAAACCACTTTGATATATATATATATATATATATATATATATATATATATATATATATATATATATATATATATATATACTTTATAGAAACGTGGTTGACGAAAAAACAGAGTCTACTTAAGTTCTTCGGAAGGGGACGAAAAACGAATCAGACCCGTGTGCCTTCTGGCTGCACAAGCTAAAGATCCCATGGCAGTTGAAAATCGTGAAGAGCAGGGCATTGCCCGGCTGCCTTGGTATAACATTTTGTGAGACAGGTTGATTTCCCAGGTCCCACCCCATGAAGACCTATTGGCCTTCTTGCCTTTCTGAAGTCTTGGTAAAAAAAAAAGTGAATATGAATAAGAACTTGAAGCGAGGAGATGGGATGGGCGCTGCCCTCATCATGCTGGCCTCAGGAAATGTTGAGGTCTATGTCAACTAGCTCCCCTACGACCTCAGGATTATGAAACTATCTAGGTAGGACCTCAGGACCTGGCCAGCTCTTGGGTTTATGTGCGGGCTTAAGGGGGCACAGTCACCCAGAATTTTGCGAAAAAATCATTTGTGAGATACATGGACATGTTATGGCTCATTGTATCAAGAAATCACTTATCTTTCATGTGCTGTGTTTTTTTCTTGCTAAATAAAAGATTAGAGCAAAATATTTGTCTCCAAAGAGGGTAGGGGTGCCCGTCGGAACGCCCAAAATGGCGGACCAGATGACTGAAAAAGCATTCAGTCAGTTACAATGGTTATTTTTGCAACGACTGCTCCCGCACGAAAATAATGAGCACCTCCCTGCCTTCGCGTTAAAGATGGCGGCTTGTAAACAACATGCCTGACGATTTTCATTCAAGTTTGGAGTTTTACTGTGTCTTGGTGCTTGTTTTGATACAAATATGCCCAGTGATCGAAAGTACGGGCCTTTGAAGCCCAAAAAGCGTAAATTTTGTGAGAACCAGTTCACAAAAAGGAAGAAAACGCGTGAAGTTAGTGCTGTGATGTGTGCAGAAACAGAAAGACCAAGTGAATCGTCTGCTACTACTAGTACTCGTGCTTGTGTTAGTTCGAAAAGTGACACACCAAGTTTTCAGGACACGCCCACTCAGTCAGAACAGAAATTACAGGACTGCTATAAACTGATCTTGGACTGTAGTGATAATTATGATAGTGAAGAAGAAAAAGACTCAGACAGTGAGAAGGAAACTGAAACTGAAAGTAGTGAGGAGAACTGGGAAGTGAGTGTGGGTGTTGAGGCACCGGAGGGGAACAGGATCATTGATGTCAAGATTTTAGGTGACAACATTTCATCCAATTTAGTGTGCAGTCACTGTCATCATGCTGTGCAGCTGATTGAAACAGACAGAAGAGGGCTTGCTAGTACTTTTCCCATTCCACTGTGTCAACAAGCATTGTAATAGGCAGCCAGCTTTTTCATCTTCACCTCAAATACCTGTTGGCAATTCTGGGGTAAACTCAGTAAACCGAAGAGCAGCATTTGCCATGAGATCTCAATTAGAAACTTTCTGTGGAGTCATGGATCGGCCCAAACCAGCTTGTGAGAGTAGCTTTAGGGCAATAGAAGAACAGCAAGCAGCTAGGGAGGGTTATCCCTATCAGGCAGGGGATTTTAACTGTGTTCATGTAAGTCAAGTCTTTCTATTTTGCATGCCAAAAGTTTGCGAAAAACGGGTATGTACACACACTCATTTTCACTTATTTTCATCAATTATAAACAGATTCTCACCAATTTTTACATATATTGCTGGGTCTAGTGCCTATGGTATGAAGCAAAATCTACTGCCTATGCTTTATACCAGCTCAGTTATAAGGGTATGAAATCATCATTTTTTGCTGAATTTTTGTGAAAAGTTGGTCAAGCTGTCCTACAGAAATTGATGGCCCAGGAAAAAGATAGTGCTTCATGCAATAGCCACACTTACACACTTTATGTGTGCAAAATATTGCACTCCAGTCTTTGTTAGTTTTATGGGGGTAAGCCTTACACTATGTAGTACATTTTGGTATGTCACAGAAGTATATTTTTTATTTATTTTATTTTTTTATATACTTGCACTATCATCAGACAACAATGACTTATATCATACTAAAATACTGCCTATTGCTGACCTTCAGGCAAAATTTCAAAGGCTGTATCTGAATAAGTTGCTCAACACAGTTTGATATAGTATGGGTACTGAATTGTGGGTGACGTGCCCCCTTAAGGCGTTTGCCGTGATCATTCTGGATTTTCTCCATCACATGGCACCGTGTGCATATGGAATTCATTCTGAACACGGAGATGTCATTTTGAGAAATTGAAAGTGAAAGTTAAACTAATATAGTCTACGTTTTCCAGGCAGTCTTCATTGGTTTGATCTCGACACTTAAAAACAAATATCTTACGCAAGTGGCCTCCAGGCCGCCAGGTGTAAATGGATAAATGATATTGTTGCATTAAGAGTTGGGGTATCACATACCCGTTCTCATTCTGTTTTTGTCGTGTATTTATGGTTCCTCTTTGCTTGAATGCTGGCAATCACTTTGGTTAAAACCACCTCGCACAATGAGCCATGATCGTGGCTTTACCGTCTGAGCAGGATGAACCACGATCATGGCTTCATTCGTATCTCCCACTGAGTATTGCCCGATCTGTAAAATGAATACAAAATGACCTTTCAGAAGGCTCTTTTTTTCGTGGCCTCTGCTTTCTTCCTTTCACACAGTTACCATTAATACATGTTGACAAGTTGGCTCCCGTAAGTTTACGCCATTGTCTTACAGTACACTTTTGATTATGTATCGTGCCAAGGAACGAGGAAGGGGTAAATGTTATTTCTCGCTTGCATATTCATTTATATGTTTGTTATGACCTCGCGGTTATCAACGGGCAAACAACCAAACAATGAGTGGTCCATTAGCTCAGTTGGATATTAAGCGCCATAAAACGAATGTCGTGGACCAAGTTTCCTAGGTGAACCTCTAGAGACCTTGCCAGCGCAGAGGCTTACGTGCAGGCTTATGGTGCATCTTACGTCACATCATTTTACATTCTCCACCACTTGGCGTCAAGGGCGCCAATGCATGCGGAATGTACTCCGAGCGCGGAGTTGTTTATCTTGAGGAAATGAAAATGAAACTGGTAATATTATCATATGTTTCGTAGATTGTAGGTTGTTTGTAAGTGAACAATACTTATTTTATATGTATACATTGATATCATTTCTGTTATGACATTGTTCATTTAGGCTTGATCATCATACAGCAATATATATATATATATATATTGCCAAAACAGCATTCAAGAAGATGACAAGCATTCTTACCAACAAATGCCTATCAGTTAACATCAGAAAGAGAGTCCTTGAATGTTATATAGAACCAATACTGTTGTACGGATACGAGGCGTGGACAGTCAGCAAGCAAAACCAGAGCAAGATTGAGGCAGCCGAAATGTGGTTTCTAAGAAGAAGAATGTTGAGAGTTCCATGGACAGCAAAGAAAACAAACGAGACAGTTTTGATGGAGGCAGACACAAGTAGATCACTCAGAAGGAAGATTAAGAAAAGACAGGCAACATTTATAGGCCATTTTATGAGGAAGGGGAATTTGGAGCACTTGGTCACAACGGGAAAGCTGGAGGGAAAGAGAGCACCGGGTAGACCCAGGGAGAGAATGCTGGACGAACTTGCAGAGTGGCTGGGGATGAGGAGGGTGAGGGAGATGCTAGGGGCAACGAGAGATAGAGATGGATGGAAGTCCATGGTCGCCAACGCCATGCGGCAGGGCACCTGATGATGATGATGATATGTCTTTTCATATGTAAAAAAAAAATAAATAAAATGAAACGTCCCTCAAGGTTCAATCTAATTTGTGTGGCATTATGAAAGCAGCCAGCAAATTAGTGGTGAGCTATGTCTCTTCTCTGGCAACGATCATGTTTCCGTGTACGGCCATTGCAACATGTTGCTCTTCCCGTCAAATATGTGTCTCTTTTCCATGTATTTGTTTCTCGTTCTGTTGTTATGATATTCTTCTGGAGTCAGAAGAAGCTGTGGTGTTTATTTCATAGTTTGTTTGTTTGTTTGTTTGTTAGTATCTTGTTTATGTGTTAGCTTGAAATATATGTCTCTTGCGTTTTGAGTGTCTGTGTGTCTGTCTGTATCTGTGGGTCTGTGTGTCTGTCTCTGTCTCTATCTCTGTCTCCGTCTCTGTCTCTCTTTATCTCTCTTTCTTTCACTCTCTTTCTTTATTTCTCTCTCTCTCTCTCTCTCTCTCTCATTCTCTCTTTGCCCCTCTCCCTCTGTCTGTCTCTTTGTCTTTCTGCGTATGTCTCTGTGTCTGTCTGTCTGTCTGTCTTTGTCTAAGTCTGTCTGTCTGATGTCTGTCTGTCTGTCTGTCTGTCTCTCTCTGTCTCTGTCTCTCTCTCTCTCTCTCTCTCTCTCTCTCTCCTTTATCTCTTTATGTGACTTTGCGTCTGTCTCTGTCTCAGTGTCTGCCTGTCTCTGTCTGTCTGTCTGTCTGTATATATATATCTCTCTCTCTTTATCTCTTTATGTGACTTTGTGTCTGTCTCTGTCTCAGTGTCTGCCTGTCTCTGTCTGTCTGTCTGTATCTCTTTCTCTCTCTCTCTCTCTCTCTCTCTCTCTCTCTCTCTCTCTCTCTCTGTCTGTCTTTCTCTGTCTCTGTCTTTATCTTTCTGTCTGTTTTCTCTGTTTGCATCTGTCTGGTTGGCTGGCTCTTTCTCTCTATCTTTCTCTGTCTCTGTCTGTCTCTGTCTGTGTCTATCTGTCTTTGTGTCTATCTGTCTGTCTGTATGTCTGTGTGTCTGTGTGTCTATCTGTCTATCTGTCTGTCTGTCTGTGTGTGTCTGTGTGTCTGTCTGTCTGTCTGTCTCTCTCCTTCTGACTGTTTGTGTCTCTCTTTATCTCTTTATGTGCCTTTGTCTCTATCTCTGTCTCAGTCTCTGCCTGTCTATCTGTCTGTCTCTCTCTCTCTCTCTCTCTCTCTCTCTCTCTCTTTCTCTCTATCTTTCTCTGTCTCTATCTGTCTCTGTCTGACTCTTTTCTCTGTTTCTATCTGTCTGGTTGGCTGACCATCTGGCTCTCTCTCTTTCTCTCTCTCTCTCTCTGTCTCTTTCTTTCAATCTCCCATCTCTCTCTATCTCTCTCCCTCTCTCCATCTTTCTCTCTCCCTCCCTCTCTCTCCCTCCCTCCCTCTTTCTCTCTGTCTCTCTATCTCTCTGTCTCTGTCTCTCTCTGTCTCTCTGTCTCTGTCTGTCTGTCTCTCTCTCTCTCTCTCTTTCTCTCTCTTCCTCTCTCTCTCTCTCTCTTTCTGTTGCTTTTAATCTCGCTGTATAACTCTCTTTCTGTCCACTTGTTTGTTTTTTCAGATTCCTGAGGCAAACAGTTAAGAGCAATACGAAACAATAAATGTTGCGTAAGACGTATTGCCACAGCCCAAACTAATGCTTGTGTACAAGGTCACCGTAACCTGCTGTTACTTTTTATTCTGTGATAGATGGGATTATCTCCCTGCACTCGCTCTCTTTTCTTGTAACCTTATAAACTCGTGAGGAATTATTTCGTATCAAGTGTGCAAATGTCTTTCTGTATGTTTTTGTGTCTTTGTGTCTGTCTGTCTGTCTGTCTATCTGTCTGTGTGTCTGTGTGTCTGTGTGTGTCTCTCTCTCTCTCTCTCTCTCTCTCTCTCTCTCCTTCTGACTGTCTGTGTCTCTCTTTATGTGCCTTTGTTTCTATCTATCTCAGTCTCTGCCTGTCTGTCTGTCTGTCTGTCTGTCTGTCTCTCTCTCTCTCTCTCTCTCTCTCTCTCTTTCTCTCTATCTTTCTCTGTCTCTGTCTGTCTCTGTCTGACTCTTTTCTCTGTTTCTATCTGTTTGGTTGGCTGGCCAGCTGGCTCTCTCTGTCTCTCTGTCTCTCTCTTTCTTTCTTTCTGTCTGTCTCTCCCTCTTTCTCTCTCCCCTCTCTCTTTCTCCTATCTCTCTCCCTCTCTATATCTTTCTCTCTCCCTCCCTCTCTCTCCCTCCCTCCCTCTGTCTTTCTATCTCTCTGTCTCTGTTGCTCTCTGTCTCTCTGTCTCTGTTTCTCTCTCTCTGTCTCTCTCTCTCTCTTTCTTTATTTCTGTCTGTCTCTCTCTCTCTTTCTCTCTCCCCTCTCTCTTTCTCCTATCTCTCTCCCTCTCTCTATCTTTCTGTCTCCCTCCCTCTCCCTCCCTCCCTCTGTCTCTCTCTCTCGCACTCTCTCTCTCCCTCTCACTGTGCCTCTCTTTCTGTTGCTTTTAATCTCACTGTATATCTCTCTTTCTGTCCACTTGTTTGTTTTTCAGATTCCTGAGGCAAGCAGGTAAAAGCAATACGAAACAATAAATGTTGCGTAAGACGTATTGCCACAGCCCAAACTAATGCTTGTGTACAAGGTCACCGTAACCTGCTGTTACTTTTTAGTCTGTGATAGATGGGATTATCTCCCTGCACTCGCTGTCTTTTCTTGTAACCTTATAAAATCGTGAGGAATTATTTCGTATCAAGTGTGCAAATGTCTTTCTCTATGTCTTTGTGTCTAAATGTCTGTCTGTGTGTCTGTGTGTCTATCTGTCTGTCTGTGTGTGTGCCTGTGTGTCTGTGTGTTTGTGTGTCTGTGTGTCTGTCTGTCTGTCTGTCTGTCTGTCTCTCTCTCTCTCTCTCTCTCTCTCTCTCTCTCTCTCTCCTTCTGACTGTCTGTGTCTCTCTTTATCTCTTTATGTGCCTTTGTCTCTATCTGTCTCAGTCTCTGCATGTCTGTCTGTCTCTCTCTCTCTCTTTCCTCTATCTTTCTCTGTCTCTGTCTGTCTCTGTCTGACTCTTTTCTCTGTTTCTGTCTGTCTGGTTGGCTGACCAGCTGGCTCTCTCTCTGTCTCTCTCTCTCTCTCTTTCTTTCTTTCTTTCTGTCTGCCTCTCTCTCTCTCTTTCTCTCTCCGCTCTCTCTTTCTCCTATCTCTCTCCCTCTCTCCATCTTCCTGTCTCCCTCCCTCTCTCTCCCTCCCTCCCTCTGTCTCTCTATCTCTCTGTCTCTGTCTCTCTCTGTCTCTCTGTCTCTGTGTCTGTATCTGTCTCTGTCTGTATGTCTGTCTGTCTCTCTCTCTCTCTCCCTCCCTCCCTCTGTCTCTGTCTCTCTATCTCTCTGTCTCTGTCTCTCTCTGTCTCTGTGTCTCTGTGTCTGTCTCTGTCTCTGTCTGTATGTCTGTCTGTCTGTCTGTCTGTCTCTCTCTCTCTTCCTCTCTCTCTCTCTCTCTCTCTTTCTGTTGCTTTTAATCTCGCTGTATATCTATCTTTCTGTCCACTTGTTTGTTTTTTCAGATTTCTGAGGCAAGCAGGTAAAAGCAATACGAAACAATAAATGTTGCGTAAGACGTATTGCCACAGCCCAAACTAATGCTTGTGTACAAGGTCACCGTAACCTGCTGTTACTTTTTATTCTGTGATAGATGGGATTATCTCCCTGCACTCGCTGTCTTTTCTTGTAACCTTATAAAATCGTGAGGAATTATTTCGTATCAAGTGTGCAGATGTCTTTCTGTATATCTTTGTGTCTGTGTGTATGTATGTGTGGTTGTCCGTCAGTTTGTGTGTGAATGTTTGTGTATGTCTCTGCGTCTGTTTGTCCATCAGTCTGTCTGTGACAAACACGCGTGTACACGACTTCCTCTTGTCCTTCTGAATTGAAGTTTACTCAATTTTGATTAAAAAAAGATAGTTGAACTCTAAGGAGTTGCGACAGGATACTGTTTGATATGAAAGACGCCAGTGTCTCAGTTGAAAACACCCAGAAATTTCCGTGAAAGCATGACTCATTTGAGGAAAATATGCAAACAGCTCTCTGTCTCTCTCTGTCTCTCTCTGTCTCTCTCTGTCTCTCTGTCTCTGTCTCTCTCTCTCTCTCTCTCTCTCTCTCTCTCTCTCTCTCTCTCTCTTTCTCTCTCAGGAACTTCAGATAATATTTATATTTATTAACTGTTGTAACAGTTCATCATTGTCCTCGCTACAAATGAAGTTTAATTATATTTGTCATTTCACCAAGGTCACAGTGACTTATTTTCAGGGTCAAAAGGACGTTTATGATTACACTGCATGAAACACAGATTGTGACAAATTCAAAGAACCCGCTTTCTTCATAGCCTTAGAGAGAAAATGCTGTAAACTGTATGTAATTTCACTCTTTTCATTTTTTTATAATCTTCGATATGTGTCTATTGATGTCCAACGGTTTGGCCTCAGAGAATATCGTAAGAGTACATAAACATGTGGCTTTAAGCGTGTTTTTGTTTTGTTTTGTTTGGTTTGGCTTGTTTGTTTGTTTGTTTATTTGTTTGTATTGGATTGGTTTGAGTTTTTTGTTGTTTGTTTGTTTTGTTTGTTTGTTTGTTTTTGTTGTCGTTCTTACAAAAGCCTAATCAAAGCATATTGACAGATACAATTCAATGCAAATGAAATACAAAACTTAATACTGCCTCAAGCAACTAATGATCTAACAATTTGCATCAAAGCTGCTGTCTCGAAATTAATGACATATTCCATCCTTTAGGGACATGTGGGAAGCACTACACTGGCGAAATTTATTCCATGCTTAATGGTTTGTTCCATCCTTGAGGGACATATGGGAACGCTACACTGGCGAGATTTATTCCATGCTTAATGATTCATTCCATCCTTGTGGGACATACGGTAAGCACTACACTGGCGATATTTATTCCATTCTGAAGAAAAACATGGGTAGTGCTACAGTGTAGCGACACGTCCTCCAAGGGAAGAGCAGCCCGAATTTTATATGGTAAGCTCATTGTGAGCAAAGGAAACAAAATAAACATAAAAAGAACAAATGAAAACTTGGCTACGACAAATACAAATTCATTTCATCTTGTTTTTTTTTTTTTTTTGTTTTTTTTTTTTCCCTGTTTCATAAAATATGAGTCATTTTCAAGATTTGCACTTCTTGCTCTGTTTTATACTTTTTTCTCCTGTTCCCTTACATCTGCTGATCGGATTAATGAAAATCTGTTTTAATCCTGCTAAGTCTGACGGCCACTGTGTCCATGTGTCTTGAGTTTTACAAACAACTCCCCATCCCACCCCACCCCCACACCTTCAAGATCCTCTTTGCAAACAACATCTGCAACAATGGTAACAAAAACAGTGACAGCATACGCGCATACACACACATGCATACACACACAGACACAGACACAGACACACACACACATACAGACACGCATACACACACACACACACACACACACACACACACACACTCCAGCAGCACACCTGGCCATCCCATACACACCACGTACGCGCCACGACGCCGCCAACACCACACACATACACACACGCACGCACGCTCGCACACACACACAC
>CM060310.1:81177624-81185124 GCA_030674185.1 Monoplex corrugatus | reverse complement strand
GAAAAGGGGAATTGGAGCACCTGGTCACAACGGGAAAGCTGGAGGGAAAGAGAGCACCGGGTAGACCCGAGGAGAACATACCAGGCGGACTTGCAGAGTTGCTGGGGACAAAGAGGTTGGAGAGATGCTTGAGGCAACAAGTGATAGAGACAGATGGAAGTCCATAATCCCAACGGCATACAGCAAGGCACCTGATGATGATGATGATGATGATGATGATGATGATGATGATGATGATGATGATGATGATGATGATGACCTAACTCATGCCCAAAGCTAGCGTGCTGAGGCTTGTTGGGAAGGCTTGGGCTACATTGTCGAGTCTCAGCCAGTTTTTGTCGATGATGATGTTGTTCTGATTTCTTCACCGACCAAAACTTCCTGTTCCTCTATAGTTCGTGCCTAGTTAACACCATGCTATTCTATGAATGTAAGAACATAGTACGTCTTATACAATCTTAGTCCAAAATAGAACTCCATAGCGTTATACCTGTCATCTATATTTCATCATCATAGTATTGTTAAGAATTGCATTCTATTCAGTGGTCCTTCACGCCATGTTACATGGTCACTGCAGTTTCCATGGGTTTTGAGGTATGTTGGAAAGCTGGAATGAGCCGTGTGTTGGTCATGATTCAGAAGGGTACAAAAAAGGAGAAGCAAAAGACAGCCACACACCCCACACGCACACAACACACACACACACACACAAAACACACACACAACACAACACACAACACACACACACATGCACTTATTACACATACATACACACACACCACACAACACACACACACACACACACACACACTACTTACACACATACACCACACACACACACACATACACACACACACACACACACACATCACACACACACACACACACACACACACACACACACACATGACAGAAAGACACACACACACACACCACACACACAACAACACCAAAATACACACACACACACAAACACTCACATACACACACACACACACACACCACACACACACACACACACACACACACACACACACACACACACACACACCACACACACAACCGTACTGTTAATTCTTCAATCTACAACTGATGGAAACTTGAATGTTTCCTACATATATCTCTGTACTAATAATGTTTCCGTTCTCATTCTAATCTGTAACCCTACTGTCCATGTTCCCTTATCCGTGCTTTTCTTTCCATCCTACCATTGTTCATTCCACTGAAAATGTATCCATCAGTTTTGGATGTCTCCCAGATTTTTAGTTGTTGTTTGTTTGTTTGTTTGTTTGTTTGTTTTTGCGTAGTAAGTGAACATGTACAAGCAAACAACAACGGCCAGCGAAGCTGAGACAAAATACTCATTAGATACCAACTAAGTAACATTACTCTTGAGAGTCACGGAGTTATCTCCCATGTAGAATTTCTCAAACCCAGCACAGTTTGCGCTACCCATTCAGCTAGCATAGACGCAGCCACAAAGCATATAAAGTGGTAAGCTCAGAACATTCCTTAGGAGATAACTCCGCGACTCTCAAGAGTTATGTTACTTAGTTGATATTCAAAAATTCTCCCTGCTTCCCTCTACATGGGAGATAATTCCGCGACACTCAAGAGTTATGTTACTTAGTTGATATTTAAAAATTATCCCTGTTTCCCTCTTATTAGTTAAGGGATTAGGATAAAAGCACTAACATGAACAGCGAACAGATCAGCTTTTAATGTTAGGGACGGGGAGTGTCTGGCAGTGAATGGAAGGGGACTCCTTTCGCAAAATCCAGCATCAGTCTACATGTACTCTGACTTCATGACAAAATTGACAGTGGGTCCCGAGAGTACTCACCAAAGCAAACTACATTGTCGTGCGAAATTTCCACCCACGGCCCTCCTGTCTGAAATGATTAAAATTCAAAAAAAAAAAAAAGAAAAAAAAGAAATAAAGCTATGGACAGGCTCTTACGTGAAATGTATGTATGTATGTATGTATATATATATATTTTATATATATATATATATAGAGAGAGAGAGAGAGAGAGAGTAAATAGACAGATAGATATACAGATAGATAGATAGATAGATAGATAGATAGACATATGTATATATTTTTATATATATATATATATATATATATATAATATATGTATGAGTACGTGCATTAAAACAAGTACAATGGAGCAAACGTTCAAACGAAAACCAACAAACAAACAAACAGGTTTATACAACTCAATCATTTTTCTGCGAGAAGAGATTGAAACATAAAAAATAAAAATTCATTCAAAAATCCGATTTATTTTTCTTCCAAGACAAACGATGAATGACGCCTCAGTGAGGATCTGCTCTTCATTGGATGTGATGTGAAATCACGCCCCATACCTACCCCTATACCCACGCCTGTTTGACTTGTTTCATGCCCTTGTCATGTGTGTGTGTGTGTGTGTATGTGTGTGTGTGTGTGTGTGTGTGTGTGTGTGTGTGTGTGTGTGTGTGTGTGTGTGTGCATGTATGTGTATGTGTGTGTTGTGTGTGTGTGTGTGTGTTATGTATGTACATGTATGTATGTGTGTGTGCGTGTGCGTGCGTGCGTGCGTGTGTGTGTGTGTGTGTGTGTGTGTGTGTGTGTGTGTGTGTGTGTGTGTGTGTGAGTGTATGCATGTATGTGTGTATGTTTACACAAAGCAAAACCTCCTATGCATCGATACGTATACACACAGACATAAACACACAACCTTATACTTCTGCAAAGATTGTTCACTTGTTTGCAAGCTATTCCACTTACTTCACCAATCTTAAAACTAAGTAACAAAAATGACAGGGTAATATGATGGCTCGTATATGACTGCATATGTTTGAATGATTACACTAACGCACCCTTTAATGACATTTTGATGAAAAGAAATATTAATATAGTTACACGTTCTAAGTTTAAATTGAAAAAAAAAAAGTTTCAAAAATTAATCTTCAAAGTTTCAGTTTTGGGAAAGGTCAGTGACAGCTTCCACATCCCCCACCCCCCACCCCACCCGCCTGAAATGTCAGTGCTATATGACACCTCAGTGATAGTTTGCACTTTGCTGGTCGTGATGGAATGTCACGTTTCACGACTCGCAAACTACTTCCCGCTCCCTCCCTAACGTCTGTCAACACCGTTCAATGTCTCCAGGGAGTAACTGTTTTCAAACTCTTGTCTGAGAGCGAATGAAAAATAGACTCCTTTCGCAATATCCAGTTCCGGTCTTCTTTCGTTGTTGACAGAATTGGCGCTGGGATAAAAAATGTATTCAACAAAGCATGTTAAGTTTGTGGTGGTAGGTTTCCAACCTCAAGCCCTCCTGTCTTCATTGATTTTGGAGTCTAAACTTTTCAGATCATTGGTTAGGAGTCTAAATCTTTCATATTTGTTTCTTTGCTTATATTTCCCTTTTATCCCATACGTGAAGCTGATCGGTTTTTTTTTCGCCCACACCATTTTCTCAGTCGTTCTCATCCTGTTATATTTCTGGGTTTTTTTTCTCTAAATATTTTCATTGATTGCCCTCCTCCCACAAAATAGTTTCACTTCTACCCCATCTGTATCTTTGGGCAATGGAGTCTTAGCCCTGATATGGCTCTAGAAGTCGGCTGGGCTATAATCAACATGAACCTGAAGCTAATTGTTTCGTACTTTGAGTTTAGATAATAACCAAACCTGTATAATGAGATGTTACGTGAGATAGTTTAGCATTGCTACAACGCAAAAAAAACATGATCTTATACTTGAGAATAATATGCTCTCTATAATTTTCCATTGTTTTTATTCTTTCTCCCCATTTATAGCCGTGTGTGTGTGTGTGTGTGTGTGTGTGTGTGTGTTGTGTGTGTGTGTGTGTGTGTGTGTGTTGTGCGTGGGTGCGTGTGTGTGCGTGCGTGCGTGCGTGTGTGTGCGTGCGTGCGTGCGTGTGTGTGTGTTTCAGCGCTTATATTTGATTTTATCAAGATTTTGCGCTATATAAATATTGTAATTATTATTATTATTATTATAGAATTGTAAAATTAAATATAACAGTTAGGTGTATGATTTTACTGAAATCAGATTATTTATCTATCCCGGTACGTTTGGCTGTGCAATGTTAAATGGTTAGACAAGAACGAAAAGTGAAAGTCACGATGACAAAGAGTTTCAGTTTCAGTTTAAGAACTCACTACCATCCCATTACTACCATCCTCGAAGAAAAAAAATAGTCGGCACGAATGTGTTATTAACGATGGCGTTGCAAAACGACAGAAACGAAAACGCTTTCCATAGAAAAAGACCCAGTTCTGGAAAAAAGTCGATTTTTCCCCACAGATATTTAGGTGATAAATGACATCTTAATGAGGATTTCCTCTTTACAGGCTGTGATTGGAAAACAAGACTCACCCATGACCTGCTACCCCCCACCCATCCCACACACCCTAAGCTCCGCTCCTTCCTGTGCCCCTATTCCATGTCTTTCCTTGTTTTCTTTTGTTTCTGGGCATCCAATGTCCCCTAAGTCCCATCTGGTAGAAAGAAAAGGATTCTTCTTCGTAAAATCCATACCCAGCATGATTTACAAATCAGTGACACAAGGGGGCTGTAGAATGAGAATGTGGTAGGCTAAGCATGTAACTTGTATCGTACAGTTTACAAACTGCAGTTACTGGAAACCTGTTGTCTTTCCCCTTTTGTTACTCCCCTTTCCAATATCCACTGTAATCTGTTTCCTACTCTCTTCTCCCATTTGTCTATCATATTTCCCCACTATATTCGTCCTTTATCTTCTGATTCAGTGGAGAAACAGTCATCAATTTAATATCCCATCATAACACAAAGTATAGCAGAGCTGTCAGTAATTTCTTTGGAAGGTTAGGCATAATGCCTTTAGCCTGTGTGCAAATAACAAGATTAAGGACCTATTTGCAAGTTATATGTCTACATAAGCATCTTTGAAACTAAACGTAAAACTGATGGATAAGACTATATCATATTGGGCATATATAAATCACAATATTTACAGCACGGTAATTACCAAGCACTATGTTTACCGTATGTTTGAAACAGTCACCCATACAAGTATACTATGAATATGTAGACTAGATAAAACAAAGGTTAATTTAAGTAGGACCTCAGGACCTTGTCAGCTCATGGATTTGTGTGCAGATGTAAGGCTTGTGCCATGATCACCATCACATGACACTTGTGACATTAGTGCATAAGAAATTCATTCCGAACGCGGAGACGTCCTGTTGAGAAACTGAAACTGAAATAGATACCAAGAAAAATTATGTACTGCATGCCTGAATAATTACCCTTCGTTTTCTTTTCTTTTGTGTATTATTTGTAATTTTTGTTGTTGTTGTTGTTGTTGTCTAAAATCACTTAAGTGAATAGACATTAAACCAATGACCACCTCCACCAATCTTAGGATAGTTTTGAACATCGGGATGGCAGAGCAGGTTGAAAAAATACCCTAAGACAGACAATTTCGTCCAGAATAATAATTTTTAAAAAAGTTCAGAGAAAAGCCCATAAACGCTAACACCTCAGTGAGGACTTACACTGTGCCAGCTACGATGGGAAAGTCACGCCTTTAAGAGCTTGCTGGTTGCCTAGCCCACGCTTTACCCCCCCCCCCCTCCTCGGCCCCACCCCCACAACCACCCCACCCTCCCTAATTTCTCTTCCAGTTTCTATCTTCGTCGTTCAGATGTCTGTGGGGACGTACTCTTCCCGCACGCCTGTCTGGCAGCGAAAGGAAACGAATTCGTTTCGCAATATCCACGACCTCCTGTCCCCCCCCCCTCCCAGTAGCTGGCAACATTGCCAGTAGACAGAGTGTCCTAAGCAAAGCGTGTTTGACATTGCTAATAAGTTGTCTGTTCTCATTGACACAGACGGTCAGGGTGTAGGGGTTTCTATGCCGTAGATGTATTATTGTACGTTACTACAGTGCAGTACTATGTTTTCAGTTATGATATTGATAATGATATTGATAACAATAACAACCACAACAACAACAGTAACAATAACAACAACAAGAGTAATGAAGATGATAATGGTGATGGTGATGGTGATGGTGATGGTGGTGATGATGATGATGATGATGATGATGATGATGATGATGATGATGATGATGATGATGACGATGACGACGACGGTGACGATGATGATGATGATGACGACGACGACGACGACGACAACGACGATGATGATGATGATGATGATGATGATGAACATAATGATGATGATGATGAAGAAAAGAAAGAGAGAGAGAGACACACACACACACACAGAGCCAGGCAGAGACAGACAGAGAGACAGAGAAACACACACACACACACACACACACACACACACACACACACACACACACACACACACACACACACACACACACACACACACACTCAACACACATCACACACACACACACACACACACAACACAACACACACACACACACACACACACACACACACACACACACACACACACACACACACACACACACACACACACACACACACACAGCGAAAGAAAGAGAGAGTGAGACATACAGAGAGAGAGACAGACAGACAGAGAAAGAGATAGATACACAGACGGACACACAGAGACACAGACACAAACAGAGACAGAGAAAGACAGAGACAGAGACAGACAACCAGACAGACAAAGATAGAGACAAAGACAGAGAAGGAGGGAGAGGCAAACAAAGAAGAAAGAGAACAGGGGGGAAAAAAAAAACCGACGTTTCTCTGCTGTTTCCATGCGATTTCAAATTTCCTCTTTAATCCGCTTTAAGATTTTATGCCGCCTGTGCGACGTCCTCCCCAAGATTAACAACTTAACATGATCAACCTAATCTGACAGCCGTGTGACAGCACACACTCACACACACACACACACACACACACACACACACACACACACACACACACACACACACACACACACACACACACGAACGCACACACGCACACACATACGGACGTGCGCATGCACACACGCACAGACGCACACACAAACACGCACACACACACACACGAGCGCACACGCACGCACGCTCGCACGCACACACGCACGCTCGCACACAACACGCACACACAGACACACTCACACAAACACACACACAGTGACATACAAACACATACACACACACACACACACACACACACACACACACACACACACACACACACACACACACACACAGACGCCCAGTGACACACACACACACACACACACACACACACACACACACACACACACGTGCGCGCGTATGCGATCGCAGGCACGCATGCACGCACACACACAGACATACACAAACACACACAAACACACACACACACACACACACACACACACACACACACACACACACACACACACACACACACACACACACACACTCGCGTGCACGCGCGTGCGATCGCAGGCACGCATGCACTCACACACACACACACACAGACATAAACAAACACACACACAAACACACAAATACA
>CM060310.1:81155124-81157624 GCA_030674185.1 Monoplex corrugatus | reverse complement strand
TGCTCTGTTTATAGGGACACGTCGCCAACCTTGCATACGGTTCCATTTCTTTGTGATTAGATGCATTTCATTATTCTGAGTTCTTTGCAATTGAGAAATTTGATCTCCTTGATAGTCAGTCAGCACAGAAACACAATAGTCAGCCAAAATGTCACTGCAGCCGTCGTGTAATGCTGTGTTGGACAGATGTGGAGATGAGCCGCGTAATTCTAGACTGAACTACGGCATACGTTACTGGTGTGTTCTTGCACACACACACCACACACCCACAAACAACACACACACACACACACAACCACCCACACACACATCAACACCCCCCCCACACACACACACACCAAACTTTCAGTGTCTGACCTGAGGTACTTCACAGAGTTGTGTAAAGAAATGACAAAGTCGCCAATATTTGCACACTCATATGTAGTTAAAAAATTCACACTTGTTGCAAGCAGCTAGGTTGAGAAGCAGTTCCGACAGGCACACTTCAATTTTGTCTGTTCAAGTTAGTTTGTTGTGATTCATCCAGAACAAGACATCACCAATATACATGTAAAGGTGTTTTTTTTTGTTTTGTGTTTTGTTGTTGTTGTTGTTTAACAGAGCAGTAATTATTTGGTTTAGAAATGTTACTGTTCTCTGTGTCTGCATGTTTACGAAAATCACTATCAGTTAAAGCAAATACATCAGACAGAGACTATGATTATAATTAAACAAAGCAGTTCCTGAACATAACCGTGCGGTACACCATACACACGAGGCCACAGAGTAGACAGACATCATCCACGATGGTGGACTGGGAACACCCACTGACAAAGAGACAGACTATTTTAAAGGTGGTGATTTTCACAAATCGTTCTAAAATAACTTTATTTTCCTGACTTATTTCGACTTACAACACAATACACATAATCAAACATTTTTTTTAATGTAGTGCGAAGAACTCAATTTTTAGAGTTGATCACATTTCAGAATGTTGCTGCACAGTTTGCAGCTTAGGTGAGTATGCATGCCGGGTGTTTTCATACTTATATAAGCCAGCCACTGACTGGGTTCACAGGATTTTCAACAGCATTCACAAAGATGAAAAGCGTTCTTACAAATTCCTATCATTTAGCATCTGGAAGAGAGTTCTTGAATGTGATATAGAACCGATACTGTTTACGGTTGTGAGGCGTGGGCAGTCAACACGCAAAGCCGGAAGAAGACTGAGGCAGCCGAAATGTGGTTTCTTAGAAGAATGTTGAGAGTTCCATGGACAAAAAAAACAAAAAAAAAAAACAAACGATACAGTCTTGATGGAGGCAGACACAAAAAGATCACTGATAAAGAAGATTAGGAAAGGACAAACTGTATTTATAGGCCATTTTATGAGGAAAAGGGAATCAGAGCACCTGGTCACAACAGGAAAGCTGGAGGGAAAGAGAACACCAGGTAGACCGAGGGGGAAACTATGGACGGACTTGCAGGGTGGCTGAGGACAGAGAGGGTGGAAGATGCACTTGCAGCGACAAGGGATGCATGCGTATGGAGGGCCATGATCGCCAACGCCATGTGGCAGGGCACATGATGACAATGATGATGATGACGATGATGATGATTATGATGATGATGATGATGATGATGATGATGATGATGATGATGATGATGATAGGCACTGATGGTCTGCACTCATATTGTTCCAAATGACCAAAACAAAAACAAACAAAAAATACTACCTTTAATCATCAAGTGACAATGTCCAGATGGATCGAACCATGAGCTTCCAAATGGAAGTGTGATGCTTTCCTACTTTCCCACTGTGCCCGTTAAACTGAATCGTCAATATCACCTATGAGGGAATGGTCTGTTTTAATGCATCAAAATGATTGAGCAACAAAAAAGAAAAAAGAAAAAAAAAAGTAACAAAAAGAAAAAAGGAAGAAAAGAAAAGAGAGGGTGTAAAGGAAGCAAAGAAAAACAGAAGAACAAGACATGGTCATCGCCTTCATTTCTAACACAATGTCTATGCGTGTGTTTTTATCAGCCAGTTTTTTTTTTTTTTTTTTTTTTTTTTTTTTTTTTTTGGGTGGGGGGGGGGTTATGAACTCTGTATTAATTTAGCCAGTGTGAGAGCACGTGCTGAGTTGACAGATGGACGGTGTTATGTTACAGGCCTGATCTACGATGGTCAGTCCGGGGAACTTCCACAGGAAGTGGAGCGACAGGTGGCGGCAGCCAATAAGCAGCCTTCAAATCTTCGCCTCATGACGCGGACAGTTTATGTGGATGCCACAGACAGCTTCAATGTCTCCAGAGCACGTACGTTTTCTCGTGATTTGCCCGCTCAAAAAGCACACATTGTTTGTTCCTAACTGTTAAGTTTTGTTTGTTTGTTTGTTTGTTTTTGTTTTTGTTTCTTACTGCTTCGTGTTGTTTGTTTCTTCAATACTTTGGGTTTTTTTTTCCTCTTTGTTTGTTTCATACATTTTCCTAGACTAGCGTAATAATCAAATGGGTTAGA
>CM060310.1:81142624-81150124 GCA_030674185.1 Monoplex corrugatus | reverse complement strand
AGTGGATCTACGCTTACCGTGGGATAAAGGAAAAAAGACGAGCTAGAAAAGAAAAAAAAAGGCCAGGAAGACAAAGCATACAACAGCGTAAGCTACAGCGAAAACAATAGCATCGTCAGATCACACCTTAACTCTATTGTGATTGCACTTGCCACAGCTGAGCTCTCCTGCTGGCCTAGGGCTGCCACAGTGAAATCGCTGAGAACTGTCGCCTTTGAGCCATTTTCCATCGATTTTAGACAAAGAAACAGGCAAAACGTAGCTGAAACGTTCAACAGAAGTTCCCTCCACAAGGGAAGCAACTGCCAACTACTAAATCATTAGCATAACAAAAGTAGAGGGCGTTATATACCCTAGACCATCTGTTACTATGATCGAAGTAGCCCGTCCTCAGTGAGAGCTCAGCTGTTACTTCAATCAAAGTAGCCCATCGTCAAAGAGTTAATAAGCAATGGACACAAAAACAAAATAAACTAAAAAATAATAAAAAAGAGACGATTACCACCTTCTGTTCAGAGAGAATCCAATCAAAATATTTCCTGACCACGGGAATTCTTTCGTAAAGCTGTGGGATTGACATAACCATTTTTGATTCAGCCACAGCTACACTTGAGACCTCGCCACTAAACTCATTGTACTTCATGCTACAGGGATGCTATTGAAGGGTTTACTTTCGAACTGTAATGAGATTTTCTTTTGTTTAACCATTTGACTCTAGTGCTCTCTCCAACAGTAATCATGCATTGTCAACCACGCCAGCAAAGCAAAAACTTAACCCTTTGACTCCCACACCCTTTCCATTGGCTTCCTGCAGGAAGCTTGTGGAAAAGATGAGGGAGTCAAAAGGTTAAACTGTTGCAGTTGGTGGATAGGGTGCTGAAGTCAAAATGATAATTAAATGCAAGTTTTTCGTGCATGTAGTTAAAGAGTACACAAGTTCTCACTTGTGAGGTTTAGCTTTTCTACGCTCTGTTTTAGTAACATGTTTTGAAGGAGAACACATATCAATGTATTACTAATCCATCGTTCTGTGTCCATTAACTTACTGAGAAATGTTTTCCTATTTGTTGTTCTTGTTGATGATTGCTTTTTGTTGTTGTTATTATTGTTGTTGATTTTGTAATTGTGTGCGTGTATGTGCGTGTGTGTGTGTGTGTGTGTGTGTGTGTGTGTGTGTGTGTGTGTGTGTGTGTGTGTGTGTGTGTGTGTGTGTGTGCATGTGTATGTGTATGTATGTATGTGTGTGTATGTAATTTTCTTTTGCTTAACCCTTTAACTCCTACGCTATCCAATAGTATCCTGCATTGTCAACCACGCCAGAAAAGCAACAACAACAACAAAACTTAACTCTTTGACTTTCTCACTCTTTCCACTAGCTTCCTGCAAGAAATCAGTGGAAATAGTGAGGAAGTCAAAGAGTTTTCTTTTTTTTTTTTTTTTTTTTTTTTGCAGTTGAAGGATAGGATGCAGGAGTCAAAAGATTAAATGCAAGTTTTGCGAGCATTATTTATGGAGTTGTAAGTTGTAAGTTTAGCGTTGTCAGGTTAGCTTTCCTGCAGTCTGTTTTAGTATCAAACGTTGTAAAGGAGAATACATATCAATAGACTACTTAAGGAACTGTTTGTGCTCACTAGTTCACTATGCAGTCCTTTTTTTTAATTTGTTTTTGTTGGTTGCTGGTTTTGTTTGTATACACATTGCTGTTATTATTGATGTAGTTCTGTGTATGTGTGGCTGAGTGTGCGTGTGTGTGTATGTGTGTGTGTGTGTTGTGTGTTGTGTGTGTGTGTGTGTGTGTGTGTGTGTGTGTGTTTGTTGTGTGTGTGTGTGTGTTCGTTCGTTCGCTCGTTCTATAATTTAATGTCTTTTCACTATAAGTGATATTAGTGTGTGTGTGTGTGTCTGTCCTGTCTGTCTGTGTGTCTTTGTGTGTGTGTGTGTGTGTGTGTGTGTTGCGCGCGCGTGTGTGTGTGTGTGTGGTGTGTGTGTGTGTGTGTGTGTGTGTGTGTGTGTGTTTTGTGTGTCCAGACAGATATAAGGGTTCAGTTGTGGAGAACACTGATACATACATATACACATACAGATACGTACAACGTAATTTACAGACTCAGCAAAATATCCCATCTTTTGAAAGAAAAAGAAGTCAGACAAACAAGCACACAAACAAACAAACAAACAAACAAACAAACAAACAGACAAAGACTTAAGCAAGCAAACCAAGCAACAGACAAACATACATACAACTAAGAAAACAGACAAAAACGTCAATATGTGTATCTACATTTATCAAATCACTCGTAGATCACTGGTTTTTGTTTGTTTGTTGTTTGTTTGTTTGTTTGTTTGTTTGTTTGTTTGTTTTTTGTTGTTTTGTTTTTGTTTGTTTGTGTGTGTGTATGTGTGTGTGTGTGTGTGTGGGGTGTGTGTGTGTGTGTGTGTGTGTGTGTTGTGTGTGTGTGTGTTTTACTTTTTTTTTACATTCTTTTTTGACACATTAATTTATTTCTGTGTCACTCTTGAGAAAATCTTTCTGTTCTACCAGCTCCGAATCCAATTAAATGTTTCCTGACCACAGGAGATCTTTGCCACAGAGGTAGGAATCACATTACCATTTTGATTAAGTCACAGATACACTTGAGACCTCGCCACTAAAGTCATTTTACGTGATGCTGCTGGGACTCTATTGAAAGGATTTCCTGTGAACTGTAATCAGATTTCCTTTTGTTCAAATATAAGGTTTGGGTGCATGTAGTTCTAGAGTTCTAGACAGGATTACAGTTGTGAGGTTAAAGCTTTTCTAAACTCTATTTTAGTAACAAACGTTGTCAAAGAGAGCACATATCAATAGACCACTAATTAGCTGTTTGTGTTGATTAATTCCACTAAAGAACCTTGTATAGTGTTTGCTGGTGATGGTGGTTGCTGTTTTTTTTTTTAATGAATATCGTTGTCATTGCTGGTGTAGTTGTATTTGTGTGTGTGTGTGTGTGTTGTGTGTGTGTGTGTGTGTGTGTGTGTGTGTGTGTGTGTGTGTGTGTGTGTGTGTGTGGTGTGTGTGTGTGTGTGTGTGTGTGTGTGTGTGAGTGTGTGTGTGTGTGTTTGCGCGCACGAATGCGTGTATTCGATCTTTTCACTCTATTGATATCAGAAGGAAAAAAAATCATGTGAGTGACATCAGACAAACACACACACACACCACACACACACACACACACACACACACACACACACACACACACACACACATACACACACACACACACAACACCAACACACACACACACACACACCACACACCACACACACACACACACAACACACATTTATATATGAAACACAGAAACAGGGAGGCAGAGAGAGAGAGTAAGAGAGAAAGGAGGAAGAGAGAGAGGAGGGAATCAAGGGAGAAAAAGAGAGAGAGAAACAAAGAGAGAGTGAGAGAGAGCGAGAGAGGGAGAGAGAGAGAGAGAGAGGGAGAGAGAGAGGGAGAGAGAAAGAGAGAGTGAGAGAGAGAGCGAGAGAGGGAGAGATGAGAGCGAGAGAGAGAGAGAGAGCAAGAGAGGGAGAGAGAGAAAGAGAGAGAGAGAGAGAAAGAGAAGATATAAAAAAAACATTGAAGTGGAGTGAGAAAGACACAGAAGGCAGAGAACATACATAAAAGAAAGAGAGAAGAATGCAGAAAAAAGACCTAGGTGAGAATATACAATGGAATTAAGATGATACACTAATGACGATCACTGCGAGCGAAAAATGATCACTAAAATACAAAGTACACGAAAAACTAAAGTGCGTGTAATGCATGAATAGGACTGTGTACCTCTGATTCTCAAATTTCGACTAGCACAACTTCACGACAAGATCCTTCTTTAAAATACGTTTCGGGATAATGTTTTTGTATGAACATTGTTGGTAAAAAGAGACTTTTTTGTTGTTGTTGTTGTTGTTGTTGTTGTTGTTGTTGTTGTTGTTGTTGTTGTTATTGTTATTGTTGTTGTCGTCGTTGTTGTTGTTGTTGGCGTTGTTGCTGTTACTGTTGTTGTTGTTTTTGTTACTGCTGCTGTTGTTGTTGGCCTTTTTGCTGTTGTTGTTGTTGTTGTTGGCTTTGTTGTTGTTGTTATTGTTGTTGTTGTTGTTGTTGTAAAACAAGCAGTGAAACAGTGTGAACTGTTCTTTGCAAATCCACTCAATGGATTTTACACTGTTCTATTTTCAAAGCGTTTACTTGAAGACAAACGTGAAGAGTGACAGTCGATCTCAAATGAGCACTGCATTTTTTAACGTGTTTGTCTGTGTGTGTGTGTGTGTGTGTGTGTGTGTGTGTCTGTGTGTTTGTGTGTGTGTGTGTGTGTGTGTGTGTGTGTGTGTCTGTGTGTGTGTGTGTGTGTGTGAGTCTGTGTGTGTGTTTGTGTGTGTGTGTGTGTGTGTGTGTGTGTGTGTGTGTGTGTGTGTGAGACTTTGTGTGTGTTTGTGTGTGTGTTTGTGTGTGTGTGTGTGTGTGTGTGTGTGTTATCACGGGAGTTTCAATGCTAGGAAGATACAAACAATAATTTCAAGATTACACGTATAATCAACTGTTGATAATTATAAAGAGACAATTAGGTGAACATAATTACTATCTGATTTTTTTCTGAAATGACTCAGTTACTATCCTTGGCAGGAAGGGAATTATCGTGCTTACACTTTGCTTTTGTTTGTTTGTTGTTGTTGTTGTTATTTTTTAAGATTGATGCGTGACCGTAAGAGAAAGAGTGTTCCTTCAGATTCTCATGGAAAAAAAACAGCGAAACAACAAAACCTGTTTTAAATGTACACAGCAAATCGACTCTTGTTCTATTTTATTTTGTTTGTTTATTCTTTTCTGTTTTCATGTGTATTTCTTTGTTCGTTTGTTTTATTTATTTGTTTCTTTCTTCTATCTTTCTGTCTTTGTTTCTTTCTTTGTTTCTTTCTTTGTTTCTTTCTTTGTTTCTTTGTTTCGTTTTTTTTTTTTTTGCTGCAGTCCGTCTGTTTGTACGGTTCTGTTCGTTTTTGTCATTTCCTTCTTGCTTCCGTGCTTGTTTGTAATTTAAAAGATCAAACATCGTTAGCAGTCACTTGTAGAGTCAGATTTTTTTTTTAAATTGCATTCTGTCAAAGGAGACAATTACTCATATCAACTCCCAACGAAGAGCAATCGCTTCGTTGTGTGTGTGTGTGTGTGTGTGTGTGTGTGTGTGTGTGTGTGTGTGTGTGTGTGTGTGTGTTTTGTCTGTGTCTGTGTGTGTGTCTCTATGTGTGTGTGTGTCTGTCTGTGTGTGTGTGTCTATTTGTTCGTGTGTGTGTGTGTGTGTGTCTGTGTGTCTGTGTATATGTGTGCTGTGTGTGTGTGTGTGTGCGTATGTTTATGTGCTTGATTGATTATTCCACAGATAATCTTATTATAAAGAAACACTTCTTTTTTTTTCATGCGGTTTATTAGTTGTACTACTGACCTTATTTCGTGAGTTGTGCGCCAGATATCATTATAATAATGAGGAAAAGCAATGGAAAATCAGCTGTCTGCTTATTCTACTCAGACTGGTAACAATGCGTGTCGATTTGCAGCCATTTTGGAGAAAACGTGACGTAATTCCGACAGTTTTAACAAAGCCACACTTCGGCCTTACTGTTGAAAAACTAGGTCGCTGGGTAAAGTTTAAACATAGCACAGTCGCCTGCATTCACCAGTGGAGCTGACAGATGCTTTGTACCCACGTGAAAAGTTATCGTTTAGCAAAACCCCTATAAGTCGCACAAATGCGACCATGGCGGTCGTATGGGAAGTCGCTTGATTGCGATCATGGCGGGAAATGAGTTAATACATGATGAAAACGAAGGCAAGCAAAACAAACAGTAGACCTACTTAAAACAACACAGGTACAATAGTACAACATTGCATTTATAAAGAAAAAAATGTACAATAGTAATGAGCACAAACATTAATATATCTAAAAACAATGTGGATTTGTATGATATGATCGGGTTTTCTTTTTCTTACTCATCATCCTGACATTTCTCATCTCCTTCCTTTAGTCCATTTTCATCTTCCTCTTTCTTCCATTATCCTGATATCGAGACTTTTACGACGAGAGAAGCAGTCAGCTGTTTTGCTTTATTTCAGTTTTATTGTAGAACACATTGTTGGTTTATCTTATGTCTAGTAATTTCCTCCACCGTGCTTATATTTTTCACTTTCGTTTTTAGTACTCTTTTTCGTTTTCTTTCTTTCTTTCTTTCTTCTTCTTCTTCTTTTTTTTTTTTATTTTTGTTCTTCTTCTTCGCAATTTTTCTTCTTCTTCTTCTTCGCAATTCTTCTTCTTCTTATTTTCTTCTTGTTCTTGTTCTTCTTGTTCTTGTTCTTGTTCTTGTTCTTGCTTCTTCTTTTCTTGTTCTTCTTGTTCTTGTTCTTGTTCTTCTTCTTCTTCTTCTTGTTCTTTTCTTCTTGTTCTTTTCTTCTTGTTCTTCTTCTTGTTCTTGTTCTTGTTCTTGTTCTTCTTGTTCTTCTTGTTCTTGTTCTTCGTTCTTCTTGTTCTTCTTGTTCTTCTTTGCTTCTTCTTCTTGTTCTTCTTCGTTCTTGTCTTCTTGTTCTTCTTCTCTTCTTCTTCTTGCTTCTTCTTCTTCTTCTTCTTCTTCCTTCTTCTTCTTCTTCTTTTCTTTCGCATTCTTCTTCTTCTGCTTCTTCTTCCTTCTTCTTCTTCTTCTTCGCATTCTTCATTCTCTTCTGCATCTCCATTCTTCTTTCGCATTCTTCTTCTTCTTCATTCTTCTTCGCATTCTTCGCTTTCTTCGCATTCTTCTTCGCATTCTTTCGCATTCTTCTTCTTCGCATTCTTCGCATTCTTCTTCTTCGCATTCTTCTCTTCTTCGCATTCTTCTTCTCTCTTCTTCGCATTCTTCTTCGCATTCTTCTTCTTCGCATTCTTCTTCTTTCTTCTTCTTCGCATTCTTCTTCTTCTTGATTCTTCTTCTTCTTCGCATTCTTCTTCTTCGCATTCTTCTTCTTTGCATTCTTCTTCTTCGCATTCTTCTTCTTCGCATTCTTCTTCGCATTCTTCGCATTCTTCGCATTCTTCTTTTTGTTTTTCTTCTTCATCTTCTTTTCCTTCTTCTTCTCTTCCTTCTTTGATTCATCTCTTTCTTCTTCTCTTTTTTCTTCAAGAGTCTATTTTGAAATGCAGAATGCAAATGTCTGAACCCACCGTGTACACTGGAGACATCTGCAGACGAATTGAGTTCGGGGTTCGATAAAAGGAAACAAAAATGAGAAAAAGGAAAGAGAGGCACACAGCTCAATTATGTAACATCTCTCATGGTAAATTAGAACTGAAATGTGATACAAGGCACTGAACCCCACCAACGTTGTACAAACAAAATACCCCCTCTTTCATTCGAAAAGAATCGTATGTAAAAAATAAAAAAAAAAGAATACTTGGTCCAAAACAAGCGCGACTGCCCGCGCCCAAGCAAACAGGAACTAGAAGA
>CM060310.1:81122624-81127624 GCA_030674185.1 Monoplex corrugatus | reverse complement strand
TCTTCGTTTTCTTCTTCTTCTTCTTTTCGCATTCTTCTTCTTCGCATTTCTTCTTCTTCTTTTCTTGCATTCTTCTTCTTCTTTCTTCTTCTCTTCTTCTTCTTCTTCGCATTCTTCTTCTTCTTCTCATTCTTCTTCCTTCTTCTTCTTCTTCGTTCTTCTTCTTTCTTTCGCATTCTTCCTTCTTCTTCTTCGCATTCTTCTTCTTCTCTTCGCTTCTTTTCTTCTTCTTCTTGTTCTTCTTCTTCTTCTTCTCTTCTGCTTCTTCTTCTTCTTCGCATTTTTTTCGCATTCTTCTTCTTCGCATTCTTCTTCGCATTCTTCTTCGCATTCTTCTTCGCATTCTTCTTCTTCTTCGCATTCTTCTTCTTCTTCTTCTTTTTTCGCATTCTTCTTCTTCTTCGCATTCTTCTTTTTCTTCTTCGCATTCTCTTCGCATTCTCCTTCTTCTTCTTCGCATTCTTCGCATTCTTCGCATTCTTCGCATTCTTCTTCTTCTTCGCATTTCTTCTTCTTCGCATTCTTCTTCTTCGCATTCTTCTTCTTCGCTTTTTTCGCATTCTTCTTCTTCGCATTCTTCATTCTACTACTTTTCTTCCTCCTCTTTCCCCTTCCCCTCTCAGAGTAATCAGAAGAAGATAGCGTCCATCAGTTAAGACAGAACCCAAGAGACCGCTCAGACGTCTTCTGATCTGAAAGCTGAAAGTCACAACAGGGGAGAAGACAATGAGGGGAGGAAGTGGCGGGGAGAATGGGGGTGGTGAATGGCTGACGTCGTTGATGTCAAAGATCAGACAAAGCACAAGGGAGAACAAAGGCCTTGTACCTATTCTAGAACCTCATCACCTGGGAAACTGGGCTATTTAAAACATTTCCCAATTCCTGTCTTCAGACGTGGTTTGTGTCAGTCTTCTTGAAAATCCAAGGAAACTTGGCTGGGAATTTGAGATGCCACCTTTTCACCCCAAGGCTTAAAAATAATGGAGAATTCGTTTGAGGGATATCTTATGTTCTGGAACTGACTCAACATCAATTTGTTCTTTAACGTTCCTGAGAGAGTCGGATAAGCGTGTTTTTTACTCAAACTGTTATTCAAGGAGATAGGAATGTTTACAAAAGTATTAGATTAAGCAAAACTGAAAATGTAAAAAAGGCAGTTTTAATCAGTCATTGTAGAACATTGGTTGACATCTTGTACTACTGACGGATCATATTTCCTCACCAGCACCGTAAGTGCCTGTATCTCTCAGGCCTGATTGCTGTCAGGACGTATTATGAAAGACATGTGGACTACAGCCCTATCACGCATTCTGCAATGTAGAACGGCATTCCATAAAATCATAATTATTATCCTCTTTGTTCTGTATCATCATAACTTTATGAAACCTGTCCCAGATTCCATGACTAGTGAAACTGCGCACAAAATGGACATTATAACAAGAAACAAACAAAATGTGCAAGGACAAAGGTGCACTGTTACAAACTGGAAAAAAGAGCAAAACATATAACATATTTCAAATGTATGCATATGTCTGTGTTTGATCAAAACTAAAACCAAAGTAAACAAACCATATGTCTGTGTTTGATCAAAACTAAAACCAAAGTAAACAAAACCATATGTCTGTGTTTGATCAAAACTAAAACCAAAGTAAACAAAACCATAGTCTGTGTTTGATCAAAACTAAAACCAAAGAAAACAAAACCATATGTCTGTGTTTGATCAAAACTAAAACCAAAGTAAACAAAACCATATGTCTGTGTTTGATCAAAACTAAAACCAAAGAAAACAAAACCATATGTCTGTGTTTGATCAAACTAACACCAAAGTAAACAAAACCATATGTCTGTGTTTGATCAAAACTAAAACCAAAGAAAACAAAACCATATATCTGTGTTTGATCAAAACTAAAACCAAAGTAAACAAAACCATATGTCTGTGTTTGATCAAAACTAAAACCAAAGTAAACAAAATCATATGTCTGTGTTTGATCAAAACTAAAACCAAAGTAAACAAAACCATATGTCTGTGTTTGATCAAAACTAAAACCAAAGTAAACAAAACCATATGTCTGTGTTTGATCAAAACTAAAACCAAAGAAAACAAAACCATATGTCTGTGTTTGATCAAAACTAAAACTCAAAGTAAACAAAACCATATGTCTGTGTTTGATCAAACTAAAACCAAAGTAAACAAAACCATATGTCTGTGTTTGATCAAAACTAAAACCAAAGTAAACAAAACCATATGTCTGTGTTTGATCAAAACTAAAAACCAAAGTAAACAAAACCATATGTCTGTGTTTGATCAAAACTAAAACCAAAGTAAACAAAACCATATGTCTGTGTTTGATCAAAACTAAAACCAAAGAAAACAAAACCATATGTCTGTGTTTGATCAAAACTAAAACCAAAGTAAACAAAACCATATGTCTGTGTTTGATCAAAACTAAAACCAAAGTAAACAAAACCATATGTCTGTGTTTGATCAAAACTAAAACCAAAGTAAACAAAACCATATGTCTGTGTTTGATCAAAACTAAAACCAAAGTAAACAAAACCATATGTCTGTGTTTGATCAAAACTAAAACCAAAGTAAACAAAACCATATGTCTGTGTTTGATCAAAACTAAAACCAAAGTAAACAAAACCATATGTCTGTGTTTGATCAAAACTAAAACCAAAGTAAACAAAACCATATGTCTGTGTTTGATCAAAACTAAAACCAAAGTAAACAAAACCATATGTCTGTGTTTGATCAAAACTAAAACCAAAGTAAACAAAACCATATGTCTGTGTTTGATCAAAACTAAAACCAAAGTAAACAAAATCATATGTCTGGTGTTTGATCAAAACTAAAACCAAAGTAAGCAAAACCAACAAGCAAACAAACAAACAAAATTAATGAAAAGTTAACAATAAACGATCATCAGTGTTTACTGAACACGAACGTTCCATGGCATACATTTATTGGCATTATGCAAAATCTATGATGTGGGCTGCGTCAGAAATATAACTTTAAAACCTGAGTTAAATTCTTCTACCCTAGATTATAAAAAAATAATAGAAAATACAACATAAAAAGTCGTTGAGGGGGCTTGTGTACCAAAGATCTGTCTGACATTTTTTTCTTATGTAAAAAGAATCAGAAAACCAAAAGCCATGGTTGGGATCAACCAGAAGAGAGCGTCCATCAAATAAGTCAGCTCCCCACCCAGCCCTCCACCTACCCCCAGAGGCTGCCAAAATATCTTGTCTGAAAACTGAAAGCCACAATTAAGAAGAAAAAAGTGAAGATACGGGGAGGTGGTCGGATGGTTGGTGTCAAATGGAGGACGAGAACATTCACAAAGGTATTAGTTTCAGTTTCAGTTTCTCAAGACGTCACCGCGCTCGTAACGAATTTCATATGCACTAACGTCACAGGTGCCATGTGTATGGTGATCATGGCACATGCCTTAAGTCTGCACATAAACCCATGAGCTGGCCAGGTCCTGAGGCCCTACCTAGCCTATGTTTTACCTGGCCTTGTTTTATATGGCTATGTTTTATATGTTATACTAATGTCGTATCAGCCTATCACTGGAATAATCTTGGTTACATGTAAGTGACATGTGTATCTGTGCATCTTATCTTCAGAAAAAAGGAACATACACACACACACAGCACGCGCGCGCGCGCGCACGCACGCACGCACGCACAAACAGACATATATATATATATATATATATATACAATATGCATAGATATATATATATATTACATATATATATATATATATATATATATATACATATATGTTATAGTTAAAGGGATGAATCACAACACAATTAGTTATTCTGGATAAACTCGTCTCACATACCAGAAAACAACCCATCCCACACCCCCCACTCCCCGTCAATACACAAAGCCTCGGCTGTCTATCAACTATGTGAATATAATATTTTCTTAATCATAGGGCTCACTAGTCTGTCGTTCACTTACGAGAAAAGAAAGGAGACAATAGACAGGTATGTAAGTACTTCACACCTTCATAATTCAGTATCACACTACTTCACACCTTCATAATTCAGTATTACTCTACTTCACACCTTCATAATTCAGCATTACACTACTTCACACCTTCATAAGTCAGTATTTCTCTACTTCACCCTTTCTAATTCAGCATTACACTACCTCGCACCTTCTAATTTAACATTTCTCTACTTCACATTTCATAATTCAGTATGACTCTACTTCACACCATCATATTCAATTATTTTACTTCTTCAAACCTTCATAATTTCAGCATTTCACTATGTCACAATTTCATAATTCAGCATTACTCTTCTTCACACCTTCATAATTCAGCATTACACTACTTCACACCTTCATAATGCAGTGTCACATTACTTCACATCTTCATATTTCAGTATTAACTACTTCACATCTTCATATTCAGTATTAACTACTTCACATCTTCATATTTCAGTATTATACTACTTAACATCTTCATAATTTCATATTAAGCATACTTCACATCTTCATATTTCAGTATTGTACCACTTAACATCTTCATATTTTAGTATTATACTATTCACACCTTGACATTAATTCAGCATTACTTTATTTCAGTATCTGTAGTCCGTTGCTGATCGTCAGCATTTTCTTACCACCATACCCATATGATACAGCAGAGATAGATAGATGAGAGAGAGAGAGAAGAGAGAGAGAAGTACTCAGAGCAGAGAGACAGGAGTACAGAGACACATCAGAGAGAGAAAAGAGATGAGAGAGAGTATGACACACTGAGAGAGAGAATTAAAAAATGTATGTTAAGGCTTTGTGTCTATGCTAAATCTCATCAATATAGAAATAGAATTTATGTAAAGTATTTCCATCGCACTTGTCAGACATTAGCATTACACTACCTCGCACCTTCTTAATTTAACATTTCACTACTTCACATTTTCATAATTCAGCTATACTCTACTTCACACCATCATATTTCAATATTTTACTTC
>CM060310.1:81110124-81115124 GCA_030674185.1 Monoplex corrugatus | reverse complement strand
TCTTCTTCTTTTTTTCTTCTTTTCTTGTTCTTGTTCTTGTTCTTGTTCTTGTTCTTGTTCTTCTTGTTCTTGTTCTTCTTGTTCTTGTTCTTCTTGTTCTTCTTGTTCTTCTTGTTCTTCTTGTTCTTCTTTTTCCCTTCTTGTTCTTCTTCTTCTTCTTCTTCTTCTTCTTCTTCTTCTTCTTCTTCTTCTTCTTCATTCTTGGCATTCTTCGCATTGCATCTCGCATTCTTCGCATTCTTCTTGGCATTCTTCTTCTTCGCAATTCTTCTTTGCATTCTTCTTCTTCTTCGCATTCTTCTTCTTCTTCGCATTCTTCTTCTTCTTCGCATTCTTCTTCTTCGCATTCTTCTTCTTCTTCGCATTCTTCTTCTTCGCAATTCTTCTTCTTCTTCGCAATTCTTCTTCTTCGCAATTCTTCGCAATTCTTCTTCTTCGCAATTCTTCTTCTTCGCAATTCTTCTTCTTCGCAATTCTACTTCTAATTATCACTATCACCATCATCATCATTTTTCTTATTATTATTATCATTATTATTATCATCATTAACATCATCATCATAATAATAATCATCAGCATCAGCATCATCATTGATGTTATTAACATTATCTTTATTTATTTATTTACTTATTCATTAATTTATCTACTTGCTCATCTGTCTATACATATATCTATACTATCCATCTTTCTATCTGTCTATCTATCTATCTGTCTATCTATCTATCTATCTATGTATCTATGTATCTATATATCTATGTATCTATCTATCTATATATCTATCTATCTATTTTTAAGTGCTGACTGTGGAAGTTTCTTGATTTTATTGTAATGTTATCTTAATTTTAGTATTCAGCATGTATCTTCCTTGAGCTGTACTTGTTGCTGTAAACAAATGTCATGGGCGTAGAATAGCAACGGCAAATTTGAAAAATGGCTTCTAGCCTAAAGCTTTTACTGTTGGAAAATAAAGCATCATTGTCATTGTGTCTGTGTCTGTGTGTCTGTGTGTCTATGTGTCCGTGTGCGTGCGTTCTAAAACGTTGTCAGGCGGCCATGGTTTTCATCTAAAACAAAAACTTCAGAAGTTAAGTGCAATGCACAAAGTTCTGGGAGTACCTCGTACAGACATCACACTGTCATAAGAATAGCACTCTCTGCATCGGCGGCTGATGCCTGTGGGGTCTCCAGGGACGTCTTGCTATGTGCCCATAGTTCCATGAACTTACAGAACCGGTGTTTGCATGGTTGCAATGTGTATGATAGTTTCGTGAGTTTTCCCATGTGTAGTGGGTTGAGGATTGGGTGGTGGGGGAGGGGGCGGTAGGGAAGAAAGGACTAGTCGTGCTGATTCAGATAAAACTGTATTTATAGAGGAGAAAATACATGTAAAAACAAAGGGGAATGGTTTTTGAGTGTGAGTGAATGTGTGTTGTGTGTTTGTGTGTGTGTGTGTGTGTGTGTGTGTGTGTGTGTGTGTGTGTGTGTGTGTGTGTGTGTGTGTGTGTGGTGCGTGTGTGTACATGTATGAGTGTGTGTGTGTACACGTGTATCTCTCTGTGTGTTTGCAGTATGCTTACTGAGAGAGAGAGACAGAGACAGAGAGACAGACAGACAGACAGACAGACACAGAGAGAGACAGACAGACAGAAAAACAAACAATCAGACAGACAGGCAAACCGATAGACAAAAGGGAGACAGACAACAGATGCAGAGACAGTTACATAGACAGACAGATACAGAGACAAAAGAAAATAAGGAGAGAACGAGAGAGAGGGGGTAGAGAGACAGACAGACATACAGACAGACAGAGAGGAAGGGAAAAAGCGTGGGGGTAGAGAAATGGAGAGAGAGAAGAGAGGGACAGACAGACTGACAGACAAACAGATAGGCAGACAGACAGACAAAGAAAGAGACAAAGACAGACCTCGAGACTGGGAGGGAGAGTTTGATAACAGGCAGACATACATAACACGGATTAAAGAGACAAGACAGAGAGGGAGGGAGTTTGGTAAAAGAAGAAGATGTTTTCTCCCGAAACAAAAGCTGAGTAGTAAGCAGCATTTTCACAACTCCCCAGAGAATCTTTGATAGACATTCACATTTAATCGTTAAAGAACAAGAGGAGACACGGCACATAACATTTTGTGTCGCTAGACACATCTATCTCTGTGCATACAATTTCATTTAATTCAAACATCGGCTATGTGCATAGTGGCAGTCATGTAGAACGGTTACTGGTCAGATGGACACAGAGGGGATTGCTTTTAATGTGGTCTGTTTGATACAGGATAAACAACTCCTTTGTTATTATTGGAAAATTAAACCCATCAATTTTCCGATTTTTTTTTAGATGGAGTTCTCATTGTAGCTGTAAACGACTAACAGTTGTGTGAGTGAGTGAGTGAGTGAGTGAGGTGAGTGTGTGTGTGTGTAAGTGTGTGTGTGTGTGTAAGTGTGTAAGTGTGTGTAAGTGTGTGTGTGTAAGTGTGTGCGTGTGTGTGTTGGTTTTTGTGTGTGTGTGTGAGAGAGAGAGAGAGAGAAAGAGTGAGAGAGAGTGTGTGTGTTTGTGAGAGAGAGTGTGTGTGTGTGTGTGTATATATGTGTGTGTGTGAGTGTGTGTGTGTATGTGTGTGCGTTTGTGTGTGTGTGTGTGTCTGTGTGTGTGAGTGTGTGTGTGTGTGTGCGTGTGTGTGTGTGTGTTGTGTGTGTGTGTGTGTGTGTGTGTGTGTGTGTGTGTGTGTGTGTGTGTGTGTCTGAGTGTATGTGCATGTATATGTGTGTGTTTTCTTTGGAGGTGTCCGTAGATGAGATGGGAAAAGAGAGACACGCAGACATAGACAATGAGAAACAGGCAGGCAGGCAGGCAGAGAGAGAGAGAGAGAGAGAGAGAGGGAGAGAGAGAGAGAGAGAGAGAGAGAGAGAGAGAGACAGACAGACAGACAGACAGACAGTCAGACAGACACACAGACAGAGACAGAGAGACCGACAGACAAAGACACAGAGAGAGACATAGACAGAGACAGAGACAGAGAGACAGAGACAGAAAGACAGAGAGACAGAGAGAGAGAGAGCAAGAGCGAGAGAGAGAGAGAGCGTGTGCGCACAAGAAAGAGACAGAGAGAGACAGAGACAGAGACAGAGAGAGAGAGAAAGTAAAAGGGGGAGAGAGACATATAAAGATAATCTGCGCGCGCGAGAGAGAGAGAGAGAGAGAGAGAGAGAGAGAGAGAGAGAGAGGTAGGGAGGGAAAAGAGAGACACAGAGAGAGAGAGAAAGTAAAAGAGGGAGAGAGATAGAAAGATAATCTGAGAGACAGAGAGAGAAAGAGAGAGAGAGATGGGGGTTAGAGGCAGAAAGTTTAATGTGACAGTTGTAGAACGAACATAGTTTTGTTCAAAACAACTTGAGTGTGATGCACGGTCCCCAAGAGGCTGTCTGACAGACATCACACTTAGAATTAAAAAAAGAAAGAAAAAAATGGAGCGGGGGGGGGGGGGGGGGGGAAACGGAGAGAAAAGGAACGAATAAAAGTGAGAACGAAATATTCTACATCAGCATTATTTGAGAATAAGAAGTTTTGTTCAAGACAAATTCATCGTATTTGGACAATTCCATATGTGCTCCACCCAAATCTACCACCATTTAGGTTGTGGAATCCTTGGGCCTAAGAGAGGCCTTATGAACTGTTAAGATGTTTAAATGTGGCAGTGAAACGAGACCTGTAAAACACTGACACCACCAGAATACCTGGTGGAGCATAAAGATGGGCAACGAACACGTTGGGCTGGGACTGAACTCCAAACCTGAGATCAAAGAGCTCAGTAGTAGTAGTAGTAGTAGTAGTAGTAGTAGTAGTAGTAGTAGTAGCTGAGGGCTGGCTCGTAGCCTAGACCTTCTGGCCTTTTAAGGCCCTATCTTTTTTGTTTTATGCTTTCTTCTTCGGGGTCTGAAAAGCATGCCTTAATATTCATACTTGAGCAAATCTGCTTCAGTCTATTTTTTTAAATAAAATTTTGAATTCTGCGTCATCGTCCAGGAAATTTTTGAATTTTTTAATGCTGTTAGTAAATTTAATTTCAAAAGGAATCAGGGCTCTATCAAAAAGAACCAACCAATTTTTGCAACAGCACTAAAACCACTTGTCTCTCTTAGCATCTTGCACTGTACCGCTATAGGTTTTGTTGTTGGTTTTGTTTGGTTTTGTTTGGTTTTGGTTTGGTTTGTTGGTTTTGTTTGTTTTGTTTGTTTTGTTTGTTTTGTTTGTTTGTTCGCTTTGTTTCCTTTCGTTTGTTTCTATTTCGTTTTTTGTTTTTTTGTTTTTCTGTTTCGTTTACTTCGTTTTTTCAACAGTGATTATGTGAATAGATGCCAATGCGTACACTAGTTTCTGTCATTCTCCATGGCCTATGAAGAGCCAGTCGTGTTGGTTTGTTGTCTGTTTCTCTACATAAGCGGGCAGTGATAAACATATGGCATTCATTTGTTTATCAATATGTTTATGTATTTATCTATCCATGATTTATTTATTAAGTGTTTCTTTATTTTTAACATTGTATTATATTTCATTGCATTTTGGTTATTACAGTGGTGTTTGCTACTTGAAATATGCATATATGTATATATACATAATTATATATATACATTATATATATATATATATGTATATATATGTATAATATATATATATATATATATATTAGATAGATAGATAGATAGGTAGATAGATAGATAGATAGGTAGATAGACATACATACATACATACATACATATATACACACATACATACATACATACATACGTACATACCTACATGCATACACTCATACATACATACATAGACACATACATACATACATACATACATACATACATACATACATGCATGCATGCATACATACATACATACATACATACATACATACATACATACATACATACATACATAATAATAATTACAATATTTATATAGCGCAAAATCTTGATAAAATCAAATCTAAGCG
>CM060310.1:81092624-81095124 GCA_030674185.1 Monoplex corrugatus | reverse complement strand
TGTTTTTGGAGAACACCTCAGTTCAGTTGTTTGATGCATCGTGCTAGCAATACGGAGATCGTAGATTCACATCGAATCTGTTTCACAATAACTTACAAATTTTATGGGCTGGTTCATTCTGTTCATGGAGCCATGGACTCAAAACCTGATGTTTTAGGCTCATTCTTGCAAAATGAATAAATAAAAAGTCATCCTTGCTTCCCAGTGCTCTGGTCTGTCTGTTGGTATCAGCTTAATTTTTCATAGGTCCTCCTGCCACTGTGATTCCTGTACGAAGGCCTAGCTAGCGCGTATGATTTTGTACACACTCAACACACATGCACAATGACTACTAACAGATCTTGATAGAGGGTGTATGGAATTGCCGCATTGCGATAAACCCCCTTGAACAGACCCCACCCTCTACACTCACTGCAAAGCTTTTCTTCTGTTTCATTTCCAGTGTGTTCCTTGTTGTCCACGGGAGCCATAGTGCTACTGGGTCATGCGGGCAGACCCACACTGGACACGATACGGGCATACTCGGAGAGTCTGGAGATCCCCTTCATCTTCTTCAACAACCCAGCAGACCCTCGCACCAGGGGTGACCGGAAACAGGGAGGGCTGCAGTATTACATAGAGCCCAGCATCACCAAAGCCATCGTGGACGTCATTCAGACCTACGGATGGTCTAGTCTTACTTATATCTACGGTAGTGATGAAGGTGGGTACATTTGTGACCTCCCACCACGAAATCAGTCTTAACTAGCATTTTGGGCATTTTGAGATATACATATCACTGGAAAGTGTACATTCTGCTGATTATTTTGGTACTTGAATAAAGCTTGTACTCAAAAAAAATGTAGACGTTATGTTTGTTTACAGTCATTGAGTTGTATGACGGCCATTTTGAGAAAACGGCCTCTGAAGTTTTTGTGTGCTCTCCTACACATTTGCCTTAAATTTCTTTATTTGACCCAGTTTGTTTCTAGTTTTCGCTGTCATTATCTGAAAGGTGCACCAAAGAGCTTCCCATCATTACATGTGCGAGTGCTGTACAGGTTACGGTTCATAAAAAGAGACAAAAATAGGTACTTTTGGTAGGAAATTGCGTTCATTCTGCTGCGATCAGTGCATTAAATTACCAATTTAAATTGATTGATAATATTTTTTTCGAGAAAACAATTTCTGTGGGGGATAGATTATAGTCTACAAAAATCAATTTTGAGAAAGTCAAAACACACCCAGATAGACCCTCAGTCACCTTTTCAGCTCCTAGTGCTGTTCGACTGACTGCGAGGTAAGACTGATTTCGTGGTGGGTACATTTGTTTTGCTCAGCTGGAACCAGAAAAACACCAAAAGTAGAATCAGAAGGCGTACTTGATACAACAAGACAAATTAAAATACGTGTCCTGATTCTATTTTCCTGCTTTTCTGATTCCTGTTTGCTTGAACGTGGGCGGTCGCACTTGTTTTGGATTTGCTCAGTTGGTTGATTAGTTAGTCAGTTAGTTGGTCAGTTAGCTTTTCTATTTGTTTCATTCGTTGACTTTTGTTTTCCTGTGTAATAGTTTGGTAGGCTTGTAGGCAGATTTGTTACTGATGTGGTTGTTTGCTTAACTTGTTCATTGTTTTGTGTGGGGGATTACCAAGCAGAACATAGTTCTTAATCGCAAAGGGTTCAGAAAAAAAAGCAGCGCGTATAATTATGAAGAAAAGAGCGCATGGTCACGAACAACCATTACCTGGCTACGATATTAAACTCGTTGCCAGCATAAAATTGCAAGCCTTGAATATGGTCATTTTGATGGATCTTTACCACCATACATTCAATGTCGCCTCTGCCCATATCAAACACCACGCTCAACTGGATTCTTAAACCTAAAAGTCTGATGACGCTGTGAGGTAATCCTAAGTGAGATGGAGTACCCTTTCAGTTTTATATCTACTTAGTTTTGGAACTCAATGCCAGCAAATCTTCGGGATCTATCAATAGTTTGCATTTCAAAATCTTGTCTGTTTACCCAAACCTGTTTCTGATGTCAGAGTTGCTCTCCCTTGGAATAATAATACTCTGCCGCGTCTATTTACTGGTAATGAAATTTTTGGAAATAATTTGTTGGTGTGTATTTATGACCCTAGGGACTATTAGATTGTACTCATTATTGTTTTTTTTGTGAATGTGTTGTATTTACGTGTGTGTGTGTGTGTGTGTGTGTGTGTGTGTGTGTGTGTGTGTGTGTGTGTGTGTGTGTGTGTATGTGTGTGTGTGCGTGTGCGTGTGTGCGTGCGTGTGTGTGTGTGTAAGTAAGTAAGTAAGTAAGTATGGAGATTTTTATAGCGCATTCTATGGACTCAAAGCGCTTCACAAATTTGAAAAGGAAGAGTAAAGTGGTGAAATGGGAGGGGAGAACACATTTTCAACAAAATACATAATACAAGAAATACACATAAACACATACATGCAGGCATGCACGCGTGTGCAGCAACGAATGCAGACACACACACGCACACACAAA
>CM060310.1:81080124-81082624 GCA_030674185.1 Monoplex corrugatus | reverse complement strand
CTGTTTGTCTGTCTGTCTGTTTGTCTGTCTGTCTCTGTCTTGTCTGTCTGTCTGTCTGTCTGTCTGTCTCTTCTCTCGTCTCTCTTCTCTCTCTCTCTCTCTCTCTCTCTCTCTCTCTCTCTCTCTCTCTCTTGTCCTTCTCTCCCTCCACGCGGGGGTGTGTGTATGTGTGCTTTTGAGGGACTGTCCGTCTTTTGACCGATATCTACTTACATTGCAAAGATCTCAGCTGTCTGGAAGAAATTATATGGTAGACAAATCTCGGATAATATTCAAGACAAAGTATCAACTGAGTTTATACTTTTTGTGACGAGCACCTTAGTCAAGTGTATAATACGGCAGATTCCCAGTTGGACGATATGGAGTTCGATCATGCCAGTCTACCTCTTGTCTAGTGGTTATAGGGTGGCTGTTTCAAAATACCAGGTTAACCTTTTGACTCCTGCACTCTATCCACAGACTGCAACAGCTTAACCCATTGACTCCTTCAGTCTGTTTACCAGCTTCCTGCAGGAAGCTGGTGGATAGAGTGATGGAGTCAAAGAGTTGTTTTTACTTTGCTAGCATGGTCAACGGCAGAGGATGCTGATGGACAGGGTGCGGGAGTCAAAGGGTTAACATATATACACAGATTTTTTTAATTCCTATACTAGACGCTTGTGTATGCCCGAAGACAACATCATATAATTACAATAAAAATCATATACATCATATCAGTGTCCAGTCATTATCATTATTATCGAGTGGCTTTGGCCTTGACGATTGTGACCCTCCGTATATATCTATCCCTTGTCGCTTCAAGAATATTTCCCACCTTCTCTGTCTTCATTCACTCTGCAAGTCTGTACAAAAGTTTCTCCCTGGGTCTACCGGGTGCTCTTTTTCCCTCTAGCTTTCCTGTTGTAACTAGGTGCTCTAATTCATCCAGTCTCATAAAAAGTCCTATAGATGTTGCTTGTCTTTTTCTAATCTTCTTCATTGATGATGTTGTGTGTGTGTGTGTGTGTGTGTGTGTGTGTGTGTGTGTGTGTGTGTGTGTGTGTGTGTGTGTGTGTGTGTGTGTGTGTGTGTGTGTGTGTGTGTGTTGTTGTGCTTGCCTCTTTCAAGACTGTCTCGTAAGTTTTCTTTGCTGTCCATGGGATTCTTAATATTTTTCTTTGAACCACACAGTGTCCAGGAGCTCATGAAGACGAAATATGCTGACCGTGCAGCAAAGTTTTCCCTGCACAGTGTACACTAATCAATGTGCATGTACTCAGCTGAAAAAAAATGAGAAAGTTTAAAAAACGAACTGAACACTCAGTGCATCGAATGGTAAAACAACAGAATGTATGCCATAACTTAAAGTCGATGGTAAGAGCCAGACAGGTCATTTGAATAGAGTTGTCTTTTCCTGCTCTACGAAACTTCAGCGAGTTACCTTATCTTCGGATCGTGTTCTGTTGTCTAGGAAATAATTGGTCCTCTGTTGTCTTATGCGTTTTTGCATGGCAAAGGCCAGGAGGCCAAAAACGTGTGCAAGTTCTGTTTCGGTTAATTAGATACGTGTTCACATTCTCTGTTCACGTGTTTCTGGTTTGAATAAAATGTGCTCACACGGGGATGGGATTAACAAGCTTGAGGGAAAGGGCAGAAAGATTATATTTCCAATTTGAAATAATATTCATTAAAAAAAAATCTGAGCCGTAAAATAGGATGAAAAGGGTAAAGTTCTAGCGCGTCTCCGCATGGTCTTGGTGGTGTACTGGAAGTGGGAGACGTTCACACCTTGTTCAGCATTCTGAAGCAGAGGTGTGTGTGTGTGTGTGTTGTTTTTTCCATTCTGCCTTATATCAGAACGCTGGCGGATGGCAGAAAGTGACGTTGTCAAGCTAACGACCTTACCAACTATCAAACTTATACACATGCGCACGCGCGCACCCACACTGACATACACACACACACATACGCGCGCGCGCGCGCGCGCACGCATGCACACACATGCACACACACACGCACGCGCGAGCACACACACACGCACGCACCCCCCCACGCACACGCACCCACCCACCCACCCACACACACACACACACACACACACACTCTCTCTCTCTCTCACACACACACACACACACACAAATACACCCGCGCGCGCGTGCACACACACACACACACACACACACACACACACACACATGCACACATATACATACATGACACACAGTCACACAGACATACACATAAACCCAATTAAGCAATAGTTTAACAAGTTCTCTCAAAAGATATATTAAAGATGGTGATACTGAGGAGGCACATTTCAATATTTTAGTTCTTTTTTCCCTTTCCCCCCTTTTTTTGTTGTTGTTTTTAGCATTAATGTGATCTGTCTACAAAAAAAAAAAAGATTTACAAGTCAATCTTCTAAACAAAGTCTGAGTGAACCGAACATCTCGCCACACGTGTTTTCTCAAGCACAGTTTACATTTCAACCAGAAGTCAGGCAGTGATCCTGACAGCTAAT
>CM060310.1:81070124-81075124 GCA_030674185.1 Monoplex corrugatus | reverse complement strand
AATACTGGTATAAAAATGCAGGCTAAGCAAAAACATAGGCTAGCTAGGACCTCAGGACCTGGCAGGTTCATGGGTTCATGGGTTTATGTGCAGGCTTAAGGCTTGCGCCATGATCACCATCACATGGCATCTGTGACGATACTGCACATCGAAATCATTCCGAGCTCTTGGACATCATCATGAAAAACTGAAACTGAAACTTGCTAGGACGTGGTGTTGTGAGGTAGAGTTGCACAAACATTTATCATATGAAGCACAGATTTTGTTTCTGCTTATTGGCTGTAGCTCTCCCACACACTCTTAAATAGACTCGTAGGTTTGTATGTGTACCACGTGTTTCTTTTGAATCCACCATTAAGGCATTCATTGCCTGTCAATTAATATCAGAAAGAGAGTTCTTGAATGTTATATAGAACCAATACCGTTGTACGGATGCGAGGCGTGGACTGTCAACAAACAAAGCCAGAACAAGATTGCGGCAGCCGAGATGTGGTTTCTAAGAAGAATGTTGAAAGTTCCATGGACAGCAAAGAAAACAAACGAGATAGTCTTGATGGAGGCAGACACAATTTAGATCACTCATAAGGAAGATTAGGAAAAGACAAGCAACATCTATAGGCTATTTTATGAGGAAGGGGGATTTGGAGCACCTGGTCACAACGGGAAAGCTGGAGGAAAGAGAGCACCGGGTAGACCCAGGGAGAGAGAAAATGCTGGACAGACTTGCAGAGTGACTGGGGACGAGGAGGGTGGGGGTAGATGCTGGGGGCCAACGAGAGATAGAGACAGATGGAGGACCATGATCGCCAACGCCATGCGGCAGGGCACCTGATGATGATGATGAGCGTGATCTTGTAGGTGTGAATGCCAGGCGTTTTTTGTTTGTTTGTTTGTTCTATGAGCCACCAATCGTTAATAGGGCTTACAGGATCTTTAAACGTGCGTATTTGATATATTACATACGCATACACACTAAAGGGATTGAGGCACTGGGGACCTGGACGTAAGATGGCCTGGAAGATGGAAAACATCCTCACAATGGCACGTGGATTACTAACTGGAAGATGGGCTTGCTCACATTTGTTTTGTCAAAATCGTTTAGGAGTCGTGTCTCATCCATTTCATAGAAGTGCCATTAAGTGTGTTTCTCAAATCTTTTGACCAACACTGCTGGTATCTGTATCTGTTGAGTCTGATTTATGCCACTACATATAAACATCGTGATTAAACTGGGCATTTGACTAGCTGTTCTGGTATAAAACATTGGAGAGATAGGTTGATTTCCAAGGTTGATTTCCAAGGTTGATTTCCAAGGTTGATTTCCAAGATTGATTTCCAAGGTCTCTCCCTTTGCACGCATGCATGTATGTGTGGTGCGTGCGTGGTGGTGTTGTGTGTGGTGTGTGTTGTGTGTGTGTGTGTGTGTGGTGTGTTGTGTGTGTGTGTGTGTGTGATGTGGATGGTGCGCGCGTCAGACGTGTATGTACATGTGTATGTGTGCGTTTTGTGTGTGTTTTGATTGGAAAGGAGAGGAGTAAATCATTGAATCCTCAAATATGTTTATCTGTTTCTTTTATTCCCATTTGATTATACCAGAGCAGGAAGAAGGCAGAAGGATGACGCCTGTTGTATCCTGTAATTAGAAACAACTTCTGTAATATAAAGAAAAAAGTTACGTTCACGAACCTACATTCAAACCGTCCAAAAGTCAGCTAACTCTGTCTGAGATGTTAATCTCATGAGAACACACTAGGTGGAGGTAAACAGAAGAGAGGTGAAAGAAGAAATTGTCGGGTGATAGGACGAAGACACATGTGTTAGTGGGTGGAGAGGTGGGACAGGAACAAATCTCTTGGTGACGCTTGGTGGTGTCGGGTATAAAAAGGGAGTAGACAATTTGCATAATGGAATACAGACAGATCAGATTGAAGTTAGCTAACTCATTTCTGGGAAAGCAGCAAGGATCTGAACCAGACAACATAGCAAAGTTTCTTAGTGCTCAGACTACTGTTGGGGAGGTCAAATTTGTATCAATCCAAAATAATGTTGACAGGATTTTGTAAACCAACCAGCTGCTATCGGAATTAAGCGTGATGTGGGCTCATTGGGGAAATTGGGACCATGCACTCAAGTTCCATCCACTTTACGGATATATCCTTGGTGCTGTTGCTAAAAAAAAAACTGTTGACCAACCTTATGGGTGTCTGTACCTCTCAGGCCATCTTGACGCCAGAATATCTTTTGAAAATTAGAAAAAAAAGCCTTTTCACACTGTAGCAATCGGAAATGGAAACCCATGGCATCCTTTTTATCATCCTCAATCTCTTGCATCAGCACAGCATAGTGAAGAATTGTCCCATATTCTAAGAATGTTCATGCTTTGTTCTCTCGCTGACCTCAGCTTTGGTATGTTAGGACTTGTATACGGGGAGCGGAAGGCAATGATACAGAAGCTGTGTAGAAGATAGGGGGGTTAAAAAAAGGTGATCTGAAGATGTACGCCTTGGTGGATGCTTGCTGAATCGCATAAGCACACAACAATACAAGAAAAGAGAACTTGGTACTTGCCTACATTTCGGGGTTGGTGGGGTTGGATGGAGAGGATTAGTATATGGATGGGCTTGCATATTTCAGGTTCAGTTTCTCAAGATGGAGTCTTCATGCTCGGAATAAATTCCATATGACTGATGCCACAGATGCCTTGTGATGAATATAATCCAAATTGATCATGCCATATGCCATAAACGTGCACATTCTCAAGCCCTCAAGCCGTTAGCATGGGCAAGGTTCAGGGTATTTGTTTTAGTATAACCAGTCAGAAGAACTCTTGATGACTGAGCAGTAATTAAAATGTGTGGGCAATGGTGACTGATGGTGGCATAGAGCAAACATAAGGGTTTCACCCACACACACACACACACACACACACACACACACACACACACACACACACACACACACACATACACCACACACACATATATATATATATACATATATACATATATATCTATATATCTATATCTATCTATATCCAGCATCGTATATATATATATATATATATATATGTATATATATATACATCGATATATATATGCATATACGATGCTGGTGTGAGCCAATGATGATTATTTTCGAATTATCGCTGCAGTGTGTAATTTTCGCCAATAAATGGCATCATCAGGATCATGTCAATATTCTGAAAATAGAAACAAAACACCTTTTGTTAAGGAAACAGTAAACATGAAATGGGAACAAGCATAAGCGGTCAAGGAAAAGCCAGATTACAACTTAACACATTCCGTACCGCGTCACGAGATCCTCGTGACTCAGATTTCTCTCTCCGTGGATTTCGTGCCCTGAACCTTAGTTTTAGTTTCGAGTATATAAATAGAAAATGACCGCATTGCTGACGTGAATCCTTTTCCGGCAAAGGGAGTATACTCTTGTCATTTCCTTTCTGCGTTTACACGACGTTTGAAGTGGCAAAAATGGCAACAAAAAACAGGCGTAATTTGAGTGTTTCTGAAGTGTCTCTCCTAACATTGCTTGGTCAATAGTTAGTACAATGACCTATTTTCTTGGTTGGAAAAGGGTTAATGGTCAGTTCCCTATGCCTATACTCATCCTTTACATTTATCCCTGGCCGATATCTCTGATCCAGAGTGCCTCCAGAGTCATGCGATAATCCTCGCCCCTTGTGGTTGAAGCCAAAATCTCAACATATATACTCGTATATATATGTATATATAGAGTCGATACTGAAATATACAGAATGTGTGGGTGGGTGGTGGGTGGGCATCTGTTGTTGAATTTGTGTCGGCTTTTACAATAGGGAGAGTTAATAAATATCCAATCTTTACATCTGTCTATACATGTATCTTGGTTCATGTCCAGCTCCAGACAGACTGAAACCTGACAGAATGACAGAAGTACATGTACAATGTTTGTTTTTCCCGGTTCCCAAAGTTTACATCCCGACGTAAGAGCGTGTGTTGCAGGACTGGAATGCAGACAATCAAAAGTCAGTTAACTTTGTCTGGAATGCTGATCAAATGACAATTACTATGCCCAAGAGATAGGCAAGAGAAGCTGAGGGCGTGGCGGGTGGGGTGTGTGGGATGTGGCTTGGTGTGAGAAAGTGCATTGAATAAGATAACAATGACTTGTGAGATACAGTGTCAGGTGGGTGCACACTTCGGGGTTGGTAATGCAAGTCGAGAGTTGGTAATACAAGTGGAGAGTTGGTAATGGAATTGGAGAGTTTGTAATGCAAGTGTTGAGTTGGTAATGCGAGTGGAAAGTTGGTAATGCACGTGGAGAGTTGGTAATGTAAACGTAGAGTTATAACGTAAACGGAGAGTTGGTAATGCAAGTGGAGAGTTGGTAATGCGAGTGGAAAGTTGGTAATGCACGTGGAGAGTTGGTAATGCACGTGGAGAGTTGGTAATGTAAACATAGAGTTATAACGTAAACGGAGAGTTGGTTAATGCAAGTGGAGAGTTTGTAATGCAAGTGTAGAGTTGGTAATGCAAGTGTAAAGTTGGTAATGCAAGTGGAGAGTTGGTAATGCACGTGGAGAGTTTGTAATGCAAGTGGAGAGTTGGTAATGCAAACGGAGAGTTGATAATGCAATTGGAGAGCTGGTTATGCAAGCGGAGAGTTGATAATGCAAGCGGAGAGTTGATAATGCAAGTGGAGAGTTGATAATGCAAGTGCAGAGTTGGTAATGCAAGTGCAGAGTTGGTAATGCAAGTGTAGAGTTGGTAATGCAAATGGGACAGTTGGTAATGCACGTGGAGAGTTGATAATGCACGTGGAGAGTTGGTAATGCACGTGGAGAGTTGATAATGACGTGGAGAGTTCAGGTTAATACGTGGAGAGTTGGTAATGCAGTGAGAGTTGAAATGACGTGAGATTGTATGCACGATGAGAGTTGGTAATGCACGGAGAGTTGTAATGCACGTGGAGAGTTGGTATGCAGTGGAGGTTGATAATAC
>CM060310.1:81055124-81065124 GCA_030674185.1 Monoplex corrugatus | reverse complement strand
TACGACTGATATTTTGTTTTAGCACAAATGGTAGTCATAAAATAGACAGCTAGCTTCATCCTAGATATTGATCATGATAGCACAGGATAAGCATTGAGGTGGAAAAAAAAGAAAGATGATAGCCAGGGAGAATAAATGTCAGAAAATGTCATTTCTATAAAGGGAATATCTAATCACATATGTGGTGGTACTCGTATTAGCGTGTTCGTAATGGACGAGCTGATAGACACTTTCCTCCTCCTCTCTCTGTCTGTCTGTCTCTGTCTCTGTCTGTCTCTATCTGTCTCTCCCTCTCTCCCTCTCTCCCTCTCTCCCTCTCTCTCCCTCTCTCTCCCTCTCTCTCAGTCTGTCTGTTTGTCTCTCTGTCTCTCTGTCTGTCTGGCTGTCTCTCTGTCAGTCTTCTGCTCTCTCTCTCTCTCTCTCTCTCTCTCTCTCTCTCTCTCTCTCTCTCTCTCTCTCTCCCATTATGTCTATTTATATATATGTCTGTATGTCTATCTGTCTATCTATCTATCTATCTATCTATCTATCTATCTATCTGTCTGTCTGTCTGTCTCTCTCTCTCTCTCTCTCTCTCTCTCCATCTATATCTATCTATCTTTCGATCTATTTATCTAACTATTTATCAATGTATCTATCTATCTATAATAATAATAATAATAAAGAGCATTTATATAGCGCCTAATCTGATGAAAACAAGAGCCCTAAGCGCTTACAGGTATCACGCAGACACAACCAAACACACACACACACACACACACACACACACACACACACACACACACACACACACACACACACACACACACACACACACACACACACACGCACACACACACACCAGCCGACATTCAAGGCTCAAAAGACAACAAGGGGGGATTTGGGGAAGTTAGATGGTAGAATCTTTATAAGTATCATGAGAGGGACTGGAAGAGATGGGTTTTCAGAGAGGACCTGAAAGAAGTGAGAGTTGCAGAGTGGCGAACAGAGACAGGGAGCCGATTCCAGATTACAGGGGCCTGATAGGAAAAGGAGCGTTGACCATAGGTTTTAGTGCGACAGGATGGTATGCGGAAGGTACGAGTATCAGCCGAGGAACGAAGTTGACGAGAGGGGGTGTACAGATGGAGGAGGTCAGAGATGTAAAGGGGTGCAAGACCGTTGAGAGACTTAAAACATAACAAAGCAATCTTGTAGCGAATTCTCTTTTCAACAGGTAACCAGTGAAGAGATTTGAGAAGAGGAGTGACATGAGAGGAACGAGATTTTCTGAAGATGAGCCTAGCAGCATTGTTTTGAACTTTTTGAAGCTTTTGAATGAGAGAGAAAGGACAGTCCGAGAGGAGGGAGTTGCAGTAGTCGAGACGAGAGAGAACAAAGGCACAGAGGAGAGTTTTGATGGCTTCGACAGAGAGGATATTGCGAATAGAAGAAATTCTGCGTATCTCAAGATAGCATAATCTGCAAACATTCTGCACGTGTTTTTCAAAGGACAGGGTGTTATCAAGAGTGACTCCAAGATTGCGGACAGTGGAAGATAGTGGAATGTCAGATCCAAGCAGAGAGACAGACAGAGGAAGGGAAGAACACTTAGCCAATGTGGTGGGAGAGATAAGGCTAAGTTCAGTTTTAATGGGGTTGAGTTGAAGTTTGTTTACAGTCATCCAGGAGTGAACATCAGAAATGCAGCCTTGGGTTTGTCTGATTATAGAGGGCAGTTGTGGGAGGGAACCAGAAGTATAGAGTTGGTTGTCATCAGAAAAGCTATGATGGGACATAGAGTGAAGTCGCATAATTTCAGAGAGGGGTTGTGTGTACAGCACAAATAGGATGGGACCTAAAACAGAGCCTTGGGGCACACCAAACTGGAGGGTAGCGGGTGCAGAGGATGAACAACAGACAGAGACTGTTTGAGTGCGATTGGAGAGGTAGGACTGGAACCAAGACAGAGCGATGTCAGAGATACCGAACACTTTATGGAGACGTGTGAGCATGATAGAATGGTCGATGGTGTCGAATGCAGCCGAGAGATCAAGGAGAGATAGAAGAGAGATTTGATTTTGATCAAGAGCAGTCAGAATATCATTTGCAATTTTTACAAGAGCAGTTTCAGGGCTGTGTCCAGTGCGATAAGCCGACTGATTAGGGTAAGAGAGGTTGTTGGCGGTGATATGATCAGAGATCTGTGCGAGAACAATTTTTTCAAGGACTTTGGATAAGAAAGGTAGGTTGGAAACAGGTCGATAGTTTTTGAGGTTATTGGGGTCAAGACTAGGTTTCTTTAAAAGAGGTCTGACCAGGGCAGATTTGAAGGAAGTGGGAAAGATACCAGATGACAGGGAATTGTTGATGACAGTTGTGAAGTGAGGGAGCAAAGTATCTAGGCAGTGTGTTAAGATAGATGCTGGAAGAGGATCAAGCTCACAGGTCTTGATGTCAGAATGACGGATTACATTGCGGATAGTAGTTTCAGAAGCAGGCTGAAAAGAAATAAGTGGTGTGCCTTGAAACAGAGGGTCGGGAATAGGAGGTTGAGAGATGGGCTGGGAGTCAAGACTGGAACGGATGGACCTAATTTTATCAATGAAAAAATCTGAAAAATGTTGTGCTAGACGGGCAGGGGGAAAGCATGATGGGAGAGGAGATTTATCTGATTTGCCAAGGAGGGTATTAGTAACGGAATATAGCTGTTTTGATGTAGAACATGCAATAATTTTCGCATTGTAAAAGGCAGACTTAGCAGAGTCAACTATAGCATTGACAGTTTTGTTGGCAGCCTGAAAAATCTGTTTATTGATAGTAATGCTGTTCTTCAGCCACCGTCTTTCAGCACGACGGCGTTCACGCTTGGCCTTAAGAAGATCAGGGCCAACGGCAGAAAACCAGGGCGATGGTGGTCTCTGGGATACCCTACGTCTGGTGGCGGGGGCGTGCATGTCCAGCAGATCACTAATAGTCCGATTGAGGTCGTCAGCAGAGGCTGGAGGACAGGACTGAAGAGCGGCCAGGAGATCTTCGTTGAAGACGACGGTGTTGATATCAACTAGTTTTCTGACCATGACATAGGTAGTTTGGGGTGGCGGCTTGGTCATTGAAAGTTGGCCGAGGATACAGACATGATCCGAAGGAAGAGTATAATCAATTTCAATGGATTTGATGAAGGACTGGTCAGTTCTATGAACAACCCAATCGAGGATGTTGCCTTTTTCGTGGGTTGGAGTGTCGATAGATTGGGTCAAGCCAAAGGAGTTCAAAGAGCTTATCAATTTAGCAGTGTGGGTCTGGTTAGGTTCATTATAATGAAAATTAAAGTCTCCTGCAATGATGAAACAGCCTTTCAAGGAGTTACAGTAGGCAAGGAGGTCTGGAAACTCTTCTACAAACACATAGTTTTTAAGCTGGTTCTTTGGCCTGGGTGGTGGACGGTAGAGGAACAGCAGATGGAAAGTCTGGTGGGGTAGAGTGAGGGAGAGCTGGACAATTTCAAAAGTAGAGTGTTTGAATTTAAAGTCAGTCTTGGTAGTAATTCGGGGCAGGAGTGACTCGGCAACAACAAAAGCGATGCCGCCGCCGAGACCAGTTTTGCGAGCGAACGAGAGTGTACGGTGACCGGGAGGAGCAAGATCCCTCTCCTTGGGTTCATCCCCGACAGGCTGAAACCAGGTTTCATTGACGGCGAAAATATCGACGACGTGGTCATGGATGAAGTAGTTGATCGCGGATCTCTTCTCGTGTCTGGTACCGAGGGCCTGAGCATTGAACATCGCTTTTATTAGCAACAGTAGATTGGCAAAATGACTTTTATCTAATAACTTCTATCGTTTGAAAATGAAGTAACATTGTCAGATGATTGACTCCGTCCCCCCACCCCACCCCCATCCCCCTGTATTTTTTCAGACATTCTTGCGCCAGACTCTCCACCAACAGCCCAAACCTCCCACCCTGTCCCTTTCCCCCGTTAAAAAATGTTAGGTTTAGGAAAAGGACAGACATGCCAACAACAAAAAAAGGAATAAAGGGGAAACGAAAGCCTGGAAAGTCTAGATGTATGGGTTCATTGTCTTTGTTGAAAGGAAGAATGCGAAGAAGAAGAAGAATGCGAAGAAGAAGAAGAATGCGAAGAAGAAGAAGAATGCGAAGAGAAGAATGCGAAGAAGAAGAAGAAGAATGCGAAGAAGAAGAATGCGAAGAAGAATGCGAAGAAGAAGAATGCGAAGAAGAAGAAGAAGAAGAAGAATGCGAAGAAGAAGAAGAAGAAGAAGAATGCGAAGAATGCGAAGAAGAATGCGAAGAAGAATGCGAAGAAGAATGCGAAGAAGAATGCGAAGAAGAAGAAGAAGAAGAAGAAGAAGAAGAAGAAGAAGAAGAAGAAGAAGAAGAAGAAGAAGAAGAAGAAGAAGAAGAAAAGAAGAAGAATGCGAAGAAGAAGAATGCGAAGAAGAAGAAGAGAAGAAGAAGAAGAAGAAGAAGAAGAAGAAGAAGAAGAAGAAGAAGAAGAAGAAGAAGAAGAAGAAGAAGAAGAAGAAGAAGAAGAAGAAGAAGAAGAAGAAGAAGAAGAAGAAGAATGCGAAGAAGAATGCGAAGAAGAAGAAGAAGAAGAAGAATGCGAAGAAGAATGCGAAGAAGAAGAAGAAGAAGAAGAAGAAGAAGAAGAAGAAGAAGAATGCGAAGAAGAAGAAGAAGAAGAAGAAGAAGAAGAAGAAGAAGAAAGAGAAGAAGAAGAAGAAGAAGAAGAAGAAGAAGAAGAAGAAGAAGAAGAAGAAGAAGAAGAAGAAGAAGAAGAAGGAGAAGGAGGAGAGAAGAAGAAGAAGAAGAAGTAGTAATAGTAGTAGTAGTAGTAGTAGTAGTAGTAGTAGTATAGTAGTAGTAGTAGTATGTAGTAGTAGTAGTAGTAGTGGTATATGCATTCAGATCAAGCTGGTTGCTTACTCTAGTAGAGATAGCAACTGAGTAGAAGTACAGAACAATCTTGAAAGCGCCAGCGAATAGATGTGTGAGCATCATAAGATCAATAGCAACATTTGTTTTTTTTTGTTTTGTTTTTTTATTATTTCAAGCGATAAAGAAATAATATATGCAGATTACTGTTTGTTTGGTTTTTTGTTTGTTTGTTAGTTTGTTTGTTTGTTTGTTTGTTTGTTTGTTTGTTTGTTTGTTTCATCCATCCGTGCCCAGTGGAGGATCTGTACTGATAAAAATAAAATGGAACACCAATTGAGAGTCTACATCGATACAAAAGAACAATATCAGAATACATATTCAACGAAGAAAACAAAAATCTTCAAGATGTATTTCCGCGAACAGAAGTACAAACGGACTGACTGTTTCCAGCCTAATCTGCTAGGCATTAAGTCTAACAACACAAAAGCATTACACAAACGTTGTATATGTGACCCCCCACACGAAATCAGTCTTAACTAGCATTTTGGACATTTTGAGATATACATATCACTGGAAAGGGTACATTCTGCTGATTATTTTGGTACTTGAATAAAGCTTGCGCTCAACAAATATAGAAGTTATGTATGTTTAAAGTCAGTAAGTTGTATGACGGCCATTTTGAGAAAACAGCCTCTACATGTAAAGTTTTTGTGTGCTCTCCTACACATTTTCCTTAAATTTCTTTATTTGGTGGCTTTGACCCAGTTTGTTTCTAGTGTTCGCTGTCATTATCTGAAAGGTGCACCAAAGAGCTTTCCATCAGTATATTACATGTGCGGGTACCGTGCAGGTTACGGTTCATAATAAGAGACAAAATAGGTACTTTTGGTAGGAAATTGCGTTCTGTCTGATGCGATCAGTGCATTAAAATACCGATTTAAATTGATTAATAAAATAATATTTTTTCAAGAAAAATAAAAATTCTGTGGGGGATAGATTTCAGAAATCAATTTTAATAAAAAGTCAAAACACCCCAGATAGACCCTCAGTCACCTTTTCAGCTCCTAGTGCTGTTCGACTGACTGCGAGTTAAGACTGATTTCGTGGTGGGAGGTCACATATTCTTATTCTGATTGTTTTAAAGCCCTGCCAACTGTACACAGCAATGTCAGGGTAAAACCAGTTTAGTAAACACACTATACCTCAAGGGGGGGGGGGGGGGGGGGGGGAAGGAAAAGAAAATTAGGTACACATATCTATGCAACCACGCACATTATCTAAGGAGATGTCCCTGCAGTTGACCCCTCCGTCCAAACTATCATAGAGGAGATTAAAAAAAAGCATGTCTTTACTAAAAATTTTAACGTAACTAGGAATACTGAAACATATAAAAACGGGTCTAAATTACCTTGTATTGCTTCCGTGTATCATGTTTCTCTAGAGCCAAAAACGCTCTTAATGTATGTACCCAATTCTCAATCCTAAGAGAAACTAATACTTTATCAAACACATACAGGTGAATGGACCAGCAAGATAGAAAATGATAGAAAGAAAAGATAGCAAGCAAAGGAACATGGCAGAAACAACGAGAGTGACAGAAAAGAGGAAGTTTCTAACACGGAAGGTGGGGATACTATTTATACTAAAAAAAAGCCCCCGGCATCCCCATGGAGGGGACTGGAAACTTTGAGTCAGTGCACAAGAGCAAAGAACTGAAAGGGGCAGATACACGACCGTTCCATAACAAGACAGAAAATGCACATGTTGTGGTGTGATTGAAGATGCAATTCATTTCCTGGATAACTGTATTAAATACACAATAAAGAATTTGAATTTGATATCATAGATTGAGAGAAAACATACTTACCTTACACAACCGATTGTTCTAAATTCATCACGCTAAACTGGTGTGACTTATTTGAGAAAGATAATTCACAAACATATATTTCAAACATATCGATGACTGCCCGCATTTGGAAAAAAGTGTAAGATTCCTAGTTACTAATACAATTAAAATTCCGTTGATGATGACGATGATAAGGTAAAGTGAGAAATTATTAACCGTTGAAATAATTAACTGTGATGTCAACCTATTACGATCAATCTTTGTCTTAAAATCCTGTGTTGCGATTTTAAGCTGACTAAATTTGTTCTTTGTTCTAATGATCTCTGAGTTCTTCACACACACACACACACACACACACACACACACACACACACACACACACACACACACACACACATACACACACACACACACACACACACATTCTCTCTCTCTCTCTCTCTCTCTCTCTCTCTTTCTCTCTCTCACACACACACACACACACACACACACACACACACATACATTCTCTATCTCTCTCTCTCTTTCTCTCACACACACAGACACACACACAGACACACATCCACACACAGACAGACAGACACACACACACACTCACATACACACACACATACACACACACACACACACACACACACACACACACACGCACACGCACACACACACACGCACACACACATTTTCTCTATTTCTCTTTCTCTCTCTCTCTCTCTCTCTCACACACACACACACTCACACACACACACACACACACACACACAACACACACACACACACACACAACACACACACACACACACACACACACACACACACACACACACACACACACACACACACACACACACACACACACACACACCACACCACGCAGACCAACTCCATACCCACCACACCACACACCCCACATAAACACATACACCGCAAAGCACTCCGAACAATAAACTACGTTTGTACCACTTCATGCATAATAGATACAGAACTACACACAGCTGACTCCCTTGGGGAGGTGATCCATTTCCATATCTCTCAACCAGACAATAATGTGTATTTTATATTCTCTCAGTTCACGCTTAAAACATAAGTTTTGTTCTTTTCGCTTTATGCATTTATGCATTTTCTCTGGCTCACACTCATGATAAAACTTTTATGAAATGAAGTGAAGAAAAAAAGCATGGAGAGATAGACAACCGTCTGATAGATATGGATATCCTGGGTATCCCTTGACTGGTCTTCAAACATTTTTGGTGTTAGGTTCAGTTTTATCAAGTCAACGATGCAGCGATCAGATGGTCCCTCATGTATTTGCACAAGGGAATAAACTGTGATAAAATGATGCAAAATGACCTTTGTTAGAATGTGTCACAGGGTGCTATCCTGTCCAGATTATTAATAGAGATGTTTGTCTGTTTTTTTGTTGTTGGTACTCTTGTTCGATTGTTTTGTTTGTTTGTTTAATTGTTTGTTTGTTTGTTTGTTTTATTTAATTGTTTGTTTGTGTAATTGGTTAATTGAGTCCGGGTTTTTCGTTTGTTTGATTGTTTGCTTCTGTGTTTATTTATTTATCTATTTATTTATTTATTTATGTATATTTACTTATCTATTCTTTTATTTATTTGTTTGTTTGTTTACTTCTTTAAGAGAGAGAATGTGTGTGTGTGTGTGTGTGTGTGTGTGTGTGTGTGTGTGTGTGTGTGTGTGTAAAAGATACACAAATACTGTTTCATATCTACGAGGGAGGATATATATTAATCATCTTTCTTTGACCCTATGCAAGCAAGTTTTACACGTGCGTGTGCATGCACACATGAACAGGCCCCCCACAACACACACACACACACACACACACACACACACACCACACACACACACACACACACACACACACACACACACTGATATCTATGAATAAACAAACACACACACACACACACACACACCACACACACACACACTGATGCCTATGAATAAACAAATACACACACACACACACACACACACACACACACACACACACACACACACACACATTGACGCCTATTAATAAACAAATACACACAGACACACACACACACAGACACACACACACGCACACACACACATACACACACATGAAAACGAACACACACACACACACACACACACACACACACACACACACACAAACACCTTCTCTCTCATAAACGCACGCACAAACACAGACACAAACACACACACACACACAAACTCATACACAAACACACGCACACACACGCGCGCAAGAACACACACGTACACACACACACACACACACACACACACACACACACACACACACACACACACACAAAACATATACAGAAACGCACACACGCACACACAGACACACACATACACACACACACAGACACACACACACACACACGCAAACACAAACACAAACACACAAACACTGATACCCATGAACAAACACACATTCTCTTCTTCATCCGAACTGTTTATATTATTTCTGCCTTAGACTAGGAAAAGAAGGGAGATGACATGTTGCGTGAAGTCTGAAACGCAGCCAAAGTGGAAGAGTAGAGCTGTAATATTTTCGTCTGAAGCATTGCCATCGGTGAATTGGAATAAGTGGACTGTAGACAGGATTCTGTTGAACTCTGTGAATTATTGATAAATGAAATTAGATTGTGAGATATTGGCATGGGGCCTGTGTTGATTATTCTTCCAGACGAACTTTGGACATGTAATGGCAGTCATAGTTTATCTCATTTCTATTCAAATGAAAATGGACTACACAAAGGGATGACATTTTCATGTAAAACTTTGAACTGTTTGGTTGATTTCCTTTATTTGTTTTCTTATCCATATCAGGCAAATTATAATGAGAAACAATATCATTAAAAGAAAAGGAAATAGAGAAAGCTATGCTGAAGCAAAGAAAATACATTTTTTGATAGAGTTAGTGATTATTACACATTTTACAAACATAGCGTGTAATACGTACATCAGTACTGATATCACACACACACACACACACACACACACACACACACACACACACACACACACACACACACACACACACACACACACAACAAACACACACATACAGATGCACACACACACACACACACACACACACACACTCAACTCACTTACTCACACACACACACACACACACACACACACACACACTCACGCACACACATACACATACACATACACACACACACACACGCGCACACACACACATTCACACACACACACACACACATGCACACTCGCACTAAC
>CM060310.1:81045124-81047624 GCA_030674185.1 Monoplex corrugatus | reverse complement strand
GAGATGTTTTCTACAGTGGTGTGTCTTAACAAAAATTTAGTAGAAGCGACTTTCCTTTGCTCATCAAGTGGCAACAGTTTGATTTCAGTATATGTGCGAAGACAGGAAGCATGCATTGGAAGACCCAGTGCAAGTTTGAAACCTTTACAATCTATGCTCTGCAGTTTTTTCATTAAGTGTTTCGGTGCACTGAAGAAGATTTCTTGGGCATAGGTTAATTTAGATCTAACAAGCGATTTACAAAGATGAACAAGTGTTGATGAATCTTGACCCCATGCCTGTTTGCGAACTATTTTTAAGAAATTTAAACTTTTTTGAGCTTTGGTTAATAAGTATTCAATATGCTGATTCCAAGATAATTTTGCCGTAAGAAAAACTCCTAAGAATTTAATTGACTCATTAAACTGAAGAAGAGTATCTCCCAGTTTGAAAGTGGGAAGATTTACTGGGTTAGCTCCATTATTAAATAAAACTATTTTCGATTTTTCCAGGGATAGATGTAACCCATTTTCTACCATGTATCGTGCTATTTTATCAAGTTCTAATTGGTAGCATTTGCGTGTATAATTAATACAGCGCAAAGGAGTTTTCCTTTTCATATTTACCTGCATCCACATGCATAAATCGTCAGCATATTGAGCTAAAACTACATGCTTAGATACTTTACTGGGTAAGTCATGCATTAATATCATGAAAAGAAGGGGAGCTATAACGGATCCCTGAGGGATACCCATTTGAAGAATTCGTTTCGTGGAATATACATTTTCAATCCTCGTTTGAAATACTCTGTTTTCTAAGAAACACTTAACATAGTCAAAAATGTGACCTGTCAGCCCAATACTTTTAAATTTAAATAACAATCTGGAGTGCCACACTTGATCGTATGCTTTCGTTATATCAAAAAATGTAGCTAAAACACATTGACGTCTTGCAAATTGTTGTTTTATGTTAGTAGTTAGCTTTGTTAGGATTTCTACTGGTGACCTGCCTTTTCGAAATCCTGCCTGATTTACTGGTATTATTTTATTCTTTTCACAATAGTGCATCAGTCTCTTTAAGATTATTTTCTCCATTAGTTTACATACGTGTGATGTTAATGCAATTGGCCTGTAGTTTTTCAGATCGGTATTACATTTACCTGATTTTAGTACAGGAACCACTATCGTTTCTTTCCAGTTGTTGGGCATTTTCCCACTATTCCAGCATTTTTGAAATATGTCATGTAGCAAAATTATAAAATTTTCTGGTAAATTTTTCAGCATCTCATTGGAAATTGCATCTAGTCCAACTGACGTTTTTTTACTTGGAAGGGACTGAATGGCATCTTTTAATTCTTGAAGTGTGAGTGATGCATTCATGTAGTGAGTATTATCAGAGGCAGGATCCTTATATACATCTTTCTTTTCTTCTCGTTCCCTATAGTCTCTACTAGAGACAGGAAGTCCTTCTACACGACAGGTCTCAGCAAACACGTCTGCAAAAGCTTCTGCTTTTTCCAGTGAGCTAGGAAAAGGGTTATTTTCTAGCTTTACTGGAATTGATGGCAACTTAATCCCGTTTTTCATTAATTTTAGTTTTTCCCAAATCTTTATCATGTCTTTGTGGTCATTTACTTCACATTTACAAAAAGACGTCCAGTGTTGTTCTTTGGCTTGCTCTATGATTCTGTTACACTTAATGTTGGCACTTTTCATCGCTGTATGATTTTCAGGTGACCTGTTTGCTAAATAGATTTTGTATTTTTCTTTCTTTTCGTTCACTGCCTTTTGACAATCCTCATTCCACCAGACATTTCCATGATGTTTTCCTATTTTCGACACTGTAAGTTTTGGAATTGAAATGTTAGCAGCTCTTAACAGTGAGTTACAGAAAACTTCGTACATGTCGTTTATGTTCATTGCTTCAGATAGATCTGTTCTTGTCTTTTCAAGGATTGCCTTAAAACTGATCCAGTCTGCGTTTTTATAATTAAACTTGGGTAAACTATCTTGTGGCATGGCGTCTATTTTAGTAGTATGGTTTAGGGTAAGACGTATGGGGATGTGATCTGATCCCAACAAGTCATCCTCTGTTTGCCACGTGGCGTTTGGGGCTAGGGATGGTGAGATTAAAGTGAGGTCGATAGCTGTGGGTCTGTGGGTTGGTATATCGGGGATCCGGGTAACGTGTCCGTTGTTAAGTAAATATAAATTGGAATCTACAATATTTTCGATCAACCTGTTGCTTGTTATGTTTGTGCAATACTTTTCCCAAAATGGGGCATGTGCATTAAAATCACCTCCAATTATCCACTTGTCATCCTGATCTTGAAAGTGTCTTAACCATTCAGTGTTCACAGAATCTGGGCCTCTTGGTAAGTATACAGAGGCCATATTCACAACTAACGATGAGGAAAATTTTATAATGATTGCACATGATGAAATAAATGCGGTAGATTTAGGTACTGGCGATGTTCGTTCACAATAGTTCAGTCCTTCCCGAATGTATATAGCTGTTTGTA
>CM060310.1:81037624-81040124 GCA_030674185.1 Monoplex corrugatus | reverse complement strand
ACCTGTTGATGAGAAAGGCCGCTAAACTTGAAGACAGCGGACACTGCACTATTTCCATTTGGAACTTTGCCATCAGTGTAGTGAATTCATTTTGTTCGAACAAAATGAATTATTCACGAGCTGGATTAGACTTTTGAGTTATTAGTCTGCGGAGTTTGCTGCTTAGTCCTTCACCTCTTGACCTTTCAACCCTTGGTTGTTGTAGTTTCTGTGTTGTTGATGGATGTGAAACAACGGATGGTGAATATTTAATGACCATTTCATTAGGTAAGTTCGTTATATCAACAGAGTTTTCTTTTATTTTCTTTTGGTTTGGTTTGGTTTGGTTTATGTCTGGTTTATGTCTGTTTGTTTGTTTCTTCGTTATATCAACATAATTTTTATGGATTGTTTGTTTACGGTTTTTGTTGTTGTTTTTTTTGTTTTTTTTTATGTCCGTTTCGTTTTGTTTGTTTGTTTCTTCGTTATATCAATATAATTTTTACGAATTGTTTTATGGTTGGTTTCTTTCTTTCTTTCTTTCTTTCTTTCTTTCTTTCTGTCTTTCTTCTTTCCTTTCCTTCTTTCTTTCTTTCTTTCTTTGGGTTTTTGCTTGTTTGCTTTTTATGTATTTGGTCGTTAATGTTGGCTATACATTGCTCTTGTTTTTTTTTTGTTTTTTGTTGTTGTTTTTCTTGGTCGTTGTAGTTGGCTATATATGGCTCTTGTTTTTTATGTTTTTGGTCGTTGTTGTTGGCTATATATGGCTCTTGTTTTTTATGCTTTTGGTCGTTGTTGTTGGCTATATATGGCTCTTGTTTTTTTATGTTTTGGTCGTTGTTGTTGGCTATATATGGCTCTTGTTTTTTTATGTTTTTGGTCGTTGTTGTTGGTTACATATGGCTCTTGTTTTTTATGCTTTTGGTCGTTGTTGTTGGCTATATATGGCTCTTGTTTTTTATGCTTTTGGTCGTTGTTGTTGGCTATATATGGCTCTTGTTTTTTTATGTTTTTGGTCGTTGTTGTTGGCTATATATGGCTCTTGTTTTTTTATGTTTTTGGTCGTTGTTGTTGGCTATATATGGCTCTTGTTTTTTTTATGTTTTTGGTCGTTGTTGTTGGCTATATATGGCTCTTGTTTTTTTTATGTTTTTGGTCGTTGTTGTTGGCTATATATGGCTCTTGTTTTTTTTATGTTTTTGGTCGTTGTTGTTGGCTATATATGGCTCTTGTTTTTTTGTTTTGGTCGTTGTTGTTGGCTATATATGGCTCTTGTTTTTTTATGTTTTTGGTCGTTGTTGTTGGTTACATATGGCTCTTGTTTTTTATGCTTTTGATCGTTGTTGTTGGCTATATATGGCTCTTGTTTTTTAATGTTTTTGGTCGTTGTTGTTGGTTACATATGGCTCTTGTTTTTTTTATGTTTTTGGTCGTTGTTGTTGGCTATATATGGCTCTTGTTTTTTATGCTTTTGGTCGTTGTTGTTGGCTATATATGGCTCTTGTTTTTTATGTTTTTGGTCGTTGTTGTTGGCTATATATGGCTCTTGTTTTTTTTATGTTTTTGGTCGTTGTTGTTGGCTATATATGGCTCTTGTTTTTTATGCTTTTGGTCGTTGTTGTTGGCTATATATGGCTCTTGTTTTTTTATGTTTTTAGTCGTTGTTGTTGGTTACATATGGCTCTTGTTTAATGATTTTGGTCGTTGTTGTTGGCTATATATGGCTCTTGTTTTTTTTATGTTTTTGGTCGTTGTTGTTGGCTATATATGGCTCTTGTTTTTTTATGTTTTGGTCGTTGTTGTTGGCTATATATGGCTCTTGTTTTTTTATGTTTTTGGTCGTTGTTGTTGGCTATATATGGCTCTTGTTTTTTTTATGTTTTTGATAGTTCTTCTTGGTTATATATGGCTCTTGTTTTTTATGTTTTTGGTCGTTGTTGTTGGCTATATATGGCTCTTGTTTTTTATGTTTTTGGTCGTTGTTGTTGGCTATATATGGCTCTTGTTTTTTTTTTTTTTGGCCGTTGTTGTTGGCTATATATGGCTCTTGTTTTTTATGTTTTTAGTCGTTGTTGTTGGCTATATATAGCTCTTGTTCGTTTATGTTTTTAGTCGTTGTTGTTGGTTATATATTGCTCTTGTTTTTTATGTTTTTGGTCGTTGTTGTTGGCTATATATGGCTCTTGTTTTTTTTATGTTTTTGGTCGTTGTTGTTGGCTATATATGGCTCTTGTTTTTTTATGTTTTTGGTCGTTGTTGTTGGCTATATATGGCTCTTGTTTTTTTTATGTTTTTGGTCGTTGTTGTTGGTTACATATGGCTCTTGTTTTTTTTATGTTTTTGGTCGTTGTTGTTGGCTATATATGGCTCTTGTTTTTTATGTTTTTGGTCGTTATTGTTGGCTATATATGGCTCTTGTTTTTTATGTTTTTAGTCGTTGTTGTTGGCTATATATGGCTCTTGTTTTTTTATGTTTTGGTCGTTGTTGTTGGCTATATATGGCTCTTGTTTTTTTATGTTT
>CM060310.1:81025124-81027624 GCA_030674185.1 Monoplex corrugatus | reverse complement strand
ATTCTTTTCAACTAGTCGAACCACGTTTTTCTCTCTCCACAGTTGGCAAACGCGCTTTCTCTGTTTTTGGTCCTTCAGTATGGAACAATCTGCCACTCAACCTGAGAAAACAACATAGTTACTTAACCTTCAGAAAGGAACTTAAAACCCATCTTTTTCAAAAGTATCTGGTTGCAGAGTAACTTCCACGGCATTGGTGCTGAAGTACAAAATGACTGTTTTTAACCTTTTCTAGTCCTTGGCATGACTGTGTCTATTATTGGTGTTTTTTAAGTTTATTCTTCTGATTATATATTTTAATTTTAATTTTTGTGTGTGTGTATGGGTGTGAGTGTGTGTGTGTGTGTGTGTGTGTGTGTGTGTGTGTGTGTGTGTGTGTGTGTGTGTGTGTGCGTGTGTGTGTGTGTGTGTGTTGTGAACGTGAACATGATATGTTGGAATATCTTTGTATGCTCTCTGATTTGTTTTAATTAGTTAAATGTCTTATTCAGTTTCTATTTGTAATGCATGTTTTAATTAAGATTTTATGTAAAACACGTTGAGCATTTTATGGAAAGGCGTTTATTCATGTAATAATAATAATAATAATACTGAAAAAAAGAATATGTTTACTAGCTAGCTATATACAATGTTCTGAATTCAAATTGCGACTTCAGAGGTTAACAAAGATAAACGGGAATGCCTGGGGGAAAACTGGCTGGAGACATGACCGATCAATACACATGTCAAAAAGCATGATATAAGAGGTGGGGAATCAAGCTGCCTTCCTCTCGACCCCCTCTCTCTCTCTGCATGTCTGTTTTTTATGACTGTTTACCGGATGCTCTATCGATCATTCTGATCGTACGAATTAAAATAACATAAAACAATTTGTTTTTGCTGGTCATTGTGAATCATCTTCGAACATATCATTACTGTTTCTGTTATTCTTTCTTTAAAGCCCAGATCATTGAGTAGATCCATATCAGGGCTATAAGTGTTTCAAAACGTACACAATATATATATATATATATATATATATATATATATATATGTGTGTGTGTGTGTGTGTGTGTGTGTGTGTGTGTGTGTGTGTGTGTGTGTGTGTGTGTGTGTGTGTGTGTGTAGAGTGTTTGGTGTGTGCGTGCGTCTGTGTCTGTGTCTGTGTCTGTGAATTTGTTGTGATTTTTTAAATGTATGTTCTTTCTTAACCCACCTTTCCTTTGACACACACTTCATTACTTATTTACCGGTGCATCAGGCTCACGCATCAACACACACAACACACACACACACACACACACAAAACCACACACACACACACACACACACACACACACACATACACAAACACACAACACAACACACACACACACACATCACACACACACACAAAACACACACACAACACGCACACTCTCTCACACACACACACACACACACTCACACACACACACACACACACACACACACACACACACACACACACACACACACACACATGTAAACATCCTCTTTGGCCTTGAACTGCAATGATCAATACACATGTCAGAAAATGATAGATAAGTCGGGAACATGTTGTGTATATGGTTTAGTGGTCAAAGCACATGCCCACAATGTGAAAAATTCCAGGATCGAATCATGGATCGGATGGGGCGTTCCTCTCCCTCTCCACTAGACTGTATGTGTTAGTGTAGGTTCTAGTCTTTCAGATGAGACCACAAACCGAAGTCTCATGTGCCGTACACATTAAACGCATGTTAAAGATTCCACAGCAAGTAAAAACCTGCCTGCTGATACACGGTAGATTCAAAAATCCACTTTCACCATGACTGCTGTTTAGTTCCAGCCCCTTACCTTTGCTTTCTATTTCTAGTATATTCTAGTATATTCACAAGGTTTTGTAGGTCCCTTTCATTTTCTGCAATTAGCACGGTGTCATTTGCGTATCGAATGTTGTTTATCATTTTCCCTCCAACCTTTAATCCAGGGTCTTCTTCTAGGTTTCTCATGAGGTTAACAAAGATAAACGGGAATGCCTGGGGGGGGGGGGGGGGGGGGGGGGGGGAGAAATGGCTGGGGACATGACCGATCAATACACATGTCAAAAAAAAAAAGATAGAAGAGGTGGGGAATCAAACTCTGGACCTCTCGTTGCATGTCTGTTTTTTATGACTGTTTACCGGACGATCTATCGATCATTCTGATCGTACGATTTAAAATAACATAAAAAAAACTTGTTTTTGCTAGTCATTGGTGAATCATCTTCGAACAGATCATTACTGTGTTACTTTTAGTTTTGTTTAAAGCCCAGGCCATTGCGTAGATCCATATCAGGGCTATAACCGTTTCAAAACAAACACAATGTATATACCTATATATATATATAAAGTTATATATATGTATATGTATATATATATATATGTATATGCATACATATATATACATATGTAATATATATATATATATATATATATATATATATATATGTGTGTCTGTGTGTGTCTGTGTGTATGTGTGT
>CM060310.1:81010124-81012624 GCA_030674185.1 Monoplex corrugatus | reverse complement strand
ATAAGAATTGTCCAAAACGTTAGGCATTTTTCTGTGTCCCTTTTACACTTAATAAGCGTTTCACATTCAAAAGATCACGCACGAGCACTACCAAATCGCCAGGAAGCTTTGATGTTCTATTTCGAAAGATACAATACATATGCACTTTCTTTTTTGCGTTTCCTAAAAATAAGAGAATGACGGATAAGTGAGCACACGAAATATAACACGCAACCCTTTATTTAATTGTTGAGCAAAACTGTATCTCACCAGCAGCCATTTCCATTCCCTATGTAGATTAGCATATAAAGAAGCTAACTATTATTTTAAATTACAAAGAAAGATAAACCAAACAGACAAAAATAAATAATATTAGACTCAGCTGTTCGCTTCTATTTCACGCCTTCTTTCCTTCCTGTTAGAAAGCGTCAGTTCTGTTGTAGTGAGCTGATTGTTGCGAGTTCATGGACGTGCAAGCAAAGCTAAACGTACAATAATAATAACAAGCAATGATAATATTGATGACGACAACGACAACAACACAACAACAACAACAACAACAATAATAATGATAATAACGATGATGATGATGATGATGATGATGATGATGATGATGATGACGACGACGATGACGACGACAACGATGACGAGGAGGAGGAGGAGGAAGACGACGACGACGACGATAGCGATGGTGGTGATGATGATGATGAAACGTATAAGTCCAAAAATAAATTTAAAAAAAATAAACACGTAAATAGTAATTATATCAATACTAATGTAAACAGTATTGATAATGATTATAATGATAACAATAATAATATTAATGAGAAGAAGAAGAAAAAGAAGAAGAATGATAATAATCATCATCATCATCATCATGAAACGCATTTTGTCAAGCAACTAATCGTGCTAGTACACAACAATAGTAGGATAAAGAGGAAACTCAAAGAAATCAATAGTAATTTTTGACAGAAATGAGCTTTCAGAACTTTCTTACAAAAAGACAAAGACTGCGAACGACGACTATCTAAAGAAGACAGGAACACAAAAAAAATAAAATGAAAACAAGTAATCTGTTAAGGAAACAATACCAAGCAAAGTCTTTTGGTCACCTGACCTTTGTAAAGTGAGCATAAAATACATGAAGGGAACAAGTTTACTAGATTTATAACAAAAGTAAACAAATCAGATAACTATAAACGGTACAGCAGAGAAGTTACCTGTCAGGACCCCCAGTACCTCCCGTGGGAGTGTCGGGGACTCTTTCAGTATAGATAGTATTCCAACCTTCTGGAAAATATATGCTACAAATTTCTTTATTTCTGTCACTCTCCGTGTTTCTGCCTTGTTCATTTGCTTTTTGTCATTTCTTCCTATCATTTTCTGCCTTGCTGGTCCATTCACCTGTATGTGTTCGATAAAGTCCAGAATACTTTCTCTTTGGATTGATGACTAGTGCATATATTAAGTGCATTATGGGCTCTAGGGAAATGTGATGTGCAAAACAAATGTTAGGTAATTTAGGCCCGTTTTTATGTGTACTCTAGTGTAGTTAGTTATGTTTACATTTGTACTTAGTCATTTTTTTTAATCCTTTGGTGATATATTAGACGGAGTGATCATTGCCTGGGACATGTCCTAAGATTGTGTGCGCGAGTTCATTGATACATGTACATAATTTTCTTTTACCATTTTATTTCTATCCTTTTATGAGATATGGCTCTGCACAGTCAGTTGGGCGTTGAGCAACAATAACGATAACAAAAATAACAATCAGGCCTGCCATTGTTTTTCCTTGCATCTAATGAATATGTGGCTTTTTGGTCAGTCATCCAAGGTAGACAAAAGCCAGTTGGACGAAACTGGGCTTTCTTCTTCTTTTGTTTTGTTGTTGTTGTTGTTGTTGTTGTTGTTTTTTGTTTTTTGCATTAATCGTATACCAGTTTTCAATATGTTTTCTTTTGGGTTTTTTTTTTGTTTCTGTTTGCTCAAACCATGGCAGTCACTTTGAATCAAACTGAATTTGTGACGGAAGCGGAGTTTTCATCATGTTATGTAGAAATGGCAAGGCAGATGCACATGTAGATAAAATGCCCGTTTTTACCGGGGAAAACGTTCTAGGCATCAGTGTGAATGGAAGCATGAAAAGGTTGTCGTGTTCATGTGCCATCGTTTGACACCACACACACACACACACACACCACACACAGCACACACACACCACGCACGCACGCACACACCACACGCACACACACACACACACGTACGCACGCACACACACACACACACACACACACACACGTACGCACGCACTCACACACACACACACACACACACACACACCCCACACATACGCACGCACGCACGCACGCACACGCACACAACACACACAGATATAGGGGAAGAGACAGACAAACAGACAGACGGACAATCAGAGACAGAGACAGGGAGCTCTCAGTTCATTAGTCTATTTTAAACACCGAAAATACCCAGGAGGGAGAAAAGGAGAGACAGAGACAGA
>CM060310.1:80995124-81002624 GCA_030674185.1 Monoplex corrugatus | reverse complement strand
ATAATAAAATAATAATAATGATAATAATAATAATGATAATGATAAGAATAAGAATAAGAATAAGAATAAGAATGATAATAATAACAATGATAATAATAATAATGATAATAATAATAACATTAACAATTAATAATAATAATAATAATAATAATAATAATAATAATAATAGTAATAATAATGATAATGATGATGATGATGATGATGATGATGATGATGATGATGATGATGATGATAAAAAAGTATATGATAATAACAAGAACAATAAGAAAAAGAAGAAGAATATTGGTAATGATAAGAATACAAGTAATAATAATAATAACAATAGAAATAATAACATTTATTATTATAATGATAATAATAGTAATAATAATAATAGTAATAATAATAGTAATCATAATAATAATAATAGTACTAGTAAAAATAATAACATAGTGATAATAATAACAATAATAATGGTAGTAATGATAATAATAATATGTGAATGCAGACGTGCTAAATGTTTGATACATCTACATACAGTATACTACAAGCTGCCCTATAACTTGCTCAGGGAAATTTCACATGAGCAATTCATTCGATTTTCTCTGCAAGGGTAAATAAAACAAACGAAGAAAAAAGCCAACCCAAACAAACAAGGAGAACGTTGAAACAAGCAAACAAAATAAAAGACTCGAAAAAAAAAGAGTTGTCTAGCTGGCAAAACGTGTTCCCTTCTTTAAAAAGAAAATAGATGAAAGTAACGTCGCTTCGGTGCCATCGCATGTTCGCAAGAAGAAACAAATCTGATGCACACAGACCCACATTAGACACAAAACAGAGAGAGGGGGGAGGGAGAGATAGACATATATATATATATATATATATAGAGAGAGAGAGAGAGAGGAGGGAGGGAGGGAGGGAGGGAGACAGACAGACAGACAGACAGAAGACAGACAGACGGCCTTGCAGACAGACAGACAGACAGCCTGGCAGACTGAGAAAAAGTTATAATTTTACCCAAATAAAAGAATATAAACACCTTTAGCTAGTAGATCTTTCCCGTCTGCAGAATCATGAAAACGTCAAGAAATTTGATTTTGACTTTATCGTTAAACTTAAAATGAGTGACATTATTTATTCTTTCATTCTTTCTTCCTTCCTATCTATGTATCTATGTATCTATGTATCTATGCATGTATGTATGTATGTATGTATATCTATCTATCTACCTGTCTATCTATCTATCTATCTATCTATCTGTCTATCTATCTATCTATCTATCTGTCTATCTATCTATCTATCTATCTACCTGCCTATCTATCTATCCACCTATCTATCTATCTATCTATCTATCCACCTATCTATCTATCTATCTATCTATCTATCTTTATTTATTCATTTGAAGAGTTGATGGTTTGAATAAATCACCTACTATCTGTTGACGATTGTATTCATCATTATCCTATCCTTTCTATTCCTGCATGTATGGTTTGAAGCATACATGTATATAGTGTTTGCAGTGAAGTCACACACAATATACAATGGAGCATAATTATATGTTATGTTCTATTTTTCTCCTCAGATTGCAGCTGCATTGTAAATAACCTTTGAAAGAAGACGGGAAAAAAATCTAAAATAAGTAAACATAATAAAAAATGTCCACTGCTTATCACCCCCATGACAGGTCGTAACGTTTAATGGAGGACGTGTGAGTGTTCTCGAAACAAAGGAGTGAAAAAATGGCAAGCCTAAAAGCATACTTAAATATAAAAAAAAAAATAAAAAAAAGGAAAAACAAAAGCAGATGTAATGATAAAAGGTAGTTGTCTGCGGTTTTTTTGTTTGTTGTTTTTGGTAATAAAAAGAACCAAGATAAAAAGAAACGAAAGAAAATATTACAGTGTTCATCTTCTTGGCAACTTGTTATCAACTTTCAGAGAACATGCTTGAACGCTTCCAAAACAGAGGAGATGCTTCCTTGCTATCTTTGTGTGTGTGTATGTGTGTGTGAGTGAGAGAGAGACAGAGAGAGACAGAGAGAGTGTGCGCGTGTGTGTGTGTGTGTGTGTGTGTGTGTGTGCGCGCGCGTCGTTTTCAAAAAGAAAAAAAAAAGAATAAAAACAGTGACAGAGTCAGCACGTGAAATAGGATGGGTTGCACAACCCACTTAGTTTTGCAAGGAAAGTGCCTCATCAACAAAGTGCCCCATCGCCTGGTGGTGCCCTGTTTTGGCTTGCCGAGAAAGTAAGACGAAAAACACGAATGGTGCGATTGTCTAAACATCCTGTATCCTTCTGTGCAAAGCGGATAATTCCTGCCGTTGCGTGGTGGTGTGCGCTTCCTCTACAGATGTACACAGAAAGCTTCACTGTGTTCGAATTGTGGGAATAGTGTTCTTATAAAGGGAAAAAACTACCGTGGATATAAAACTATTGTTCACCATGTTGGAATATATAACAATGCTGCAATTACCTTTTATTTGGCCCACCTTAACCTATGCTATCTTTTGTTGTGTGTCTAATGTTCTGTTACATTATGTCTGTCTATCTGTCTTTTGTCTCTCTGTCAGTGTGTGTGTGTGTGTGTGTGTGTGTGTGTGTGTGTGTGTGTGTGTGGTGTTGTCTTTTGTTTGTCTGTCTTCTCTCTCTCTCTGTCCCTCTCTCTCTCTGTCTCTCTCTTGTTGTCTGTCTTCTTCTCTCTGTCTCTCTCTCTCTCTCTCTCTCTCTCTCTCTCTCTCTCTCTCTCTCTCTCTCGTCCTTTCTTTTGTTCTCCCTGTATATGTTCAATAGAAGAAATTAGCAATAATGTGTGTCGTGGCTTTAGATGTGAAAATCCATACACTGGTTCCAATTACAGATAACTGTACAAGCTGAAAGGCTAAATTAATCAGCAATTGAACTTCAGCAACACTTACCTTTTTTTTTCTAGAAGTATCAAAAATGAAGAACAAATGTGCAAGCACCACGAGAAACAAACTACATGCACGTGTCCCAGAGACCCCACACTCCTACGCACGCACATACACACACACACACACACACACACACAACACAACAACACACACACACACACACACACACACACACACACACACACACACACACACACACACACACACACACTGTCTTTTTTCTTCTCTTCTCAGAGAAAGAGAAGAGAAAGAGAGAGAGAGAGAGTAGAGAGAGAATCCACCCATTTTAAGACGTTGAGCAGAAAAAAATAACATTTTTTGCCTTGTTAGAAAACATTTGCTGCTTATTAAAAAAATCGAACTGTAAGAAAATTGTTTCTCTCAGCATCCATTTCAACCCGAAGCAAACACGTCAAAACTAGTGTTGTATGCAGATAAAAAGAAACTAAAGCAGCAACATGCACGCCAAAACAAGAAACAAAAACAAAACAAAATAAAAAACAAAACACACATTAAACAACAACAACAACAAACAACAAAACTTGTTTTTTGAAATGACGTGGACTCTATTGCAAGCTAAAATGCGAATGCCTGTTTCATGTGTAAATGTGGCTATCAACTGTTTTGTCATATAGGAGTGTTGTGAATATACTCATTCTGGGACATTCAGTTTCAGTTTTCAGTTTCAGTTTCAAGCTGCCGTCACCGCGCTCAAAATAAATTCCATATGCTTGTGATGGAGAAGATCCAAAATGATCATGGCACAAGCCTTAAGCCTGCGCATAAACCTATGAATTGACCAGGCCTTTGTTGTTGTTATTGTTGTTTAAAGCCCACCGTCTGCGTAGAGCCATATCAGGGCTATAACCGTTTCAAAATATACAAGACTTTAACAGGGAAAAAAAGAAAAAAGGAAATTGAGTACACATATCAATGCATTTGGCACTCATAATCTAAGGACATGCCTCTGGCGTTGACACTCTGTCCAATCTATCGCACAGGGGATTTAAAAAGCACAACTGAATACAAATTAAAATACCTAAGGACACCAAGTCATATACAAAACGGGCCTGAATTTTGAAATTACTTCCGCATATCTCACCTACTAAAGTCAAACATACATTAATACATGATATACATACACACACAACATACTATGTATATATATATATATATATATATATATACTATATATATATATGTTATTGTGTGTGTGTGTGTGTGGAGAGATGTGAAGATGTATTATTTTATATATATATATATATATATATCAAGAATAGAAGAAGAGAGATGTATATTTATATATATATATGTGTGTGTGTGTGTGTGTATGTGTGTGTGTGTGTGTGTGTGTGTGTGTGTGTGTGTGTATGTGTGTGTGTGTGTGTGTGTTGTGTGTGTGTGTGTGTGTGTGTGTAGTTGGTGTGTCATACATGGATATTCAGGAGTAGGTATGGCATGTGTCGTGCCTGCAGATCAGTTTATGTTTAAGTGTCTGTAAATACATTTATTCTGTGGGTAAGCTAGTGCAGTGTCATGAAGGAAACTGACATAGTATGGGATGACGTAAATGGAATATTCATTGCATTATCGTACATGCGATTGAAACATATGGAGGTACTGAAAGCAAATTCATTCTGGTGTAGGCATTGCAGATGTGTGCTCAGCTTTGCCGACAGCAGTGTGGACATACATGAATATATGTGAACGGAGCTCTACCTTCCAGGATTAAGAGTGGCAGAATGGTTCAGACGTTCGCCTGCCAATTACTAAACTCGAGGTTCCAAGGTTCGTTCCCCGTTTAGGCCCGACTTTTTTCCTCAGTTTGGCCAGAAAATCGAACTGAACATCTACTTCCTCAGAAGAGGGGAAAAAAATATCGTGTGCGTTCTGGCCTGCGCGCTTTAAAGATCCCATGGGGTTGAAAATTGTGAAGAGCAGGGCATTGGCCCAGCTGCCCTGTATAAAACATTGGAAAGAGGTTGATTCAAATAAAAAAAAAATAAAAGTCAACCCGTGTGCCTTCTGGCCTGCGCACTTTAAAGATCGCTCAGCAGTTGAAAATCGTGAAGAGCTAGGGTATTCACCTGGCTACCCTGTATAAAACATTGGAGAGACAATTGATTTCCCAGGTCCCTTCTCTTGAAGGCCATTACCTTTCTTGCCTTTCTGAATTTTCGTATAAAAAAAAAAGTGAGTGACGCTATACGCAGCGACGCACTCTCAAACGGGACTGAAGCCCAAATTTCACACAAAAAATCCACTGTGACAAAAGAAATGAATATGAATATGTATATGATTCAGTTGTTTAGGAGTTTTGTAAATGAGTTCACTGTAGGGGTAAGCATGGCAATGTGGAGGAGCGTGCAGTTGAGTTTATGTGGGAGTGTAGTACATAACTTTATGCTGGAAACAGCATTGTATTGTCGTGTGTGCACTTCAGCTTATGATGGAGTGTTGTGAAAAAAAGATCGAGTCTGGGGTAGGCCAAGCTGTTTCGTGAGAGCAACTGGGTTTACGTAGGAGTTTTTGTTGTTGTTTTTTTTAATTCATTCTGGAGCAATCACGGCAGTGTCGTACAAGCAATTGAGTTTGACTTGACCTTTTCCTGACAATGAATAATGGCTTGTTTATTTGTATGTTTGTGTGTTTGTTTGTTTGTCTGTATGTTTGTTTGTTTCCTTGTCTATATCATTGTATATTTATTTTGTCTGTTGTTGTTGTTGTTGTTTTTTGTTTGTTTGCTACTTTGTTTGTTTGTTTTCTGTGTTTGCTCATTGTTCTTATGCCGGTCTTTTGTTTTTTAATGTATTCTCAAACATGTAAAAATGTGTGTGTTGTTCGTGTGTATGCGTGCGTGCATGCGTGTATGTATGTGTGTGTGCGTTCATGTGTGTGTGTGCTTGTGTGTGTGTGTGTGTTGTGTGTGTGTGAGAGAGAGAGAAGAGAGAAAGAGAGAGAGAGAGGGGACAGAGTTGTCTGTGTCTGTATCTATGTCTTTGTCTACATCTGTACGTTGTGATTATGATTAAGATTATCATTACTTGTAATAGTGATGATAGTAGAAGTTTGAGGAGTAGTAGTAGTAGTTGTTGTAGCAGTAGTAGTAGTAGTAGTAGTAGTAGTAGTAGCAGCAGCAGCAGTAGCAGCATGTGTAGAATATCACTTTTTCTATGTCTTTGTGTATACGTGTGTGTTGGATATGTGTTCCTGTCCTGTATCTGAGTCAGCGGTGGAGATTTCATTTCAGAGATGGAAAAGGATAAGCTGCAACAATCGATACACAAATGCTAATAGCAAACAAAACCAAAAACTGATTTTGCGTGACTGTCTCAAAATTATTCAAATACCAGTGCAAAGAATTCGCTGAAGCTGAGATTTTGACCTTCAACTTATTCGCTTCTGAAACTCTCTGAGATTTGAAAATCTCAAGCCAGATGACATGTATATCACATGTAAAGATGTAGGTGACTGGCAGTGTCTTGCACTTTATGCAGGTTCATGAAGATCTAGCAGTTGATCATTCTCAGAGAAAAAAAAATACACCAGTCCAGGTCAAACGAAAATAACCTTTTATTTGAAGAACGTGGAAAACATAGCAGGAACTTGGTAAATACTTTACACATCCAATGTACCACTCCCAGTTTGCAGAATTCTTCTTTTTCTGCCCTCAAATCTACACACAGCAACTCCACGAATCTACAGCAACTTCTCTATCTCTGACAGCAGGCTTACACTTATATTCTTTTTATCGCTCTCTCTCTCTTGTCTCTCAACCCACAGTCACGCTTTATTTATAACATCATGGACAGTTCCACAAAATTCTCGCTTTTCCATAGATTTTCAGCCAGTCATAGCCGTATTCTCGAACCTTCCCTTTCTAGAATATGCTGTAGTTCTAGCCAATCATTGTACAGATTAACTTTGTTTACGATTTCCGGAACATTCTAGAAAGATCTAAGTATTCTAGGGTTCTCCTTGTCATTTCTAGATTGTTCCAAAGGGTTCCTCATATTTCCATACAACGAAGTCAAACTTAAACATATATTTTCAGTGTCAGAATAAACCAAAACAAAATATTCTGGATTAATTATCGAGCAAATCGCAAACCAATTTCAAGAGCGAACAGCAGAGAATGGCTGAATTGACGGACGAATTTTGACGTCACATTTCTCTTATCGGCATTCGCACGTTCACATCGAGTTGTTTTGTTTTGTTTTGTTTTTGTTTTTTTTAAATGTAACAACGTGTCCAAGGGTATTTTTGCCTAGTTGAAATGACGCCACGATAAACAACAACGGGGGAAAAAAAAAAACAAGAAGGGACATGGCGCAATCTTCTCAATTTAGAACAGGCAAAGGCTTCTGAGACACTTTTTTTTTCTGGAGTTGTGTTTTGACTTGCCGAAAAAGAAAAATATTGAAAGCACGACCCGTTCGATCGAATAAACACCGTCCCTTCCTTGAGAGCAAAGTGGAGGAACTCTAAAGCTATGTGCAGACCATTTGGGAAGAGCACAAATAGAGGGATTGCTAAGGATGTGCGCAAAGATTCCAAACGGCGCATGCCTGTTCTACTTAAACAATGTAGTTGAACACTGGCTTAACGTT
>CM060310.1:80987624-80990124 GCA_030674185.1 Monoplex corrugatus | reverse complement strand
TGCTTCATCACCCGTTCATTTGGTGGTTTATTTTTTCCTTGCTGCGAAGTCAAACACGAATAGCTGATTGTCTAAACACCCACTCTGTCTTCCTGAGCAAAACAGATGACCTCTGATTGTGTATATAGATATATTTTTCACTGCAGAGGCGTGCACGGACATCACGATTTATGGATCACTTGCGAGGATTATGTAAAGGAACGAGGCTTGTGTTCGTTTTATAACCGGTGTTTTTACACATGCAAACATAATACATGCACGCACACAAACACCACACACATAACCTTACACATACATGTTTCGCGTGCACACCCACACATACACGCGCACAGCAACGAACACGCATGCACGCACACACACACACATACACACACGCACGCACACACACACACACATGAATATATAAACACAGTTGCCCCTTTATTCATATGAAAAATCTGTTTTTTATATGACATAAGTCAGTGTTTAAACTTTAATTCTTTTGTGGTTTCTTATGTGTCTTCTTACTTGTATAACTTTAATGTTTGTTGTTTTCTTTTATGTATGCAATTGTGAACATTTTTTATCACCATTTGCTGTTTTTGCTAAAAAAAAATATATTTCAACCAATGTTTTACTTCACAACGCATGATCGCTTAGAAATTACAGAGACGATGTTCTTCCAGTTGACAGAAACAGAACACGTCCGCACACGAACAATAACAAGAACTAGTCATGCACACAAATCCTCTCAATTTAGGGCCGGAAAGGGACTTGGCAACAGCTCTTCCGGTGGCCTGATCAGACGGCGGAGCAGGAAGGTCGAAAAAACACGCACAATTCGATTGTCAAAACACTCTCCCTCATCCCCAGCAAAGTGGGATGACGGTGGGTTGTGGATGTGCCAGGTAGAGAGGCGTGCGGGGGAAAGAGCAAGTTGGGGGGGGGGGGGGGAGGGGGGCGATGTGGAAAAGGAAAGTGTAGTCATTGGTGGATGCCTGTGTATCCAGACATGGTGGTGCAATGGAGGAACATGCAAGTATAATGTATTTTTACAGGCAAAAGTACAGTGTCACCGATGTTCAGTTTTTTTTCTTTTTCTCTTTTATCGTTCCATGTCTTTCAAACCAATCTTCTCTCTTTTCTCTTCTCTCTGTCTGTCTGTCTCTCTCTCTCTCTCTCTCTCTCTGTCTCTGTCTCTGTCTCTCTCTCTCTCTCTCTCTCTCTCTCTCCATCTCACTCCACACACACACACACAAGAGCACGCTAATATGGATATGTGTGAGTGTGTGTGTGTGTGTGTGGGGGGGGGGGTTATGGGTGTGGTACGTGGGTGGGGGTTCGTGTTGCGCGCGCTACGTACAAAGAATTTAATTATCAGTATGAATAGAATATCAAAAACCCCGCAATTACGTCATTTTAAATTAATGGAGTTAACAAAAATGCCAAAGCCCATAATTTACAGTGCAGACTTTTTGTTTGATTGCTTTACTTTTTTATGCGCATCCGTTTTAAATATGTGCTTAGGGTTCTTTCTTGTTTTGTTTTGTTTTGTTTTAAACACGGTACGACTGTGGTATCAGCATATCAAAAGCAAAGTGGAATGACGGTGTGTTGTGGATGTGCCAGGTAGAGAGGTGTGCGGGGAAAGAGCAAGGTGGGGAGCGAAGTGAAAAAGGAAAGTGTAGTCATTGGTGGATGCCTGTGTGATCCAGACATGGTAGTGCAATGGAGGAAGGTGCACGCACATGTGTTCTTACAGGCAAAAATACAGTGTCACGGATATTCAGTTTTTTTTGTTTTTTTGTTTTTCTCTTTCGTTCCATGACTTTCAAACCAACTCTCTCTCTCTGTTTCTCAGTCTCTCTGTCTCTCTCTGTCTGTCTCTCTGTCTCTGTCTCTCTCTTTCTCTCTGTCTGACTGTCTCTGTATGTCTTGTCTGTCTGTCTGTCTGTCTCTGTCTGTCTGTCGGTCTGTCTCTGTATCTCTCTATCTTCTCTCCCTCCTCTCTCTCTCTCGTCTCTCATGACCACGTCAATATGCATGGTGTGTGTGTGTGTGTGGGGTGGGGTGGGGGTGGATGGGAGCGTGGGTGGGTGTGCGTGTTGCGCGTGCTACGTACAAAGAATTTAATTATCAGTATGAATGGAATAGTAAAAACCCCCGTAATTACGTCACGTTAATAGAGTTAACAAAAATGCCAAAGCCCCATAATTTACCATATGGACGTTTTGTTTGATCACTTTGGTTTTTGTTTTTGTTTTGTTTTTTTGTTGTGATTATGATATCAGAATATCAAATATCGGATGTGTAACTCTTCAAATACTCTATGGACAAATCTGTTCATTACGTCATGTAGCTACCCCCCCCCCCTGTACACACATACACACTCATAGACACACAACACACACACACACACACACACACACACACACACACACACACACCACAAACATTTAGGGCCAGAAAAATACCATAACAACAGCTCTTCTGGTCGTATGTCCTGTTCCGACTCACCGAG
>CM060310.1:80965124-80972624 GCA_030674185.1 Monoplex corrugatus | reverse complement strand
GTATTGCAGATCCTGTTTCTGAAACATTGTTCTTACTATTTTTGTTTAAAGCCCAACCGACTGTGTTGATCCATATCAGGGCTACAACCATTTCAAAACATATTCAATACTTCAACTGGAAAATATAAAGCAAAACAAAGGTAAGTACACATATCAATGCATTCACTCACATAATCTAAGGAGATGCCCTGGCGTTGACCATTCCATCCATGTTTATCACACAGGAGATTTAAAAAGAACATGAATACAAATTTAAACATAACTAAGGACAACTTCATAAATAAAACGGGTCTTAATTACCTAAAACTGCTTCCGCGTAGCTCATTTCCCAAGAGCCAGAAATGCACTTAATGCATGTACTCAATTATCAAGAAAGTACGAAAGACTGTATCGAACACATATAGGTGAGTGGACCAACAAGGCAGAAAATGTTAGGAACTGTCATTATTCCGATTCCTGGGTTTTAACTGAAGAAGCCAAAGGCATCGAGGTTGTAATGACCTTTAGAGACTGGTTTTACGGCTCGCTCCATTAAAAATGAAATTCAGTTACGCGAGGTAAAATTATCCAGGGAAATCATGTTGATATTTTGATATTCTGTGGGTTTTAAGAAGAATTAAGGAAGTGAACTGTCGTAACGGGAATCGTTTGCTCTTGTATTAGGGACACAATTTGTCGGTAGTCCTTTTCAGATTTCGATTTGTTTGTTTGTTTTGTATTTGCAAAAACACTTTTTTTTTCCTATTGTTTGCTGCTGGTGACCATTTCAATGCATACACGACAATTCGCGAGCAAACAGACACATAGAGAGACTGAAAGTTAAAATGGCTGACATACATACAGATAGGCAAATGACATACAGACAGGCATACAGGCAGACAGACAGACAGAAAGACATGCATACCGACATATAGGGAGATTAATGTTGGATTTGTTCAGCTTCGACATGTGTCTTAGATTTATTAACGTGCGACATGTGTCTTAGTTAATTAGATTTATTAAATTAACGTGCGACATGTGTCTTAGTTAATTAGATTTATTAACGTGCGACATGTGTCTTAGTTAATTAGATTTATTAACGTTCGACATGTGTCTTAGTTAATTAGATTTATTAACGCGCGACATCTGTCTTAGTTAATTAGATTTATTAACGCGTGACATGTCTTAGTTAATTAGATTTATCAACGTGCGACATGTGTCTTAGTTAATTAGATTTATTAACGCGCGACATGTGTCTTAGTTAATTAGATTTATTAACGCGTGACATCTGTCTTAGTTAATTAGATTTATTAACGCGTGACATGTGTCTTAGTTAATTAGATTTATTAACGCGCGACATGTGTCTTAGTTAATTAGATTTATTAACGCGCGACATGTGTATTAGTTAATTAGATTTATTAACGCGTGACATCTGTCTTAGTTAATTAGATTTATTAACGCGCGACATGTGTCTTAGTTAATTAGATTTATTAACGCGCGACATGTGTCTTAGTTAATTAGATTTATTAACGCGTGACATGTGTCTTAGTTAATTAGATTTATTAACGCGTGACATGTGTCTTAGTTAATTAGATTTATTAACGCGTGACATGTGTCTTAGTTAATTAGATTTATTAACGCGTGACATGTCTTAGTTAATTAGATTTATCAACGTGCGACATGTGTCTTAGTTAATTAGATTTATCAACGTGCGACATGTGTCTTAGTTAATTAGATTTATCAACGTGCGACATGTGTCTTAGTTAATTAGATTTATTAACGCGCGACATGTCTTAGTTAATTAGATTTATTAACGCGTGACATGTCTTAGTTAATTAGATTTATTAACGCGCGACATGTCTTAGTTAATTAGATTTATTAACGCGCGACATGTGTCTTAGTTAATTAGATTTATTAACGCGCGACATGTCTTAGTTAATTAGATTTATTAACGCGCGACATCTGTCTTAGTTAATTAGATTTATTAACGCGTGACATGTCTTAGTTAATTAGATTTATCAACGTGCGACATGTGTCTTAGTTAATTAGATTTATCAACGCGCGACATGTGTCTTAGTTAATTAGATTTATTAACGCGCGACATGTGTCTTAGTTAATTAGATTTTTTAACGCGCGACATGTGTCTTAGTTAATTAGATTTATTAACGCGCGACATGTGTCTTAGTTAATTAGATTTTTTAACGCGCGACATGTGTCTTAGTTAATTAGATTTGTTAACGTGCGACATGTATCAATGTATGTGAGTAGATATTCGCGCCAGCAGGCAGCAAAAGTGTGTGTGGTGTTTTACAGTGATTTTATCGTGGTTCTATTTGGTTTTATGCATTGAATTTTGTATCAGTTTGTTGCTTTGAAATCCTGACACACGGTGATGTAAATATTTTTTTAAAATTTTGAATATTTTACCAGATAATCCGATTTTAAAGTTTTTATACCTACTTTTCATCATTTTAATTCAGCCGCTCAAGTCGGACATTTTATCTGTGAATTGTGTTTACACCTTAGCCTACTGTGTTCGCCCAACGCTACAGCTTCCAAACCTTTGTGTTCTGCGTTCTCTGGATTTTAGTGTTGTGAACTGACCAACCCACACACCAACCTGCAAGTGTCTTCCTCTCCTGCCTGGCTCGCAATTATGGACCCGTCTTTTATAAAACAAATTGGACTGACACTTTTTAAACACAGCAAATGCTACCTCGGTGGAGGCGTCTACCAGCGAATACGAACACTGGGGCTGTGTCCTAAGCCCCGCACTGCGCGATCCTGTCGTGGTGGACGTCTCCACCGTCTTTGGCACAACCTGCCTCCTGCCCGACGCCACTTTTCGTCTCCTGCTTCTTCTTCTCCTCCACTGCCCCTGCCCTTGACCTCGCTGCTGCAAGCTTTGTCTCCTCCTCTGCCGTCTTCGCCTTCGCCTTCTGTCCTGATGGTGCCGCCTTCGCCTTCTGTCCCGCCGGTGCCGCTTTCGCCTTCTGTCCCGTTGGTGCCGCCTTCGTCGCCACCTCGGCCGCCACCATATGACTGTGATAGGCTGAAACTATGCCTTTTTAATGCTCAGTCAACATGCACTGATGGCAAAGCCGATGTCATTGCTGACTTTATCGCAGATGAGCATGTTGACATTGCTTTTATCACAGAGACATGGCTTAACCCCCTTGGTCACGAACCTATACATGCTAGCCTCACTCCGAGTGGTTACAGGCTTGCTTCTTTCCATCGCTCATCCCGAGGTGGCGGTATCGCCATCCTCTACAACGACTCACTCCATTCCCGCCTATCTTTCTCGCAGTCTCTGCCTTTCTCCCATCCTTCTTTCGAGCACGTTGAAGTATCCTTCCAATCCACCCCTCACCCCATCACCTTCTCCTGTGTCTATCGACCCCCACCTAGCTCTGCCAACAAACTCACCACATCCACGTTTCTCTCTGACTTTGACCAATTGCTTGACCACTACTGCCTCTTACCTGGAAATCTCATCATTCTAGGTGATATCAATGTCCACTATGACAACACTCACCGTTATGACACAAGACATATCATCAACTCTCTGTCCAATCACAATATGACTCAACACATTTCTGAACCAACCCATCAAAAAGGTCACATTCTTGACTGGATCATTTCTCGTGATCACCACAATTCCGCTACTGACAACTGCTTAGTTCTTTCTACCCGTCTAACTTCAGCCCTTCCATCTGACCACTCTGCAATTCTCTGTTCTCTCGACATCTCTCCTCCTTCCCGTACCATGCGCACAGTGACTCGACGCAATCTCAAATCTATCGACCTCTCCACATTTTCATCTGATGCCTCCCGTCTCCTTTCTGAAAAATCACATAACCTTGCCGATGAATTCTATACTACTCTCCACCATCTTCTGGACACTCATGCTCCAGCCACAACCCGTCTTTTACCTGACCGCCCCCCTACCCCCTGGCTCACTCATGAGATCGCCTGTGCAAAACGTGCCCGCCGCAGAGCTGAGCGCCGCTGGCGCAAATCCAAACTCACTGTACACAGGCAACTTTTCCAAGCCTCTAAAACAAAAGTATCCACCCTCATTGCATCAGCAAAAACAAGCTATTTCCAAACCAAAATCCTGAATGCCTCTTCTTCAAAAGAACTCTTTACAACCATGAATCATCTCCTTGGCACACGAAAAGATTTACCTCTCCCAACAAAACATACAAATGAAGAACTCCCATCTGTATTCTCCAACTATTTCACCACCAAAATACAAACTCTTCGTGACAGGCTTGACAGGACACCCTGTCAACCATGCCCACCTGACCCTTCCTTCTCTGGCACACCTCTTACTACTTTTACCCCAGTCTCACAAGAAGAAATTCTCAACACAATCAGATCCATGTCGTTCAAAACCTGCGAACTGGATCCTCTTCCAGGTTCTCTCTACGCCGACTGTCTCCCTACTCTCCTCCCATTCATCACTGACATCATCAACACTTCTCTTCAAACTGGAACTGTCCCAGATTCTTTCAAGTCTGCTATTGTTCACCCTCTCCTCAAGAAACACAATTTAGATCCAAATGAACTGAAAAATTACCGGCCTATCTCTAATCTCTCTTTCTTGTCAAAACTCCTTGAAAAAGTCGTCCTCAACCAGCTGAACTCTCATCTGTCTGCCAACAATCTCCTCAATCCTTTCCAGTCAGCCTACCGCCAGTGCCATAGCACTGAAACTGCCCTACTACACATTCTCAACAATCTCCTCCTTGCAACTGATACTGGCAAAGTCTCTCTCCTCACACTCCTTGATCTGTCTGCAGCCTTTGATACCATTCATCATGGTATTCTCCTTTCTAGACTTCATCATACTTTTGGCATCTCTGACATTGCTCTGTCTTGGTTCACTTCATACCTATCAAACAGAAAACAAACCGTTCTCATCAATGGCACTTACTCTCAACCTGCATACCTGACCTGTGATGTTCCACAAGGATCTGTCCTTGGCCCTGTTCTTTTCACTCTTTACACCTCCCCCCTGTCCACCATCATCAACTCCCATTCTATAAAACACCACTTCTATGCTGATGACACCCAACTTCAAGACAGTGACTCACCTGATAATATACAGCGCCTGTTGACTCGCACCACTGAGTGTTACTCGGACATTAAGAACTGGATGACACACAATAGACTTCAGCTTAATGACGACAAAACAGAAGCTATCCTCATTGGCACCCGTCAGAAACTTTCTCAGCTGCCTCCTCTTTCTCTCCCATTATGTAACACATCAGTCCCAATTTCTGATTCAGCTAAAAACCTTGGTGTCTGCATTGACTCTACCCTCTCCATGAACAACTTTGTTTCTCAAACTGCCAGATCCTGCTACTATCATCTCCATCGTATAAAGCTGATCAGAAAGTATCTCTCTGTCGAAACAACTGCAAAACTCGTTCTCTCCTTCATAATGTCTCGCATTGACTATTGCAATTCACTCCTGTCTGGTCTTCCTGCCTCCACCATTCACATCCTACAGCGCATTCAAAACAATGCTGCACGCCTTGTACTCAAAAAGAAAAAAGCTGACCACATATCTCCTCTCCTGGCACAACTTCACTGGCTCCCTGTATCAAAGCGCATACAGTACAAACTAGACACCATGTGCTACAAAAGCCTCAATAACGCAGCCCCCGATTACCTGTCAAGCCTACTTGAGATCTATGTTCCCTCACGTACCCTCCGCTCTGCCTCTGATCCTCTGACTTTTCGCTTTCCACGCACTAAGCTCAATACCTATGGTCCACGAGCCTTCTCTGTTTCTGGTCCACTCTCCTGGAACAAACTTCCTCTCTCAGTCCGTCAGCAACCTACTTTTGTCTCCTTCAAGTCCGCTCTCAAAACTCACCTTTTCTCCTCCGCATAAAATCCTAACCTCACTCACCCCCCCCCCCCCCCCTCTGCAGCCTGTCTCCGCTCGGAGGGAATCACATGGTTATAATATATAATTGTATGCTATGCTCTCTCTAATTTTCCATTGCTTTTATTCTTGCTTTTATTGCTTTTATTCTTTCTCCCCATTTATAGCCATGCGTGTGTGTGGGTGTGTGTGTGTGTCTGTGTGTGTGCGTGCGTGTGTGTGCGTGCGTGCGTGCGTGCGTGCCTGCGTGTGTGTCTGCTTCAGCGCTTAGATTTGATTTTATCAATATTTTGCGCTATATAAATATTGTAATTATTATTATTATTATGTATCTTAGTTAAAAATATTTGTAATGTCTGGACATTTTGGAATTTGTTCTCTCTGTCTCATATCCTTTCATTTTGCTTCAGTAGTGTCAGCTTTGTCTTTTCACAAAATTATTTCGACATCTCTTCTTCAAACATGTTTATGGACGCACACACAGCCGTAGCTCGTTAGCCACTGTCCTCTGGAGACATGAACTCTTTCATGTGATACATTTTTGTCCAAAAGGAAGAAAACATCTTTGCTGTGAGACACTGCCATTATCAAATTGCTCGGGGTTAATGGAAGAAGCCGAAGGTGTCTTGGTTATAGTGACCCTGGCAGATTTGGTTTTATGACTTGCTTCATTGATTGTGATATTCAATTGAAGAGCCTTAAAATATCCAGCAAAATCAATTAATGTTCTGTGGCTGTGAAGAACACGTATGGGAACGAATATGTCCCTTTAGTAAGCGTTAATTTTCATATCAGATGACACAAATTGTCCAGTCGGTATTCGGTTTTGGTGTCTGTTTGTTTGTGTTGTATGTGCAAAACGTCTTATTTCTGTTCGTTTCTTCTAGTGACCATTTCAATGCATATCTTTGAAGTACACTAGAATTCTCGTGAACGCACGCAAATTGACACACAGCGATATAAAGTATAGAGACAGACAGCCCACCAGACAGGCAGGTAGGTAGGCAGACAGACAGACAGACAGACAGATGGACAGACAAGTAGACTCATATACAGGCGTGTATGGAGTCATTTAGGGAGGCAAGTGTTGGATTTGTTCAATTGAGACAGGTGTCTTAGATTTGTTTGATTGCGACTTGTCTTGGTTAAAAAATAACACTTTTAAATCTGAAAGTTTTAAACGTCGTTTTCTTTGTCTTGGACCATTTCATTTTGTTTCCTTAGTCTCAGACATGCAGAGAGTCAGATACACAGACAGTCAGATACACAGACAGACAGATGGACGGACAGACAAGCATACGTATATGCATACAGACATATAGGGAGAAAAACATTGGGTTTGTTCAATTGTGACATGTGTCGTAGTTGAAAACATGTAATGTCTGCAAAATTTAAACGTCGTTTTCTGTCTTGGATCCTTTCATTTTGCTTCCTTGGTTGTCAACTTTGTCTTTACATAATCACCTTGACATCTCTTCTTCAAACGTGTTTATGGACACATACACAGCCGTAGCTCGTTAGCCACAATCCTCTGGAGACAAATGAACTGTTTCATGTGGTACATTTTTGGCAGAAAGGGAGAAAACATCTTTGCCATGGGACATTGCCGGTCCTGATGC
>CM060310.1:80932624-80935124 GCA_030674185.1 Monoplex corrugatus | reverse complement strand
ATCTGCCTCTATCTCTCGTTGCCCCGAGCATCTCCCCCACCCTTCTCGTCCCCAGCCACTCTGCAAGTCCGTCCAGCATTTTCTCCCTGGGTCTACCCGGTGCTCTCCTACCCTCCAGCTTTCCGTTGTGGCCAGGTGCTCCAAATCTCCCTTCCTCATAAAATGGCCTATAAATGTTGCCTGTCTTTTCCTAATCTTCCTTATGAGTGAATTACCCGTGTCTGCCTCCATCAAGACTGTCTCGTTTGTTTTCTTTGCTGTCCATGGAACTCTCAACATTCTTCTTAGAAACCACATCTCGGCTGCCTCAATCTTGTTCTGGCTTTGTCTGTTGACTGCCCACGCCTCGCATCCGTACAACAGTATTGGTTCTATATAACACTCAAGAACTCTCTTCCTGATGTTAATTGACAGGCATTTGTTGGTAAGAATGCTTGTCATCTTCTTGAATGCTGTTTTGGCTTGGCCGATTCTGCCGGCTATTTCTGATGTGCATCTGCCATCTGATGAAATGATCGTTCCCAGGTATTTGAATTTATCAACCTGTGTCAAGGTTGTGCCATTTGCTGTTATTTTGCATGAGGGGATTTCATGTTTTTACTGATCACTATGACTTCAGAAATAAAAAGAACACAATGTAAAAAATAAAATTAAAAGATGTTTTTGGAACAGAAAGGCAATGAGATAACAATCATATCTGATTTTAAAAAAATAGCACTTTTCAGCTTTAAAAGACAATTTTCAAACATAGATGAGCAAACTGCATATCTAGTAGAACTACAAACAAACAGAGAAACAGAAGATGAATGTCAAAGTAAATAATGGCTGTACATCACAATGGGCAGACACTCACGCCACAGATTGCTGCAATGCAGATCGATGGTTGTAGGACAAAAAAAGGTTGATGTCCATAGAGAAATAGGAGAATAGGTTACGCAGCGTGTGCTCTAAGAGATGTATGGCTTCTTCCTGTGTGTGTCATGGCTTGGGGAGACATGTCTCTAGCTGTCCCATAGGGAAATAGTAAAATGTGAGGACAGCGTGTGCTCTTAGATATACAGGGATTTTTGTTTTTACTCCTGTTGCGCATAGTCTGTCATGGCTTGGCGAATTATGTCCTCATTTGGACACTCCTTGAAGTCCATTACAAATCATACATATGGACCCTTAAAGCTAGCAGACAGGCCTACACATACGCACAGACGCAAACACACACACACACACAGACATACACACATGGACGCACGCACACACATACACACCATACACTAGGTCGCTTTCACAAGCTCAAAATTATACATGTGGGCTTCTTTTACAAATGTAAAAGAACACAATGTGAAAAATAAAATTAAAAGATGTTTTTGGAACAGAAAGGCAATGAGATAACAATCATATTTAATTTCAAACAGTAGCAGTTTTGAGCTTAAAAGAAAAAAAACAAAGATACATGAGCAAACTGCATAACTAGTAGAACTATAAACAAACAAAGAAACAGAAAATGAATGTCAAAGTAGATGATGGCTGTACATCACAATGGGCAGACACTCACGACACAGATTGCCACCGTGCAGATGGATGATTGTAGGACAACAAAGGTTGATGTCCATAGGGAAATAGGAGAATAGCTTATGCGTGTCATGGCTTGGGGAGACATGTCTTTAGCTGCCCCACAGGGAAATAGGAAAAAATATGGGGACAGCGTGTGCTGTAAGAGATACATGGATATTTCTTTTTTTACACTCCTGCTCAAAATGTATCATGGTTTGGCGAAATATGTCTTCAGTTGGACACTGCTTGAAGTCCATTACAAGTCACACGTCTAGACTCTAAAAGCTAGTACACACAAACACATAGACATGCATATACATACATACGTACAAACACCACCATACCCTCCTCCCCCACACACACATTCTTTCATTCATTCACCTCACACACATACACACACACACACACACAAACACAAACACACACTCACACACACACGCATACACACACACACACGCACACACACTCACACACACACGTACACACAACACACACACACACACACACACACACACACACACACACACACACAACACACACACACAAACACTGTCTAATATCACTTATAGTGAAAAGACGTTAAATCAAAGAACGAACGAATATTTTCGCTGGTCGATTTTTTTCCTTATTGTTCATTTGTTTTATTGGATTTGATTCTGTTATTACTAATGTCATCATTACTTATTTGTTCAGTTTCTCTCTCTTGTTGTTCTGTTTCTCTAATAATAATTATCAGGTATGAAATTAAACATTAAATTGAGGAATGATAACAACAAAAACAACAACAGCAGCAACAACAACAAAATAACTTACACAACCTATGACACACTCACACACGCACACACATGCTCACACACACACACACGTACACACACACACACACACACACACACACAGACGCACACATACACACACACCACCACACACACACACACACCACACACACACACAC
>CM060310.1:80920124-80927624 GCA_030674185.1 Monoplex corrugatus | reverse complement strand
TCTGTTATTTTCACCTTAGGACACATTTTGTTAAAACGGGTCACATTTATAAACATTAGTGTCAGAAGCAGAACGAAGAGGTCCGGCAAGGATGTACATTTGGAGATGGTCACAAAACAAAAATAGGTGCAACTCAGTTGATACACATGTAGCATAATGTACTGATGTTGTATTGGGGTTTTTTGTTTTTGTTTTTGTTTTTTTGTTGAGAAACAGGCAACCAGGGAAGAAAGTAGACCAACGGGAGTGATATGATTATGCTTCTTTTTTTACGAAGACCAAGACGGGCGACAGAATTCTGAATACGCTGGATGCATGTGAAACAAGAAGCAGGCAAGCCAGAGTGCAGAGAGTTACAATAATCGATAAAATACAAGATAAGAGAGGTTGCGAGTTTAGATGCTGTTGAAACTGAAAGATACAGACGCACAGAACTGAATTGGAAGAATTTGGTGAACATTTTGTATTTGTTTTTTGTTTTGACTTTTTTTTTTTTTTTTTTGGTTGCTTTTGGCCTAAACAACTTCATGAGGTTAAAGACGAAGATTAGATAACATGATATGTGTATGCATGTATGTGTGTATGTATGTATGTGTGTATGTATGTATGTATGTATGTATGTATGTATGTATGTATGTATGTAAATATGTATGTATGTATGTATGTATGTATGTATCATTAAATGTCTACCCACATAAGTTGATATACATCCTTGCATAATCATTTCTGAAAATCAGCATTCTCCCTGTCTGTTAGAATAAACTATCCCATTCCTTCAACACAGTCTAACACATTGTTTGTTTGTACTTATCCACCATAATCATCTGATCTTGACACGAACATCCGTCCCCAACAACGACTGTTCCCTTTTAACTCTCATATTCACCATCAGTCTGCCAGTTCCAAAAGCACACTACGGTCATACCATAAGCAGAAACAAACAGCATCAATAATGCATTGAATACTGCATTTTAAACCTTTTTTTTTATGCCACAATGGGTTTTTCATGCTACAGTGGGGTTTACCAGGAGGAATTCGGTATGCTGTTCCAAGAATGAGTCCGTTGCAGCAGTGCACCACCAACCAGTTTCTCCTTTTATTTTATTTTTTTTAATACGCATGTATTTCTGTTTTGTTTTTAATTTGGTTATTCAACATTGTTAACACATTGATAAAGCATACAATTTGTATTTTAAGTATCAAAATGAAACACATACATATGTATTCAGTAAAATCCTATTACATGCATAAAACTATGCATACATTTGTGTCATACATATAAGACACTCGTTGTCTTCATTTATTCCCGTTTGAAAAAAAGGAAAGATAATGTGTAGATTTTGTCCCCACAACATGAAGCATCCTTATGGGTAAAAAAAAATTACATGATAAGAATGGGCATATATGTGACTGGTTCTTGCGAACGGGGTCACAAGTCGCAACGTGTGAACTGAGATACGGGCCTGAAAAGGTGGAGAGGGTCGATCTGGGTGATTTGAGATTTTTGTTCCTACACATTGTCTGACCATTAATCTATTAATTATGCCAAAGATTAAAGTGAAATTTGGGCTGAAAGAGTGTTAAAATAACATTTTAAAGTGATAACCCATCGAGAATGTGCAGATTTTTTCCGTGAAAATGCGTGTGTTTGAGCTTTAATTTAGGCCATGAAACCGTACAGGGCCTCAGCATATCGCATACCGTTGGAATCAGCTCGCGAAATAGCTAGTATGTAGTGCAGAACCACTTTATCTATCACTTCACTAAGTTTGATGAAGATAGAATACTGGTTGCTAAGAAAAAAGCAGAGAATTTTGTTGTCCTTCTTTAACTCTGCTTTTCTCAAAATGGCCGTCCCATCACCCACTCCCTTTAAATTAGTGTAACTCGCTCGATTTTCCAGTTAGACAGTTGAATTATACATCATTGGAAAGAGCATTTTTTCTGCTTACGGTGATATAAATATCTCTATGCCCCCAAAAATTAAGTTGTGACCCCATTCATGAGAACAGGTCACATATGGGGAACATATCATTAGGTTAGAAACAGAAGCAAGAATATTAAAAAAAATAAATGTGCAAGGAAAAGAATAAGATCGTGACAAGCAAACTATCTATATCAGATATACATTTTTGTTTGGCGTGGGAACAAGTAATTTTCCCAGTTGTGTTTGTAAGTGTACGTAGGTTTTTGTTTGTCGTACAGATGTTGAGTTTCACATCTGATTTTCCCAAGGACAATTCTTTCGTTGTCGTGGGGTCTTTAACTTGTGCTGAATTCGTGCCGCACACAAGACCTCGGTTTATTCTTTCGTCTGAAAGACTAGAACCCAGACTAGCAGTGAAAGTCTACTTGAAGGGAAAGAAAAAATCCAATATGATCCATCCCAGGTTTATGGCGTCATAGGTGCTTTCACATTATTAAGCCATGCACTGCACATGCTGTAGGTGTTCAATATGTCAGAGTGGTGCGATAAAAGCCAATGTGTGAACAAACGTCAGTATGAGGAATGGGATTGAGTCGAAGAGCGAGCGCACTGGCGATATCAAGATGTGAGAGAAAGCAAGAACAACAAGAACAACTTAAATAACAACAACAACAACAACAACATCAACAACAACAACCGCAACAACATTCACAACAACAAAGACCTGCGATTGCACTTGTGACTGTGTGGAACTGCCTTAACCAGGATCTGATTGGTTCTTGGAAAGATGCTGTCGCCCCTTCTTTCCTCCAATCCGGCTCTGCAACATAATGGCATCAACGGCTCAAGTAATTTTTTTTTTTTTCTAAAGATCTTCATATGCACCAATATGCGCTCTTCAATACGCGACAAAACATCCATTGTAGACCTATCCCGCATATGGCCAAACAAAGTGGTAATAGCAGATGAACACATTACGATGTCAGCCAGAAATGACGTAGTCAATCCACAGCCTATTTCCGTTGCTGTAGGCAGCGTCAGATGGCCGCATGTTGCAATTTCCCGATAGACCAGATCATGATAAGCATGTGTCGGTTGACTGATCAACTCTGGGAAAGGTGAGACGAGGACTTTTTCATTGAGCGTTGGATGGGTGGTGACTACGTCTGTTATTATGGGTGTTTGGCTGTGTGTGTGTGTGTGTGTGTGTGTGTGTGTGTGTGTGTGTGTGTGTGTGTGTGTGTGTGTGTGTGTGTATTTGTTTGTTATGTTTGTTTGTTTGTGTGTGTGTTTGTTATGTTTGTTTGTTTGTTTGTGTGTGTGCGTGCGTGTGTTTGTATGTTGTGTATAATAATAATAATAATAATTACAATATTTATATAGCGCAAATCTTGATAAAATCAAATCTAAGCGCTGAAGCAGACACACAATCAAACACGCACGCACGCACGCACGCACACACACGCACGCACACACACACACACACAACACACACACACACACACACACACACGCGCGCGCGCATGGCTATAAATGGGGAGAAAGAATAAAAGCAATAAAAGCAAGAATAAAAGCAATGGAAAATTATAGAGAGTATAGCACATACAATTATATATTATAACCATGTGATTCCCCTCCGAGCGGAGACAGGCTGCAGAGGGGGGGGGGGGGGGGGGGGTTGAGTGAGGTTAGGATTTTATGCGGAGGAGAAAAGGTGAGTTTTGAGAGCGGACTTGAAGGAGACAAAAGTAGGTTGCTGACGGACTGAGAGAGGAAGTTTGTTCCAGGAGAGTGGACCATAGGTATTGAGCTTAGTGCGTGGAAAGCGAAAAGTCAAGAGGATCGGAGGCAGAGCGGAGGGTACGTGAGGGAACATAGATCTCAAGTAGGCTTGACAGGTAATCGGGGGCTGCGTTATTGAGGCTTTTGTAGCACATGGTGTCTAGTTTGTACTGTATGCGCTTTGATACAGGGAGCCAGTGAAGTTGTGCCAGGAGAGGAGATATGTGGTCATCTTTTTTTCTTTTTGAGTACAAGGCGTACAGCATTGTTTTTGAATGCGCTGTAGGATGTGAATGGTGGAGGCAGGAAGACCAGACAGGAGTGAATTGCAATAGTCAATGCGAGACATTATGAAGGAGAGAACGAGTTTTGCAGTTGTTTCGACAGAGAGATACTTCCTGATCAGCCTTATACGATGAAGATTATAGTAGCAAGATCTGGCAGTTTGAGAAACAAAGTTGTTCATGGAGAGGGTAGAGTCAATGCAGACACCAAGGTTTCTAGCTGAATCAGAAATTGGGACTGATGTGTTACATAATGGGAGAGAAAGAGAGAGGCAGCTGAAAAGTTTCTGACAAGTGCCAATGAGGATAGCTTCTGTCTTGTCGTCATTAAGCTGAAGTTTGTTGAACGTCATCCAGTTCTTAATGTCTGAGTAACACTCAGTGGTGCGAGTCAACAGGCGCTGTATATTATCAGGTGAGTCACTGTCTTGAAGTTGGGTGTCATCAGCATAGAAGTGTGTTTTTATAGAGTGGGAGTTGATGATGGTGGACAGGGGGGGGGGGGAGGTGTAAAGAGTGAAAAGAACAGGCCAAGGACAGATCCTTGTGGAACACCACAGGTCAGGTATGCAGGTTGAGAGTGAGTGCCACTGATGAGAACGGTTTGTTTTCTGTTTGATAGGTATGAAGTGAACCAAGACAGAGCAATGTCAGAGATGCCAAAAGTATGATGAAGTCTAGAAAGGAGAATACCATGATCAATGGTATCAAAGGCTGCAGACAGATCAAGGAGTGTGAGGAGAGAGACTTTGCCAGTATCAGTTGCAAGGAGGAGATTGTTGAGAATGTGTAGTAGGCAGTTTCAGTGCTATGGCACTGGCTGTAGGCTGACTGGAAAGGATTGAGGAGATTGTTGGCAGACAGGTGAGAGTGCGTGTGTCAGTGCGTGTGTGTGTGTGTGTGTGTGTGTGTGTGTGTGTGTGTGTGTGTGTGTGTGTGTGTGTGTGTGTGTTTGCTTGTTTTCAGTTGTGTGTGTGCGTGTATGTTTGTATGACTGTCATTTGTGTGCATAGGTTCGGTTCTGCCTTTGGTTTTGTCGTGAAAAAGCGAACAACAACAACAAAAACATGACGTCTCACTACCTTAGGCCATATCCTACTGATGTAATGTCTGCCCATGTATGGAAGTACAGTTACTCTCGTTCCACTGTGGGGATGCCGGGGGCTTTTTCAATATAGATGGTATCCCCACCCTCTGGAAATTCTGTGCTAGGATTTTCCTCTTTTCTGTCACTCTCTTTGTATCTGCTTTGCTCTTTCACTTCCTGTCATCTTCTTCTGTCATTGTCTGCCTTGCTGGTCCATTCACTTGTATGTGTTCAATAAGGTTTTGTACACTTTCTCTTATGACTGGTGATTAGGGACATGTGTTAAGTGCATTTTGGGCTCTAGGGAAATGACATATGCGAAAGCAATTCAAGGTAATTTAGGCCCGTTTTGTGTATCTTTTAGTGTCCTTAGGTATGTTTAAATTTGTATTCAGAAATCCCCTGTGTGATAAATTGGACGGAATGGTCACTGCCAGGGGCATCTCCTTAGATTATGTGCGCAAATGCATTGGTATATGTTCTTAATTTTTTGTTCTTTTTTCCCGTTGAAGTATTGTATATGTTTTGAAATGGTTATAGCCCTGATATGGCTCTACGCAGTCGGCTGGGCTTTAAACAATAATAGCAATACGTTGCCCTCATAGTCGTGTCCTGCTTACCAAAAAAAAAAAACAAAAAAACCTCTGCCCTACCTGTTTTGATTGCAACTATCGCGTGCCACCCATACAGTCTAAAATAGTGCTTTCCTAGTTGTAGGAAACTCTGTGGAGAGCTGGCATGCGATGTCCTCATACAGCTCACCCCACCCTTCATTTTACCACTCCAGCAAGGATTCTGGCTGTAACCACAATATCAATTAAATTATCCAACCTTGACACATAGACACCCTCAGCACGTGTGTTCTCATCAATAATTCTTATACTTCGCATTAAACTGCTAGTTTCTAATACGCACTAAGCTTTTCCCATTAGCAGAAACCAAACATCATCCAGAATGTATGAAATACTGCAGTTGTATTTGTAATTATCTTGCTATTGTTTTTTTGTGTGTTTGTTCGTTTGCTTGTTTGTTTGTTTATTTGCTTGCTTACTTGTTTGGTTGGTTGGTTGATTGCCTGCTTGCTTGCTTGCTTTTATGTTGTTCGTTATGTTTTGTTTTGTTTTGTTTTGTTTGTTGGTCACAGTTGTTTTGATCTATGAATTTCGGGTTGCTTTCTCAGGGGAAAGTGTGTCATCATTGCACAACTTTACCCCTTTGTTGTTGTTGTTGTTTTACTTTTCTAAGTGTGTATTTCTTTCTACCCTATAAAAGGGTCTTTTTTCTCTGTTAATTTTTTTTCAGATCGAAATTTTCGAAACAACTTATTTGTTACTGAACAATCTTTTAAATGTGCCCCGAGTGTTTGTTGGGTATAGAACCTCAGTTTATTGTGTCATTCAAAAAAACACTGCATTGAGAACAGCACGCAGAGTCTAAAAGAGGGTGTGAAAAAATCCCTGACCAAATTTGTGATTTGACTACAGGTTAACAGCATCGCTTTGCTGAAGCTTTAAGCGCTAGAGCACACACACACACCACACACACACACACACAACACAACAGATGTGCTCAATAATTTAGACTGATATGTTGGAATCGAAGGGTTGAACAATCGCTCAGTATGAGGGATGGCATAAACGTGAAAAAAAAATACAACCTCTGGCACTGGTTTTATGACGCGATGAGAAAATCTGCAAATGAATAATAGACCAGACAGTCATAGACATGCGTCGGTCCACTGATCTCTCCCTGGAGACTGTTGAAAAATGATGTTGGTGTTAAGCGTGCTTCAATGAGAATATGTCTGTCAGTTGTTGTGTATGGTGCGAGTATGTGTGTGGTGTGTGTGTGTGTGTGTGGTGTGTGTGTGTGTGTGTGTGTGTGTGTATGTGTGTGTGTGGGGGGTGGGTGGGTGGGTGTGGGTGTGAGTGAGTGTGTGTGTGTGCTGTGTGTGTGAGTATATGTTTATTTGTTTCTGTGTTTTCAGATGTATGTGTGTGCATGTGTGAATATGACTGATATTTGTGTGCACCTATTCGCTTGTGCCTGTGTGTTTTTGTCACGAAAAAGTAAAAACGACAACAACAACAACAACAACAAAAACAAAAAAATACTGACAACTCACATCTCAAGTCATGTCCCACTGACAAAATGTCTGCCCACGTTGAAAGTACAGTTACTCTCGTCCCCTTTCGATGATGCCAGGGTTCTTTCAGTATAGACAGTATCCCCACCATCTGGAAATTATGTGATGAAAAGTTCCTTTTTCTGTCACTCTCTTTGTTTCTACCTTGTTCCTTTGCTTTCTGTCGTTTTGTTTCTATTATGTTCTGCCTTGCTGGTCCATTCACCTGTATGTGTTCAAATGAAGTCTTGTGTACATTCTGTTAAGACTGATAATTGGGCACATGTATTAAGTG
>CM060310.1:80907624-80910124 GCA_030674185.1 Monoplex corrugatus | reverse complement strand
TATATAATACATAAAAACATACACACATACATAGACAGACAGAAGACAGACAGATAGATAGAAAATAGTGGCTGTTTGACTGACTGGCTGACTGACGGACTGACTGACAGATGGACAGAACGGAGAGACGAGAAAAAAAAGGGAATTTTTTGTTTTAATCCATCTACTTGTACTATCAGGGATGTCCCGGGAAGAAACCAGCTTTTGTTTGTACCAGCTCAAAATGTTCTTGGTGTGATATAAAGTGTTCTTGATGACCATCTGGTTCTGGTATTTCTCGGTCTGCTACTGGCCTTGTGTCCAGTCATTCGCCTGTTGTATGCACGGTGGACCTGTGGGAGATCGGTGTTTGGGTGAAGTGCCCAAAAATTTTAACCCTCTGCTGCTCTACGAGTATGTGATGGAGGACTGGTTCTCCACCACGTCGCTGATTGCTGTATTCCTGATCATGTCTCGTCTGGTCTTGTTGATGGCTCTTCGTAAGCACGCATCTCGCAGGTCATGGTTTTGCTTTCCAGGGGTTTTGGTCAGGGTCCAAGTTTGACATTGTAGGCATGTGGTGTAAAATGAGAATTAACTGGCTTTGCTTTGGTTTCCTTTGAGATGTTTGATGCTTCCGGAGTAAATCGAGCTGGTAGCTGGTATTATTGGTCTTCTACCTGTGGCCTAATATTTAAGAAGTTATCCAGAAACGCCCAGACAGAACCATTTGCAGGGAGTAGCTGTCACAGAGTGTAGCGGCCAACACTGAACCAAATGCCTATGACAGGTGAGACAGGTGAGGTGCTCTGGTCTCATTTCCCTTGACAGGTGCCGTGGAATAGTATGAAGGGCTTTGCGAGAGGAAGGCAACTTAACAAGATATCAATATTTTAGGACTAAAATCAGTCATCAGATTGGTTTTGAAAGCCTACAACACTGTGAAGGTCTAACAGAAAATCGGAGCTGGTAGGGCCTTAATAATAAAAAGCGCATTGACCAAACGTTTTTGTTGTCAAGTTAGGAAGACAGAAATCTTGATCATTAGATGGAGAGCAAAGTTGATGTGAAGGATGTACAGATGTGGGATGTTACAGAGGTAACAAGGAACAGTAGATTCTATTTTCTGAGACACAGGGTCGAAGTCTTGTACTTAATTCTGCTGGCACAATAAACAAGAAGCCTGTGCAAAATACGAAGAAGAGGACTAAGAAGGTAACATTTGGTAAGCGGAAAAAGACATGACGAGCAACATGGTTCTGAACTTTTTGAAGTTTTCAAGTGACACTCTTTGGACAGCCAACAAGCAAAAAGCTGTAATAGTACATGCGATTAAGAACAAAGTACAGGGAAGACACTTTCTGTCGTTTTCAGTAAAGGGAAGACCCATAGAAATACGTCGAATTCCGAAGTAGGGCATGCAATAGACGTTGGCAACATGCTGGTGGAACAAAAAGGACTGTTCAGTGTGACACCCAGAGTTTTGACAAACGAAGAGTTATAGGGAAGCCATTCAGGAAAGAAAGATCATGGAAGATATATTTGGGCTGATCAGAATCAGAATCATTTCAGTTTTTATGTTCTATTAAGTTGTAGTTTGTTCAAATTCATCCAGATTTTAGTTGAGAGATACATAAGTGAGTACAAGTACTGAAGTTGAGAAGTTCGGACGCAGTTCAGTAACACAGAGATTGTTGCCATGAGAGAAGCAATAGTGAGACAGAGACTGAGTACTAGCGATAGTAGAGAGAATTGTATAGAGAAAAAAAGAGGAAAAATAGGACCGCGTACAGAGCCCTGAGAACATCATATTGCCGGGTTGAAAGAGTAGAAAGGAGTCCATTTATTGAAAATTATTTTGAATCGATCTGTAAAGTATGCCTTACAACACGAAAGGACAGATCCAGAAATATTGGAAAAAGGTCTGCAAACGAGACAAGAGGATAGAATGATGGATATTGTCGAAGGCTGCAGAGAGATCAAGAAGTGAAGGTAAAGTTACATCGTTGTTACAGCTGTCAGTATGTTCTTACAGTAACAAAGCAGTCTCTGCACTGTGCCCAGAACGGTAGGCAAAATTGAAGATGTATAAAAGTGTTGGTCTTAAAATGTTCAAGGAGTTGTGCAAATAAAACTTTTTTTCTGTAATTTCTGATATGAAGTCGAGATGGGAGACAAAACGGTAGCTTTTGAAACTTTTCAAAATTCAGAGACGATTTGATCAGAAAAGTGTGTTGGTTTTAAGACGTTCAAGGAGTTATGCAAATAAAACTCTTTTTTTTCTGTAAGTTCTGATATGAAGGGGGAGGTTGGAGACCGAACTGTAGCTTCTGAGGTTTTCAGGAACTAGAGACAATTTGTTCAAAAGTTGTCTAAGCGATGCAGATTTGAAAGAATCGGGAAAGGAGCCAGAAAGCAGTAAGTTATAAATAAATGTGATGTGTGGAATATGAGTGTCCACGAAGTGACAGAAGAAGGAAGTTGGAAGAGAATTGAGTTCGTCAGACTGCTTTATATTCTT
>CM060310.1:80900124-80902624 GCA_030674185.1 Monoplex corrugatus | reverse complement strand
ACTCATAGTGAACAGTCGTTAAATTAAAGAACGAACACGAACGAACAAACACACACAAACACACAAACACACACACACAACACACACACACACAACACACACACACACACACACACACACACACACACACACACACACACACAAACACACACACAAACACACACACACACACACACACACACACACACAAACACACCACACAACACACTCACACACACAAACTCACAACACACAACACACACCACACACACACACACACACACACAAACACAACACACACACACACAAAACACACACACACAAACACACACACAAAACACACACACACACACGTACGCACGCACGCACACACACACACGCACACACACAACCTGCAAATTCTAGCAAGCTTCAGGAGATATAACATGAAATGGATGAGAAGGAAATGAGAATGGTTGCGGGGGATTAGAGAGCTTTTTATTCCCATACTGAATTAAGCGACAAGAACAAATAAACAAATGACATGAATAAAACAAAAACAGTTTACTCATCAGAAAAAAAAAAAGACTTAATGTTGTCACTGAAGTTCTGGCATGCTCGGGTGTGAACATGTGATGAAACTTTAAGCGCATTGTGCAACTAAGCCTATATTGATGACAGTTCGTTTACACATTCGCTCTTCAGGGACCATCACTAATCATTGTGAAAAGTTAAAATACACGAATAAATGACTCATCCATTGTTAAAAAAGGTTGATCACGCCGTCCTACTCGTATTTGCTGTCTTTCTTTGATTTCGATTAATGGTTGTATAATGCTGAAGCTGCTCTGGAACTTTTTTGTTTTCAATTTATGTTTCAGTCACTCCGTATTTATCTGTCTTCCTGTGTATTTATCTATCTTCGTGTGTATCTATCTATCTATCTATCTATCTATCTATCTATCTATCTATCTATCTATCTATCTATCTATATATATATATATATATCTATTATCTATTATCTATCTATCTATCTATTATCTATTATCTATCTATCTATCTATCTATCTATCCATCCATCTATCTATCTATATCTATCTATCCATATATCTGTCTGTCTGTTTATCTGTCTATCTATCTAACTATCTATCTATCTCATCTATCTATCTAACTATTTATCTACATGTATTTATCTATTTATCTATCTTCTTATCTATCTATCTGTCTATCTATCTATCTATCTTCTTATCTATCTATCTATCTATATCCATCCATCCATCCATCCATGTAGATATATATATATATAATATATATATAAACATGCATACATATATATATATATATATATATATATCTACTTACCTACCTACTTTCCTACCTGCCTATCTATCTATTTATCTATCTATCTACCTATCTATCTATCTCTCTCTCTCTCTATTCTCTCTCTCTATCTATTAATCTACCTGTCTGTCTGTCTGTCTGTCTGTCTGTCTCTGTCTGTATGTATGTGTGTCTGTATGACTGTCTGTATATCTAATTATCTGCCTACATGAATACTTACTGTCGTACTGATTTAGTTTTGAGTTTACGTTTGATCAAGAGGATTTCATCGCACTCCAACAAGTCCATATACGCTCCACCCAGGTCTGCCATCAATTATCTGGCAGACTCTCATAACCTGCACAAAACCCATATGCTGGCAAAGTCTTGAAATAAGGAAAGGGACGAGTTACTTATAGCACACTAGTATGACACCAGCAGAATGATAAGAACACTAAAATGAGCAGCGAACATTCCAGTTTTAATTGTGGTTGCTTGGGATTGAACCTAAGATATTGGACCTTGAGTCCATGGCTGTGTATGGGTGTAGGAATGTACCATAATCTCAAATACAATTGCCCTATCCTAGCAGTCAAATATTTCTTTATGTTGCTTGTGTATTTTTTTTCTAAAGTTTTCATGCAGTAAGTCTTTAAGCTTCATAAGCCAAAGGTATCAAAATGTACAGTTGGAAGAGATGTGTAGGAAAACCTTGATACATGAGATTTTAAGATTGTGTCATCTTTTGATAGGAATTTGAGTAGTCTCACTTGTTTGGCGTTTGACAATTTTCTATGTCAGTTAAATGTTGTATAGCTTCCATTTTGCTTTCGGCTTCTGTCAAGTCCTATTTAGCAGGCAGTTTTATGATTTCCATTTCTGGTGTTATTAATACTTAATTGTACTTCCATTTTAGTGACATTTTATACATCTACAAACATTGTCAAATGATTTCTCTATTGGTTGATTTTAACTTCTTTTAGTATTAGCCTGTTCATTTATGTACTATTTTTCGTAAATTTGGATCCAGCTTAGTTAAATGTTATACAGATTTGATGTGTGTGTATATATGTGTGTGTATGTGGTGTGTGTATGTTTGTGTGTATGTGTGTGTATGTGCGCGCGCGCGCGCGTGTGTGTGTGTCAAACATCTCATCATCGTCCTCTCACATCATGAAAAAGGCAGGCAAACATTCAGATCGCCACAAATATTGACTTTTAC
>CM060310.1:80882624-80895124 GCA_030674185.1 Monoplex corrugatus | reverse complement strand
AGACTGAGACATAGAGACACACAGACCGACAAACAGACAAACAACAGACGATACAGACACCGAGTCACAGAGGCAGAAAAGGTCAGAGACAGATGTTGCTAGTAAGTCCTGAGAAACACATAGTTCAAGGCTGCAGTACATCACACAACGATGTCAACAATTGCTCAGATAAAATTATCTTCCTTTCTTTCCTGGTTATCTCCAGTCTGTCTGTCTGTCTGCATTTCTCTGTCTGTCTGTCTATGTCTCTCTATCTCTCTGTCTCTCTGAATCTGTCTCTGTCTCTGTCTGTCTGTCTGTCTCTTTCTCTCTCTCCTCCCTCCTCCCTCTTCTCTCTCTCTCTGTCTCTGTCTGTCTGTCTGCATTTCTGTCTGCCTGTCTGTCTGTCTGTCTATACTCTACCTATATCTCTGTCTCTCTCTTTCTGTCTGGCTGTCCATCTGTCTCTCCATCTGCTCTGTTTCTGTCTGTCTGTCTGTCTGTGTCTCTATATCTCTCTTTCTCTCTCTTTCTGTCTCTGTCTGTCCATCTGTCTCTCCATCTGTCTCTGTCTATCTGTCTGTTTCTGTCTGTCTGTCTGTTCGTCTGTCTATGTCTCTATCTATATTTTTTTGTCTCTCTCATTCTGTCTCTGTCTGTCCATCTGTCTCTCGGTCTGTTTCTGTTAGGTCTGTCTGTGTCTGCTTATGTCTCTATCTATATCTCTCTGTCTCTCTCTTTCTGTCTCTGTCTGTCCATCTGTCTCTCGGTCTGTCTCTGTCTATCTGTCTGTCTGTCTGTCTCTCTGTCTCTGTCTCTGTCTCTGTGTGTCTGTGTGTCTGTGTGTCTGTCTGTCTGTCTGTCTGTCTGTCTGTCTCTCTCTCTCTTTCTCTCCCCTCCCATCTCTCTCTCTCCTCCTAAATCCAACAAGCACTCATCTAGAATTCTGTGAAGCTTTAGCAAGCGCCAAGTATAATGAAAGCGACGGAATTGAGAGCAGTTACCGGGGGATTAGACCACCAGCAATCCCCTCAGACTATATTAGATGGTGAGAAGGACAGGCAAGCTTACACGATTACAGGAATATCACCGTGATAATTTTCTCTGCATGTAAAACACAAGGCAGACCAAGACAGACATGGATCAGCAACGTAAAGGGTGACCTTGACCTCACACGGAATTTCTCGTCTTCAAGTCTTTCAGCTCGTTCCTTACTGTTAACACCTGTGAGGGGACAAGCGGATGAATGAAAGGATAAAAGAACGAAACAGGATTACAGTGAGCTGTTCAAGCAATTCATCTATCCTCTCTCTTTTTGAGTGACTTTGATGTCTTGTAGGCAATGTAATGATAGTGGGCAGTGTTGGAAGTGTTTTGAGGTAGTGCTTATGGGTTCTACTATTAACATCAGTATAATGGTAAAAACCTGAAACATAGATTGTGTCTGTCTGAAGGTGGTACTGAAGGTTTTTCCTAAATGTAGGGGCAGAAAACGTTAATGTTAAAAACTGTTGACGCAGAATTCTGCTCACACACACACACACACACACACACACACACACACACACACACACACACACACACACACACACACACACACACACACACACACACACACACACACACACACAACACACACACACACAAACACACACTGAGCACACTAAACACGCCAAGCATAAGCACAACAAGCACACTAAGCACACCAAGCACACCAAGCACACTAAGCACACCAAGCACACTAAGCACATTAAGCATATTAAGCACACTAAGCACATTAAGCACACCAAGCACATAAGCACACTGAGCACACCAAGCACACTTAGCACACTAAGCAAAATAGTACACCAAGCACATTAAGCAGATTAAGCACACTAAGCACACCAAGCACACTAAGCACGCCAAGCACACCAAGAACATTAAGCACACCAGCACATTAAGCACACTAAGCACACCAAGCACACCAAGCACACCAAGCACATTAAGCACATTAAGCACATCAAGCACATCAAGCACATGAAGCACACCAAGCACACCAAGCACACTAAGCACATTAAGCACACTACGCACATTAAGCACACTAAGCACACCAAGCACACTAAGCACATCAAGAACATTAAGCACACTAAGCACACCAAGCACATCAAACACATCAAGCACATTAAGCACATTAAGCACACCAAGCACATTAAGCACACCAAGCACATTAAGCACACTAACGCACATTAAGCACACCAAGCACACTAAGCACACCAAGCACATTAAGCACACCAAGCACATTAAGCACGCCAAGCACACCAAGCACACTAAGCACACTAAGCACACCAAGCACACCAAGCACACCAAGCACACTAAGCACACCAAGCACACTAAGCACACCAAGCACACCAAGCACACTAACGCACACCAAGCACACCAAGCACACTACGCACACTAAGCACACTAAGCACACTAAGCACACAAGCACACCAAGCACACCAACACACCAAGCACACAAGCACATTAAGCACATTAAGCACACTAAGCACACTAAGCACACTAAGACACAGCAACAAGCACACTAACACACAAGCAACTAAGCACACCAAGCACACTAAGCACACCAAGCACACTAAGCACACCAAGCACACTAAGCACACCAACACCAAGTACATCAGCCACCAAGACACCAGCACACTAAGCACATACTTAAGACGAAACAGATTGTAACAGCACAGGTGAAATAAAAATGAAACACACACGCACGTATACAGACACACATTGGATATGAGCATGTAGGTATGTGTGGACATTTATGATAGTTCAGTTGTGTTTCGTGTGTGTGTGTGTGTGTGTGTGTGTGTGTGTGTGTGTGTGTGTGTGTGTGTGTGTGGTGTGTGTGTGTGTGTGGTGTGTGTGCTTGCCTCTCTCTCTCTCTGTTCCTCTCTGTCTCTCTCTGTCTCTGTCCTCTCTCTCTCTCTCTTTCTCTCTCCCTCCACCTCTCTCTCTCCCTCTTTCTCTCTCTCTCTTTCTCTCTCCCCCCTTTATCTATCTGTCTCCATCTCTTTGTCTCTCTGTCAGTCTCTCTCTCTGTCTGTCTATCTCTCTCCCTCCCCCTGTCTCCCTTCCTCTCTGTCTGTCTATGTCTGTCTTTCTGTATGTATCTCTCTTTCTCTCCCCTCTCTCTCTCTCTCTCCTCTTTTCTCTCTCTCTCTCTCTCTCTCTCTCTCTCCCCTCCCATCTCTCTCTCTCCTCCTAAATCCAACAAGCACTCATCTAGAATTCTGTGAAGCTTTAGCAAGCGCCCGGTATAATGAAAGCGACGGAATTGAGAGCAGTTACCGGGGGATTAGACCACCAGCAATCCCCTCAGAGTAGATTAGATGGTGAGAAGGACAGGCAAGCTTACACGATTGCAGGAATATCACCGTGATAATTTTCTCTGCATGTAAAACACAAGGCAGACCAAGACAGACATGGATCAGCAACGTGAAGGGTGACCTTGACCTCACACGGAATTTCTCGTCTTCAAGACTTTCAGCTCGTTCCTTGCTATTAACACCCAAGAGGGGACAAGCGGATAAATGAAAGGAGAAAGAATGAAACAGGATTACAGTGAGCTGTTCAAGCAATTCGTCTATCCTCTCTCTTTTTGAGTGACTTTGATGTCCTGTAGGCAATTTCATGATAGTGGGCAGTGTTGGAAGTGTTTCGAGGTAGTGCTTATGGGTTCTGTTATCAGCATCAGTATAATGGTAAAAACCTGAAACATAGATTGTGTCTGTCTGAAGGTTGTAATGAAGGTTTTTCCTAAATGTAGGGGCAGAAAACGTTAATGTTAAAAACTGTTGATGCAGAATTCTGCTCACACACACACACACACACACACACACACACACACACACACACACAACACACACACACACACACACACACACCACACACACACACACACACACACACCACACACACACACACACACACAGCACACACACACACACACACACACCACACACCACAACACACACACACACACTAGCACACACTAAGCACAACAGACACACACAGCACATAAGCACACACACACAACACACGACACACTAAGCACACCACACATAAGCACACAACACACCAAGCACACGACACTAAGCACACACACAAGCACACTGACACAATAAGCACACAGCACAGTAAGCACACTAAGCACACCAAGCACACTGAGCACAATAAGCAAAACCAAGCACATGAGCACACTAACACACCCAACACACCTAGCACATAAGCACACCAAGCACATAGCACACTAAGCACACCAAACACACTAAGCACCTAAGCACCCAAGCACTAAGCACACTAAGCACACAAGCACACTAACACAACTCACATACACACACACACATAGACACACACAAGCAACTAACAACTAAGCACATATAAACAGACAACACAACAACAGCACAGAATAAAACACTGAAACACACTAAGCACTAACATACTTACAGAAAGCATAGTAGGTAGACGGGGGACATTTATGATAAGTTTAAGTTGGTATGTGCTGTGGTAGTGGCTTTATGTGTTTGTGGGTTTTCTGTGTGTGTGTGTGTGTGCTTAGTGTGTGTGTGTGGCTTAGTGGTGTGCTTAGTGTGTGTGTGTGTGTGCTTATGTGCTAGTGTGTGTGTGTGTGTGTGTGTTTGTGTGTGCTTGCCTCCCTCTCTCTATCTCTCTCTCTCTCTCTCTCTCTCTCTCGGTTCCTCTCTGTCTCTCTCTGTCTCTCTCTCTCTCTTTCTCTCATAATCAAATCAGTGGCACTATACATTGCGGAAGCACAAAAAATAAGACATAAACACTTACAAGCCCGACAATAGTGCTAGACAATATCATACTGGCATTAATTTAAACTCTTTTGACTGATGTGGGCTATATCACGTTAACTCCAAAAGAAGCCGCTTTATTATAGACTGTGTTTTGTAAAGAGCTGTTTTCATTTGCTTTATTTTGCTTTGTTTGCCGATAATTTAAGAGTAGCTAATAATATGAAAATAATGGTATCTTTGTAGAATATGTTAGAAGTGGATATTGAAAGGGTATATAGACACTTAAGGATCTACTATACATGTTAACAAAAAAACAACTAAAAAACAAACAAACCAAAAACAAATAAATAAAAGGCATAGTTATGTCCCTTGTCCCGTGGGGCAGATATGTGAAGATTATATTATTATCACTAAATGTAAGGTTTGGGTGGTCTAGCCCAGATGTTTCATCATATTACAGTTTTGATGTGTGCGTGTGTGTGTGTGTGCGTGCGCACGAGCGCGCGCCCGCGTGTGAGTGTATATGGGTGCTTGTGTGTGGGTGTGGGTGTGTGAAAAAGATTTTGGTTTGCCTAAACCTAGACAAATTATTGGCCTGAATGTAGCAACACTGTTCTGATTTTTGTTTGTTTGTTTGCATTATGTAGTACTGATAAAATGGATGATTGTTCATTATATATGATTTGAATATGTTCGACTGTTCAAAGAATGGATGTTCGATTTTTTTTTTTTTTTGATTATGCGTGAAGAATTTGCGCACATACAAAGAGTGGATTATGTGTCGCACTACTGGAAAATTGTTATCCCCCTTGTTAAAAGACCTTTTAGGGTAATGACAATAAACAGTTTCAGTTTCAGTTTCAGTTTCTCTCCCTCCACCACTCTCTCTCTCTCTCCCTCTTTCTCTCGTGTGTCTCCGTCTCTTTGTCTCTCTGTCTGTCTCTCTCTCTGTCTGTCTATCTCTCTCCCTCCCCTGTCTCCCTCCCTCTCTCTGTGTCTGTCTCTCTGTCTGTCTTTCTGTATATCTGTCTCTCTTTCTTTCTCTCGCTCTCTCTCTCTCTCTCTCTCCCCCCTCCCATATCTCTCTCTCCTCCTAAATCCAACAAGCACTCATCTAGAATTCTGTGAAGCTTTAGCAAGCGCCCGGTATAATGAAAGCGACGGAATTGAGAGCAGTTACCGGGGGATTAGACCACCAGCAATCCCCTCAGAGTAGATTAGATGGTGAGAAGGACAGGCAAGCTTACACGATTACAGGAATATCACCGTGATAATTTTCTCTGCATGTAAAACACAAGGCAGACCAAGACAGACATGGATCAGCAACGTAAAGGGTGACCTTGACCTCACACGAAATGTCTTGTCTTCAAGTCTTTTATCTAGTTCTTTACTATTAACACCCAAGAGGGCAAAAGGGCATAGATGAAAGGAGAAAGAATAAAACAGGATTACTGCAAGCTGTTCAAGCCATGCCTAGATCTTCTCTCTTTTTATAGTAACTTTAGCATCTTGTAGGTGACTTTATGACATTAAACAGTGTTGGAAGTGTTTCGAGGTAGTAGTACTTCTAAGTTTTACTATCAACATCAGTATAATGGTAGAAATCTGGTGTATTGTAGCGTAGATTTTCTCTGTCTGAAGGCGGCAATGAAGGACTGTGTTAAATTTAGGGGCACGGAACTTAGTGTTGATAGAAGTGAATGCAGAATGTTGCACTTGTGTGTGCTTAGTGTGTGTGTATATGCGCGCACACACACACACACACACACACACACTAAGCACACACACACTAAGCACACACACACTAAGCACACACTAAGCACACACTAAGCACATACACTAAGCGCACACACACTAAGCACACACACACTAAGCACACACACACTAAGCACACACACACACACACTAAGCACACACACACTAAGCACATACACACTAAGCACACACACATACACACACACTAAGCACACACTAAGCACACACACACTAAGCACACACTAAGCACACACACACACTAAGCACACACTAAGCACATACACTAACCACACACACACACATTAAGCACTCACTAAGCACACACACATCACACACACACACACACACACTAAGCATACACTAAGCACACACACACACACACACACACTAAGCACACACTAAGCACACACTAAGCACTAAGCACACACTAAGCACACACTAAGCACTAAGCACACACTAAGCACACACACTAACCACACATTAAGCACTCACTAAGCACACACACACACACACACACACACACACACACACACACACACACACACACACACACACAACACACATACACACACTAAGTACACACTAAGCACACATAATAAGCACATGTGTATATATGAAAGATAAATTGTGTAACAACACAGGTGAAGTAGAAAACGAAGCTGGACATGTGAAATTGAGTATGAAACCACGAATGTAAAAATGAAAGCAAAATGGTATCACACGTGTGAAAATGAACACACAAACACACACATACACACACACACACACACACACACACACACACACACACACACACACACACACACACACACACACACACATACACACACATACACACACACACACACACACACACACACACACACACACACACACACACACACACACACACACACACACACACACACACACACACACACACACTAAGCACACACACACACACATACACACTAAGCACACACACACTAAGCACACACACACACACTGAGCACACTAAACACGCCAAGCATAAGCACACCAAGCACACTAAGCACACCAAGCACACTAAGCACACCAAGCACACTAAGCACATTAAGCACATTAACCACACTAATCACATTAAGCACACCAAGCACACGGAGCACACCGAACACACCAAGCACACCAAGCACATTAAGCACACCAAGCACACGGAGCACACCGATCACACCACGCACACTACGCACACTACGCACACTAAGCACACTACGCACACTAAGCACACCAAGCACACTACGCACACTAAGCACACCAAGCACACTAAGCACACCAAGCACACCAAGCACACCAAGCACACCAAGCACACCAAGCACACTAAGCACACTAAGCACACCAAGCACACTAAGCACATACTTACAGACGAAAAACAGATTATGTAACAGCACAGGTGAAATAACAAAATGAAACACACACGCACGTATACAGACACACATTGGATATGAGCATGTAGGTATGTGTGGACATTTATGATAGTTCAGTTGGTTTCGTGTGTGTGTGTGTGTGTGTGTGTGTGTGTGTGTGTGTGTGTGTGTGTGTGTTGTGTGTGTGTGTGTGTGTGTGTGTGTGTGTGTGTGTGTGTGCTTGCCTCTCTCTCTCTCTCTGTTCCTCTCTGTCTGTCTCTCTCTCTCCCTCTCTCTCTTTCTCTCTCCCTCCACCTGTCTCTCTCCCTCTTTCTCTCTCTCTCTTTCTCTCTCCCCCCCTCTCTCTCTCTGTCTCCGTCTCTTTGTCTCTCTTGTCAGTCTCTCTCTCTGTCTGTTTATCTCTCTCCCTCCCTCTGTCTCCCTTCCTCTCTCTCTGTCTGTCTATGTCTGTCTTTCTGTATGTATCTCTCTCTCTCTCTCTCTCTCTCTCTGTCTCTGTCTCTCCCCTCCCATCTCTCTCTCTCTCCTAAATCCAACGAGCACTCATCTAGAATTCTGTGAAGCTTTAGCAAGTGCCAAGTATAATGAAAGCGACGGAGTTGAGAGCAGTTACCGGGGGATTAGACCACCAGCAATCCCCTCAGACTAGATTAGATGGTGAGAAGGACAGGCAAGCTTACACGATTACAGGAATATCACCGTGATAATTTTCTCTGCATGTAAAATACAAGGCAGACCAAGACAGACATGGATCAACAGCGCGAGGGGGGACCTTGACCTAACACGGAATATCACCGTGATAATTTTCTCTGCATGTAAAACACAAGGCAGACCAAGAAAGAAATGGATCAGCAGCGTGTAGGAGGACCTTGACCTCACACGGAATTTCTCGTCTTCAAGACTTTCAGCTAGTTCCTTGCTATTAACACCCAAGAGGGGACATGGGGATAAATGAAAGGAGAAAGAATGAAACAGGTAGAAGGTAGAAAGAAACTCTAGGGAGAGCTAGACAACAGAAGGTCTTCAGAGAAGTAACCCCCTTTAGACAAGTGTTTTGGCCCTGAATTCCTTACACTCTCGGGGGGCCGGGCCACATCCAGGTCATGACTCCTGGATGCCCTTCTGCTGTTGTCTTTTTTTTTTTTTTTTTTTTTCCCACGCCGGGGATCGAACCTGGGCGATTCTGCGCTTCAGAACTGCGGTACGCGGTTTTACCAATGTGCTAACGGGGCACACATCATCTGTAGGGAATTTAATCCTTATGAAGTTCACTTTTTTCGTTCCTCCTTGCCCAGATCCAGCTTGAGCTCCTTTCTGCTGCCTCTGCCATCGCTTTAAGGGCTCTAGTCCTCTTCTTCCCAGAAATGGCGAGTTGTTTCATGAGATCATAAGCGGAGGTGCCCACAAACCCTCTTGCCCCGACCTCTATGGCGAAGATTTTGACCCGCAGACCTGCTTTCTTCAGGGTGCTGGCAAGACCGGCGTATTTTTCGGTCTTGTAGATATGTGCTTCTTCCATTCTGCTTTCGTATGGCACAGTGAGTTCTATCAGAATCACTTGTTTCGAGGAGTCAGAGTGGAGAGCGATGTCTGGTGTCATGCCTGTCTTGCTGATGACATCTGGGTAATTTCTCCAATCTGGGAGGTCTGCTGTACACTCCCAGTCGACTGCTCCATCCAGAAGACCCTTTGGCAATGTGCTGGTTGTCATAGCACTTTCGGGCCAGACCTGTTTCCCTCCTGCTTTGTAGAACGTTGTCATAGCAATTGGTGCGTTTGGGGTCATGGTTTTTTCGCTAACCACATCTGTGATCACTTTCAGAACTTGGTTGTGCCTCCATGTATACCTTCCTTGGGCTAGCGCTACTTTGCAAGAGCTTAGGACATGTTCCACTGTTTGTTTCTTCTGACAGAGCGGACATGCTGGGTCGTCTGCTTTCCCCCATTTCACTAAGTTTGCATTCGAGGGGAGCAGGTCATATACAGATCTGAGGAGGAAGCTTATCCTTAGAGGAGCCATGTGCCACATATCGTTCCAGCTGAGACTTCTTTGGAGTGCACAGGATTATAGTAAACTGTTCAAGCCACGCATAGATCTTCTCTCTTTTTATAATGACTTTGGCATCTTGTAGGTGATTTTATGATATTAAACAGTGTTGGAAGTGTTTCGAGGCAGTATTACTTGTAGGTTTTACTATCAACATCAGTATAATGGTAGAAATCTGGCGTACTGAAACGTAGATTCTGTTTGTCTGAAGGTGGCAATGAAGGATTTTGTTAAATTTAGGGGCACGGAAATTAGTGTTAAAAAAAATGAATGCAGAATTTTGCACTTGTGTGTACTAAATGTGTGTGTGTGTATGTGCGCACAAACACACACTAAGCACACATTAAGCACACACTAAGCACACACTAAGCAGATGTGCATATAGGAAACATGGATTATTTAACAACACAGGTGAAATACAAAACGAAGCTGGACATGTGAAATTGAATATGAACCACGTATGTAAAACTGAAAGCAAAATGACATCACACGTGTGAAAATGAACACACACACACACACACACACACACACACACACACACACACACACACACACACACACACACACACACACACACACACACACACACACACACACACACTCACTCACTCACTCACTCACTCACTCACACACACGCACACACACACGCACACACACACACACAACACACACACACACACACGCACGCACACAAATATTCATATATATATATATATATATACATATATATATATATATATATATATATACATGTATATATATATATATGTATATATATATATGTATATTTGTGTGTGTTTCTCTCTCTCTCTCTCTCTCTCTCTCTCTCCCTCTCTCTCTCTCTCTCTCTCTCCTCTCTCTCTCTCTCTCTCTCTGTGCGTGTGTGTGTGTCTCAGTATGAATATACACAAAATGAAACCAGACGTGTAAAAACGACAATAGAAAATGATTCATGAAAACAGACGTTTGAAACAGACAATGATACCAGGCAAGGGAGAAAGAAAATGAGACCAGACGAGAAAGAAAGAAGATAATTCCAGACGTGTGAAAATTTAACATGAAATCAGACGGGTGAAGTTGAATATAAAAACCAGACGGTACAGATAGAACCTGGAACCAGACATGTATCATAGAACGTGATACCAGACAGGAGACATGGAACATGAAATGAAACGTGCGAAAAAGCAGCAAACCAGTTAGCAGTTCTGAGACACCATTGACAACTTCCACTCCGGTTTCCAGACTCATTTCCTCTATGAGTGCCTTGGAGGGAGGACATTCATAGTCCATGCTGGAATCTCATTATAAATTGTGTGAGGATCAGCCCGCTGTTCTCAACTGAAATAGCACCAGTGTCAGAGGAAAATGTGCACGTCACAATGCAACATGACCAGAGGACCCAGCAGTTCTTGTGATGCCAGACGTGACTCATATGTTATGAATAGGTTCTGGAAAGGAGAACAACGTTGTTGTTCCATCACGACGAGAAAGACTAGGGTGGGAGGGATGAAAGAGTAGAGAGATTTATGATCAAGTGTTAAATATGTGTGTTGTATTACGGGGATACGCAGCCCAATTGGATTTGGATGAAAATAGGGTAAAGAGATTTATGATCAAATGTTAACTGTGTGTGTTGTATTTAGAGGCATATGCAGCCCAATTGGATGCATATGAATTTTATCAATGTCATGCAAACACTTTAAAATCAAGTATGTGTGAGATTAAAGTTTTAGATACACATTGCAATAATTTAGTTGGTTGTTGCATGTTATCAGTTTGTCTGTTGCCTCCTGCCTGCTCTGTCTGTCTGTCTGTCTGTCGTCGTCAGTTTCGTCTTTTCCCTGTATGCTCTGTCTGTCTGTCTGTCATATGTTGTATGATGTATGTCTGTCTGTCTATATGTATGTATGTATGTATGTATGTATGTATGTATGTATGTATGTATGTATGCATGCATGCATGTATGTATGTATGTATGTATATATGTATGTATGCATGTATGTATGTATGAATGTATGTATGTATGAATGTATGTATGTATGCATGTATGCATGTATGTATGCATGCATGTATGTATGTATGTATGTATGTATGTATGTATGTAATGTATGTATGTATGTATGTTTCGTTCGTTCGTGATTTCTTTTTAACGTCTATTCACATATGTGCTTTTAGATGGGAAAAAGAAAGAAAGAAAATAAATCAATAACAAAAAATATAATGAATAAATAAGTTAATAGATGAACAAGTAAGTAAATAAATAAATGATAAATAAATGATAAATAAATGAATAAATAAATGAATAAATACATGAAAATACCAAGGCAAATGAATACATGAATAAGTAAATGATGAATGAATGAACAAATAAATAGATTAATTGAATGAATAAATACATTGATAAATAGATAAATAATGAATAAATAAATAAATAAATAATAGATAAATAAATACATAAACAAATAAATGGATAAATGAATGAATGAATAAATAAATAAGATAAAGAGGTGTCTATGGGGTGAATGAATATATGAAATCATAAAGGAT
>CM060310.1:80875124-80877624 GCA_030674185.1 Monoplex corrugatus | reverse complement strand
AATAAAAGACATTTTTTAAACTTGCTTTAGCCAATGTTCGACGATATTTTTGCAGACAACTACAAACAAAAAGAAAAACAAATATATGAGTAAATCTAAGAGATAGACATATGTGCTGGATAGACAGATAGATGGATATCTAAATCTAGACAGACATATGGTGCGTCCCCCAATTCATTCCCATTACGTATGGAGTAGCAAATTTGTAATCACACTCACCACCACCATTAAAATCATCAAAGAGAGAGAGAGAGAGGAGAGAGAGAGAGAGGAGAGAGAGGAGAGAGAGACAAACAGACAGACAGACAGACATATAGACAGACAGACAGACAAACAGACAGGGATAGACTGAGAGAGAAAATCTGATAGTTTTACAATTCGATTATTGAATTTCTTTTAAATCCCTTTGCCCAAGTAAGATGGGTGGCCAACTGAAAAAACAAATCAAACAAAAACAAAAAACAATACAAAGCAACATGCAATAACACTGCAAAGAACAAAATTCAATTGCAGACACATCACTCACGAGTGTGTGAGTGAGTGATTGAATGAATGAGAGAGAGAGAGAGAGAGAGAGAGAGAGAGAGAGAATAACTGATAAACAGGCAGAGAGACATCCAGACAGACACATGGGGGAGCAGGCAATGGTTGACATTGTTTCACCATTTCACCTAATTCCCAAATCGTAAAACTGCCTTCAGCTTCATGTCTAACTGATGAATACCGGTTTCCATCTGTCGTCGAATCCTTCCGCTACAAATGAACGACTGAATTGAAGAAATATGAACCAATCTGGATGAAATTTAAACGCCCTATTCTCCTTCACCAGACTTTCCATCTATAACTCCTAAATCCTCCAGAATCAAAGCGTATTCACCTCAAAGTGCACAGACACTATTATCAAGACAAAATCATCTTCAATACTCAATTTCACAGCTACCAAAGCGTGTGCTATTGACGTACAAACTCCTAGAGTACTTCAAAAAGATAGAAATTGTATACACAGTCTTTCCAAAGAGCCTAAAGTATTTTGGGTACAAAAATAATGTCTGAAAAGTACCAAGAAAACCACAGAAACATAAAGGCTTCATCATAAGATGAGATTGGAAAAAATGTTGACGAAAATAAAGAGCATTGACACAGGAAAATGATGTCTGAGAATATCTGCAAGTAACAAGAAAGTCCAACGAGCACTGAGACTTGGAAGTAAAGAATAAGGAATTTACTGAGGATCAGACTCGCGTGCCAAAGAAACTGTTAAAATAGGAAAAGAAACGTTTGGAATATTGCAGTATCTTTGCTGAATTCCTGAAGTGCTTTAGGATGAAGAAATGATATGTGTAGAAATGGCAAAAATATCGGGGAGGCTTAAAGAAGATCGGGATCGGATGCAATGTAAAAATGACAGAAGATTATGGAAACCTGAAGTATTTTTGCACGTAGGAAATAACGTCTGAGACCGAATGAAAATGGCAGAAATACCCTTAGATTGCCAAGAAAATTAGAAATGCATAATTGGTGCTCTATGAGATTATAATACAAGTTCTTTGGACATGTATGATTGCAAAAATAATATCATTAGAATCATTTTGTCACTTCTTTCTTAGTCCCAATGAGGATAACGTGTACATTTGCTATGGGGCGAGATTAAAGGAAGTGCATTGCTGATGTCAAAACTTTGAAGAATCTTCTGGTCCAACACTATCTCCAACCAACAACTATTTGCACATGTAGTCAAGAGAGTGTGGGCATTTTCATCATGAAAAGAGGATGGAGATGGGATGAGCATATTATCCGGAGACAGCAAGATACATCAACTGATCTGCCCTTCATTGGACACCACAGGGAAGACGTATTCGTAGGCCTCCTTCGGTCATGGCTGACCATGGATAAAGTACATCCGACCTAATGTCTAGTTGGGCTGTCGCTTGGTCCAAGCAGCGTCGCCTGTGACTGTAGAGACCAATGCGAAGCAGTCTCTGTATCAGCGGTCGCATGTATATGCTGATGCTGGTCTGTTGGCTGTCGTCCCTTTTCTGCGTGCTCGCTTTTCCGCTGCAGCAGCTGACAATTATTTGTCCCCACCAATCCGCAGCTGTTTCTTGAGAGTGCTTCACCAGCTGTTGCAGCCATCTGCGATGTCCTCCCAGGATTCAGTGTTGATCTCAAGCGCCTTCATGTCACGTTTGCAAACGTCTTTGTGTCTCAGCTGTGGGCGGCCAGTGTTTCTCTGCCCTATGGCAAGCTCACCATAAAGGATATCTTTTGGGATGCGACCATCTTCCATGCGGCAAATGTGGCCCAGCCAGCGCAGCCGACGCTGTCTCAGCATGGTATACATTGTTGGGGGGCCAGCGTGGGTCTTCACTGGACACCACAGGGATGACGTAAGAGAACAAAAAACTAAGAACACGTAGTGATGAAAAACAGGAGGCCTGGAGGCCCTGAAACAAACACCGTATGAGGTAGCCCATAACAGATAAGAATATTGTGTAAACGT
>CM060310.1:80862624-80867624 GCA_030674185.1 Monoplex corrugatus | reverse complement strand
ATTTGCACAAGCAATCTTAAAAGCCAGAAGAGATTCTGAATAAAGAAAGTAATCTGTCTTGTAAAAGGAACGGAACAGCTCAAAAAGCCTCATGTCAAAGTAATAATTTGAGACCGACAGAAAGTGATGTAAATATGAAGTGCGTTTGCATTTGGAAAATAGCGTAGTCTGAGAATGTCGGTAAGTGCTAGAAAAGCCCATAGAGCGCAAGGTGAACCAGAAAATGTTTGTCATTGGGGGCTTACAGCATTAAGTCGCATGCATCGTTTGAGATGCGTGAACGCAAGACGTAAAAATCTTGGGATTAATTTGTCACGCGCTCCTAAATCTAACAAATTGACACTGTGTTATGGTTAACATATGTGTATGGTCAACACATATTCATGAAACATTTCTGTGATACAAATTCATTCTTGGAATTCACTTTGCTGGTAACTGATGATTGTGTGCGAAACTATGTCAAGAGATTGACAAGGTCTGGAGCCTATAGTTTCTTCAATATATCGTCATCAGATCTGTTAAAAAAAAGATGGTGAGAGACAGCAAGACAGAGTGAGTGAAAAAAAAAAAGTAGCTAGCAGGGGGAAAGGGAAAGAAAAGAGAAAAAAAAGTGTTTGGAGGAGGGAGGTGGTTTGGAGAGGGTGTGGATGTGACACAGAGGATGACAACCTGGGTCAAAGAGCACTCGTTTAACAGGCTTGAGCGTATTCTAATTCAACATCGTGTGTGTGTGTGTGTGTGTGTGTGTGTGTGTGTGTGTGTGTGTGTGTGTGTGTGTGTGTGTGTATGTGTGTGTGTATGTGTGTGTGTGCGTCCGTGTGTGTGTGTGTGTGTATGTGTGTGTGTGTGTGTGTGTGAAAGAGGGAGGCTGACGGCTTGTGTCATGTGTCACACGCCCTAGTCCATTCCTGTCTCCTACCCCCACCCACCCCCCTCTCAGTTTCATCGTGCTTTTTGCCCTGGAGATTAGGTCCTTGATGGGTGATTGGTTTGGTGAAAGGTGAGAGTGTGCGCCTTGGTTTGAATCGTGAATCAAGATTTGGGGCTTTATAAATGTCATTATGTATTACTATTATTATTATTTTATTATTATTATTATTATTATTATTATTATTATTATTATTATCATTATTATATTTTGTTGTTGTTAGTGTTATTACCATTATTACTACCATTATTACCTGAAGAATTCCAAATGCGCTCATCCCATTTCTCCAGCAAATTACCTATCTGGCAGACTCTTTAAGCCAGTACAAAATCATGCACGCTTGTTAGATAAGGAAGGACACGAGGAAAACTGACAGCACCACAATGATTAGAGCATTACAATGGGCAGCACTTGAAAAAAAAAAGCATTGCAGGGTAGGATTGAACTCAAGCCATGAGATGTTGAGTTCATTGCTATATCAAAGAAACTGTCAGTCAGCTAAAAACTGAAGAAGATTGATGGAGATTTCCAGACTGTTCTGAATGTGTGAATTAATCTGTCTGAGCTTAGTGGAAAGTGCCGAAACAAAGCCAGAATAGTCTCGTCGCCTGAAAATGCATAATAAGAGATCTGGAGGATAATGTGGCTGAGTTCAGTGATGGAGATGCCCAGACTGTTTTGGAACGTAAATTAGTGTGTCTGACATTACCGGAAAGTGCCGTAAAAGCCAGAACAAGCTCGTTGCATGAAGATGCATAACAAGTTAACATGACAGCACCGGAGTGAAAACAAAATCTGTCTAGGTTTAGCTGTAAGTGCGAAAAAGCCAGAATAGGCTCCTCGCACACGAAGATGCGTAATAAGAGACATCGAGGACTATGTTGCTAAATTCAGTGATGTTGATGCCCAGACTGTTTTTGAACGTAAATTAGTCTCTGTGACATTAGCGGAAAGTGCCTGTAAAGCCAGAACAGGCATGAAGATGCATGATATGCCAGGTAATTAATGATAGATTTGGGTAGAGTTAGACTCTACCGGATAATTGCATATCATATTTGGATAGAGTTGTAGTCTGCCAGGTCAGAGCGAAGTCTCTGCTACATTATGACGGTAAACTGTAGGCCTACGACCTGCGCCTGTCTCTGCTGCCTTGTGGGTTACCCCTTGGGTGGGGAAAGGCTATAGGAGTAAACCCAGACAGAAAATCCCGCAGCCATATACTGCATAAAGGGCATTGCCACAGAGCGCTGCTTGTGGTTTTGGCCATAATTATGCTGAATACAGAGGAATGTGTGATGGATGTCACGTAAGGAAATACCGCTGCACAACTGAGGGGATTTACATGTCACTTGCTGGATTTACTACAGGATGACAGTTCTCCACTTTTCTCTATCGATTATGTCGTGACTGCCATTTGTGGAGTCCATTCTTCTGGATGATTGGTGCTGCTGTTAAAGGAAATTGGTTTCCCAGTGTCTGCTTCGTTCTCTTCAGCTTGAGTTAGTTTCATGCCTGTAACCAAGAGGGGTTGTGTGGGTGAGGAAGAGAGTATGCAGGGTGTTAGGGTATGGTGTATTGTGTGTATGTGTGTGTGTATGTGTGTGTGTGTGTGTGTGTGTGTGTATGTGTGTGTGTAGTGTGAGAGAGAGAGAGAGAGAGAGAGAGAGAGAGAGAAAGAGAGAGAGAGACAGAGTGTGAGTGTGTGTTGAATTTGTTTTAGTTTGTTTGATTTGTTTTGTTTTGTTTTTGGTTTGGTTTGTTTTGGTTTGTTTTAAGGTGGGGGTGAGTAAGTGTGTGTGTGCGTGTGAGTGTATGTGTGCGTGTGTGAGTGTTTGTGTGTGTGTGTGTGTGTGTGTGGTGTGTGTGTGTGTGTGTTTGTGTGTGTGCGTGTATGTGAGTGAGTGAGTGAGTGTGTGTGTGTGTGTGTGGCGCGCGCGCGCACGCGTGTGTAAAGACCAATAAAATACCGCTTCTTATTCCTTCGTATACATATGTCTCAACAATATTGCAGCTAGCAGCTATAGTCAGAAAACTGGAGTAAAGTTAGATGAGAAGATTGCACTGCAAAATACAGCAAGTAGTTATCCCCCTTGTCCTCCTCCTCATCTTCATCTTACGATCACTATCAAAGTGGCAGACAGACAAATATTTCACAATGGGTTTATTCTTGCCAAAGATAATCCTAAGCCAAAATGCTTTCCAGCTGCTTGTCCTAAAGCACTTGAAGAGAAAGTGTATTAGCCTCAACTCACATAGGCACCATTCTCTTGACAAAATCATCCTCAGAATTCAACATCCAAGCATGTTTGATGTCAGATATGTATGTGGTTTCTAAGACGAATGTTAAACGGGCAGCATAGAAAACAAACGAGGCAGTCTTAAGGGAGGCAGACACAAGAAGATAATTGATAAAGAAGATTAGGAAAAGACAAGCAACATTTATAGGACATTTTATGAGGCAAGAGAAATTAGAGCACCTGGTCACAACAGGACAGCTAGAGGCAAAACAAGCACCAGATAGACCCGAGGGGATACATATTGGACGGACTTGCATAGTGGCTGAGGACAGAGGGTGGAAGATGTGCTTTCAGCGGATAGAATCGTATGGAGGGCCATGATGACCAAAGCCATGCGGCAGGGCACATGATGATGATGATGGGTGATGATGATGATGATGATGATGATGATGATGATGATGATGATGATGATGATGTATGATGATATGTGTCTTATTAACAGAGGGTAGGGCAGGAATACCAAAGCTCACAGACACACAAGAAATACTTGCGGTTTTCCCCCTGAAAGCCTAATACAGTATACTTGCTGGACAGCTACCAAGAACAACAACAACAAAGAAAACAAAAAGTCTGAAGAAACCCAGGGCGTAGTTAATGTGAGACTGGTAAAAAAATCGTGAAATATTTTAATGTACGTTTGCACGAGCAAATATAGTGTAACAGGCATTTCTAGACGTAACAGTATAAAATTCGTTTGGTCACTCGCTCCTAAGATCCCACAAACGTAACTTGTTTCAGCCTCAACATACACTCAGCACCATTGCCGTCATAACATCGTCCTTGGCTGTCGATTTCCTTCTAACTCAGATAATCAGGTCTAAAATTGTGTCACAAGTTTGAAGAGGTCAGAAAGCTAGAGTTAGTTCGATAGAAATCAATGGCATCCAGACGATTCTATGTGTGTTCCACCCATTCTGCCAGCAATCATCTGGCAGTTTCTTTGAACCCGTACAAAATCTTATGCTATCGGAAATCGAGAGTGAAACCCGAAAAACTCACACCACCAGAATGGAACAAAAATAATGCAAAAATAGAATCAGAACCCGTATTAAATATATCAAGACAAGCGCTATATAATGCGATACAGCGACAGAAAAAAATGGAGAAAGAAAGAGAGAAGATTCAGTCACAAAACGTAAAATGAAGATTTAACACGAAGCGTGACATCATGCAAAATATGATGTAATACCAAAGGAAATAAGAGGGAAAGCAGGGAGAATTTTAAATATCAACTAAGTAGCATAACTCTTGAGAGTCACGGAGTTATCTCCCATGTAGAATTTCTCAAACCCAACACAATTTGCGCTACCCATTCAGCTAGCATAGACGCAACCACAAAGCATAAAGTGGTAAGCTCAGAACATTCCTAAAAATGATGTAATAGAAACAAGACGTCATACCAAAAACAACGTAACACTAAAAGATCCAAAACAAGTGTGACTGCCCGAAAATGACTAAAATGACATCATAATGTGATGCCATTTTAGTCATTTTAGTTCTTTTCTCAAATTGAAGGAAGCAGCAGGGAAGTTTCAGTCTTTTTCTCCTTATTTTTGTACCTGGTGTTTGTTCGTTTGTGATCTTACGTCTACGCTTGACAAAGGCCAGTTGGTCCGAAAATGTGCGCCTGTCTTGTCTGGTTGTATTAAATACGCGTTCTGATTCGTTTTTCGTCTTTCAACGTAACACTAACAAAATGCTGTCTTAAAGCAGTAAAATAATAATAATAATAATTACAATATTTATATAGCGCAAAATCTTAATAAAATCAAATC
>CM060310.1:80847624-80855124 GCA_030674185.1 Monoplex corrugatus | reverse complement strand
TTCCTGATGCCATACCTAGTGCTCCAAAACACGACCTCTTTGTGGCACTGTTCAACGCGCAGTCCATCCAGCGCAACGCCGTGAAGAGGGCTGAGATCTCTACCTTCATCGCTGACAATGACATTGATATGGTATTTGTTACTGAGACCTGGCTTCGGGAAAAAGGCGATGAAGCACAACTCAAAGATCTGACGCCTGTGGGCTTTTCATCTATGTCCATCGCTCGTCCAGCACGCGGTGGAGGAATAGCTGTTGTGTACCGCGATTTGCTTGATAAGCACCTGGCACGCTCCACCTCCTTCCCCTTCCGGCATCCGTCGTTCGAGGCCGTCCGTGTTTCACTGACGCAGTCTCAAAACTGTACACACTTCATCTGTGTATACCGTCCCCCGCCATCCCAGGAAAACCAGCTGACACACTCTATGTTTCTGAACGAATTTTCTCTTTTGCTAGATTACTGTAACACTCTCTCTGGAAACTTGATCATTCTTGGTGATATAAACATACATTTTGACTCTGACAATGATTACCGCACTGTGAAAATGAAAAACTTATTGGACATGTACAATCTGTCTCAATCTGTCAATGAAAAAACTCATAAACGTGGTCACATTTTGGATTGGGTCATTTCTAGGCCAGCGGACAATGTGTTAGCTTCATCTTATGTTACGGAATCTCTGTCCTCTGATCATTATTGTGTCGTTTCTAAATTGTCCTTGACTGTTCCTACTAACTCCACGGTGCTTACAAAATCCCGTAACCTACGTGCGATAAATCACGCTGATTTTAGATCTGACCTCTGTAGTCTAGTCAGTCCCCAGCAGTGCCCGTCAATCGACATGCTAAACAGCACGCTGTCATCTTTGCTAGACAAACACGCACCATTGCGCCAATGAAAACTGCGCGCAAACGACTCGAGCCTTGGTACTTAGACGTAAAAGAAGAGCTTGAGGCCGCAAAGAAACATCGGCGCTGGGCCGAACGACAATGGCTGAAAAACCCGATCACTATCAACAAACAGATTTTTAATATTGCAAAGAAGGCAGTGGGCAAAATTGTCAGTAATGCTAAGTCCATGTTTCACCTAAATGAGATAGCCGGTGCTCATACCCAAAAGACCTTGTTTAGGATGTGTGATAAGCTATTAGGTAGAGATAAAACATCTCCTCTTCCAAATACCTATCCCCTGCATGATTTGCCTACTGTATTCAGAGACTATTTCTCTCAGAAAGTGCAGTCAATCCGCACTGACCTAGATCAAGCTGTTTTACCCCAGATGAAACAAAAGTTTAAAACTCAAACAGTAAAATCCACTTTCCACCGGTTTCATCCTGTCACTGAATCTGAACTGAAATCCATCATTCAAAAATCAAGACCTACTTCCTGCCCTTTGGATTCCCTGCCAACACCACTTTTTCTTGAGTTTCTCGACGACCTTCTACCTACTCTGACTGAGATTATCAACTCTTCTCTAACATCTGGTTCATTACCATCCCCTCTCAAAACCGCTGTTGTGAAACCCCTTCTTAAAAAGCCTTCTTTGGATCCTGACTCCCTGAGAAACTACAGACCCATCTCTAACCTATCTTTCATTTCTAAAATCTTAGAGAAAATTGTTCTGAAACAGCTTCTTACCTATTTGGATGAAAATAATCTGCTCTGTGCTTCACAGTCTGCCTACCGCCCACATCACAGCACGGAAACTGTTCTACTCAAAATTACCAATGATCTTCTTCTGTCCCTTGACTCTGGAAATGTTTCTGTGCTGACCCTATTAGACCTGTCAGCTGCGTTTGACACTGTTGATCATAACATTCTTCTTAATAGACTCTCCTCTCTGTATGGTATTTCAGGCACCGCTCTTTCTTGGTTTCAGTCGTATCTCACGAACAGGACACAATCAGTCCTTGTCATCAATCATTCCTCCCCACCCACTGATCTCCTTTTCGGTGTTCCACAAGGTTCCGTTCTGGGACCTGTGCTCTTTGCTCTTTACACAAAGCCACTCTCCGATTTGATAAAATCACATTCCATTGAGCATCAATCCTTTGCAGATGACATCCAACTTGAAATTGATTCTCCTCCTTCTGATATCTACTCTGCTATCCCAGTCTTAGAAGACTGTATCTCAGATATCAAGACCTGGATGCTAGAAAATAAATTAAAGTTAAATGATGACAAAACTGAAGCTCTCTTTTTGTCCTCTCCTTTCAAAACCTCCCCATCTCCCAAACCTACTACCATTACCATTGATCAGACTGAAATTCCTTTCTCCTCCTCAGCTAGGAATCTTGGTTTCTACTTCACTGACAACATGAGTGTTGAACTTCATGTAAACAACACCTGTCGCACTGCTTACATCAATCTCCGCCAAATCAGTTCCTTGCGTCATCTTCTTTCTGTTGATGCTACAAAAACTCTGGTTTCTGCTTTCATTCTCTCAAGACTGGATTATTGCAATTCACTTCTTTCTGGATGTTCAAAAGATCAAATAGATAAACTACAGAAAGTGCAAAATTCTGCAGCTCGGCTTGTTTTTAAATCCCGTAAGCGAGATCATGTCTCTCCTCTGCTAAAACGCCTCCACTGGCTTCCTGTACAAGCTCGTATCGAATTCAAACTTGCGATTCTCTGTCATTCATTTTTCTCTGGAACGTCCCCTTGTTACATTTCTGATCTCCTATCCGTCTACTCACCTTCCAGAAATCTTCGCTCCTCTTCTGACTTAAGACTACTGTGCATTCCCAGAGTAAGAACTAAAACCTTCGGTCACTGCACCTTTTCATATTCAGCACCAACTTTTTGGAATTCTCTGCCCCGTGAAATTCGCTACATTGAATCTATTACTTCTTTCAAGACTGCCCTCAAAACTTTCCAATTTAAATCCTATTTTCCCGACTAGGTAGTAACTGTGTGGACACTCTTTGTTCTCGTGCGCACGCGCGCGCGTGTGTGTGTGTGTGTGTGTGTGTGTGTGGGTCCGTGTGTGTGTGTGTGTGTGTGTGTGTGCGTGTCTGTGTGTGTGTGTGTGTGTGTGTGTGTGTGTGTGTGTGTGTGTGTGTGTGTGTGTGTGTGTGTGTGTGTGCCTGCGTGTCTGTGTGTGTGTGATGTTATTGGTGTGCAGCGTCACGAGCTCCGGCCCCGTACTGGAGGTTTGCGCTTATAAATGTTCATTATTATTATTATTATTAACCATTTTCATGTACATGATAAGTATAGAGCAGTAAACCATTTTCAAACACATGCTAAGTATAGAACACTAGACCATTTTCAAATACTTGATAAGTATCGAGCAACGGACCATTTTCAAACATTGATATGCATAGAGCACTAAACCATTTTCAAACACACGATAAGTATAGGGCGGTAAACCGTTTTCAAACAAACGATAAGTACAGGGCACTAAGCCCATTTTCAAATATATGATATGTATATAGCAACAGACCATTTAAAAAATGATAAGTATAGAGCACTAAACCGTTTTCAAAACATGGTAAGTCCCATTGCAGGAAATCTGGTTATGCACGGTGTTTGCCTTCATCGGGGTGAGCGTGGTCCTGTTCCTGGTCAGTCGCTTCAGTGCAGAGGAGTGGAACGTGGACAGTGGGGAGGGCAAGCTGTCCAATGACTTCACCATCGGCAACAGTCTCTGGTTCTCTCTGGGAGCCTTCATGCAGCAGGGATGTGACGTCTTACCCAAGTGAGTAAACAGAAACTGTGTTATGCTTGAAGGTTCCGTTTGTGTCTATTGTTTTAGTTTTTTGTTTGTTTGTTTTGTTTTGTTTGTTATTTTTCTTTGCAGATTTTTTATTCAGAAGTGCAATTTCTGGTAAAATCTCCATGAACCCTTTGACTCCTGCACCCTATCCATTAGCTGCAAAAACTTAACCCTTTCCCTCTCTCATGCAGGAAGCTGGTGGGTAAGGTGAGGGAGCCAAAGGATTAAGTTTTTGCTTTGCTAACATGATTGACTATGCAGGATGTTGATGGACAGGGTGCGGGTGTCAAAGGGTTAAGTTTTTGCTCTTGTAGCATGATTGACTATGCAGGATGCTGGTGGACAGGGTGCGGGAGTCAAAGGGTTTAAGTTTGTCCTTTGCTAGTATGGTTGATTATGCGGGATGCTGGTGGATATGGTGCGAGAGTCAAAGGGTTAAGTTTTTGCTTTGCTGGTATGGTTGACTATGCAGGATGCTGATGGACAGGGTGCGGGAGTCAAAGGGTTAAGTTTTTGCTCTTGTAGCATGATTGACTATGCAGGATGCTGATGGACAGGGTGCGAGAGTCAAAGGATTAAGTTTGTCCTTTGCTAGCATGGTTGATTATGCGGGATGCTGGTGGACAGGGTGCGAGAGTCAAAGGGTTAAGTTTTTGCTTTGCTAGTATGGTTGACTATGCAGGATGCTGATGGACAGGGTGCGGGAGTCAAAGAGTTAACAAATGCGCTTGCTTTTTTTTTTCTTCAACTTTTGTTTTTACATTTTCATTCAAAAGTGCAATGCTCGGGTAAGGTCGCCATTAACTAAAGCTTTTCATTTTTTTCTCCCGCTTATGTCTCATATTTTTGACCGTCTTTTTCATTCTCATTCGTAGTAATATCAATAGTTACACCATAGAGCTGGGGTATCTGCCTTGTTTATTCATTTTTGTATTAATTCATTCCACAGGTAGTTCTTGTTATTCAGTGTGTGTGTGTGTGTGTGTGTGTGTGTGTGTGTGTGTGTGTGTGTGTGTGTGTGTGTGTGTGTGTGTTATGTATGTATGTGTGTATACCTGTAGTGTGTGTGTGTGTGTGTGTGTGTGTATGTATGTGTGTATACCTGTATGTGTGTGTGTGTGTGTGTGTGTGTGTGTGTGTGTGTGTGTGTGTGTGTTGTTTGTGTGTGCGTGCGTGCGTGGGTGCGTGTATGTTTGTTTTTGTGTGTGTTGTTTTTTTTGTTGTTTTTTTTTTGGGGGGGGGGTTGTTTGTTTGTTTGATTTTATATAAAATTATGCCTGGGATATTCTCCACGCTATGGGTCCTTGGTGAATGCCTTTTTTTTTTTTTAAAACGCACCGCCCTTTGTTTTCACATACAGATAATACCATTGAAGGCAGTGGTAGATTATTTTTCGGAATGAATAATGACAAACTTTTGGCATAGTCTTTACAACATGAGCTCTCAAAGGTGGCATGATTGTATTAGTGAATAATCTATCTTAATCCCACTGACATGTGGACATGAATATTTAACTATAATTCAGTTGTATTGCGTTTCAATTATATGTTTATTATTCATCTGATATGTAGAAATAAATACTTAATTATAAGTAAGTTTTATTGCTTTTTAACGTTCAATGTCTTATAATTCATGTGCTCATCATATCAGTCGTGACTGACGTGTCTATGATTTACGTGTATCTGGTTTTTGGTATTCAGGCGTATATAAAGCGCTGAGGGCTTTTGTGAGATGACGCACTGTATAAGTATTCATTGTTAGTAGTATTAGTATTAGTATAAATATTATCTGTATTATTATTGTTATTGTTGTTGTTATTATTATTATTATTATTATTATAAATATTTCATTATTATTATTATTATTATTATTATTATTATTATTATTATTATTATTATTATTATTATTATTATTTCATTATTATTATTATTTTTGTTGTTGTTGTTATTGTTGGTATCAATATCATTGTTATCATCATCACATCATCATCATCATCATCCATCATCATCATCATCATCATCATCATCATCATCATCATCATCATCATCATCATCATCATCATCATCAGTGGTATATTTATTATTATTGCTATGATCAATATCATTATTGTTGAGATCAATATTGATGTTATTATTGTCGTCGTCATCATTATCGCTCTTGTTATTGTGTGTTGTTACTAATGTTATTATTCTTGCTGTTATTGTTATTATCATTATTGTTATTGTCATTATTATTTATAAGTTGCAGTAATTGTTGTAGGAGTGGTAGTTAGTAGTAGCAGCAGCAGCAGCCAGTAGTAGTAATAGTAGTAGTAGTAGTAATAGTAGCAGTAGCAGCAGTAGTAATAGTAAAAGTAGTGGTAGCAATGGTAGCAATTTTTTTTGTTATCGTGAAAATGTATTATGATCATTAATGTGATTTCATAGTAATCATTATATTTTCATCATTAATAATATTTATTATTTTCTTCACATTTCCGTCAGGTCGGTGTCGGGTCGAATAGTGACAAGCGTGTGGTGGTTTTTCACTCTCATCATCATCAGCTCCTACACAGCCAACCTGGCAGCCTACCTGACCACCATGAGGATGAGCGCACCCATCAAATCAGCAGAGGATCTGGCCAAGCAGACCGAGATCAAGTATGGCACCATGGCTTCTGGATCCACCAATGCTTTCTTTAAAGTAAGTAGTTCGCTGGTCTTGGAAGTGTTCCACTGCATTTTCACAGCCATATTTCAGGTAGACAGAAGGGGATGGAGACAGCTGACGAGGCATACATCAGCGGCTACCATCAAGAATGATGTCGCCGACAGAGACAGAGACCAGACCTTTCAGGTTAACGAAAATAATTATAGACTTTTAGGAAATGAGCTCAAACTTAAAATACTGCGAACATTAATTTGGCCCGTTGTGTTATATGGAAGTGAAGGATGGACTCTTTAAGCTACAGATGAAAACAAAATCAAAAGCGCAAGAGATGAAGTTCTGCAAAAGACTCCTAAAAATAAGCTGGACTAAAAGACGAACAAACCAAAGCATTCTGGAAGAAATAAACAAACAACCTGAACTTTTATACCTGGTTAGGAAAAGGGAAATGAAATACTTTGAACATGCTATGTGACATCAGAGCTGCCATGTAATGAAGACTGTGGCCCAGGGCAAAATGGAGGGAGAGACGACAAGGAAGACCGCCGACTTCCTATGTAGAGGACATAACCAAGTGGACGAATTTGCCCAAACATGGAATCTACAGAAGGACTGTGAACAGGAGGAGATGGAGACAGCTGACGCGGCATGCATCAGTGGCTACCATCAAGAATGATGTCGCCAACAGACACAGAGTCCAGACCTTTCAGGTTAACGAAAACAACATTTATTCTCGCCGAATATCGTGGTCAAATTTCGGGAGTTTGTTCAAGAGGAATTTATCACGCTCTGGGCACTTCCATTTGTACTCCTCCATGATCTATCATTGTCATATTGCAGGGGTTTTGAACTTATGCGAAACCTCATGCGCAGACAAAGTATTGAAAACAGAATGTCAGGAGTTCAGAGGTGAAACACTTGCTTGACTGGAGTTTCTTCTCTGAGGACCTTCTGCTATCCAGCTCTCCCACAATTTCCTACGACTTGAAAACTAATAGGAAACTAAGTGAGGAATTGACATGAGCAGCAGACAGATCGGTTTGTAGTTTCCAGGCTGGGATTGAACTCGAGATGTCAGATTTTCAGTCCCGTCTCAATCAAAAGGAGCCAGCCAGTCCTCAGTAAAGCACGTGTCC
>CM060310.1:80827624-80830124 GCA_030674185.1 Monoplex corrugatus | reverse complement strand
AGGCATCATTGCTGTTATTGATCGATAATGACAGCTCACATTAAACACACGCCCCCAGGCAATCACCGTTATTACTGATTGATAATAACAGCTCATATTAAACACACGCCCTCAAGCAATAACCGTCATCATCGATTCATAATAACAGTTTGTCTTAAACATTATCTTCTGCCATCAGAGAATATTTGCCATGGTATCGTTGCATTCCGCAACGCTCACTCGATAACTTCGTTTCTAGATCACATCTGCAACTACGTCGGTTTCTAAAAAGTTTGCACGCGCTGACGCTGTCACGTGATGTGAAAATATCGAAAATGATCATGGTAGACACCATAAGGCTGTTGTTTATAAACTCTGCGCGCTGGTGGGGTCTTCAGGTTTGCTTAAATTAATTCGTCGATTCTGTGATTAGTTCTGTATCAATTTGTCATTGAAAAAAACTTAATCCAAAACAAGTGTGACTGCCCGCGTTTAAGCAAACAGGAACCAGAAGAAAAAAAAACACGAAAGAAGAATACGAACCCGTATTTAACACAACAAGACAAGACAGGAGCAAATTTTCGGCCAACTGGCCTTTGTCAAGCGTAAGATTACAAACAAACAAACACCAGATACAAAAATTATGAAAAAAAAGATTGAAACTTCCCTGTTGCTGTGTCTAATGTGAGACAAGGAATAAACTCAACAATAACAGCTCACATTAAACACACGCCCTCAAGAAATAACTTTCATCATCCTTTTCTCATATTGAACACAGCAGCAGGGAAGTTTCAGTCTTTTTCTCATAATTTTTTTGTATCTGGTGTTTGTTTGTTTGTAATCTTACGCTTGACAAAGGCCAGTTTGCGCGTGTCTTGACTGGTTGTATTAAATACGCGTTCGTATTCTTCTTTCGTGTTTTTTTTTCAGGAAACAAACTGAGTTATTTTAAGTTTACAAGAGGGTGTGGATAGGACCCAGAGCACCAGTACCTTGCCACTCTCCAGACAGTCACCTGCCAAGCTTCTGATGCCACACCATGGTTCTTCATCGAGCAAAGGGGGAGGGGATGGGGTTCTATGCGTTGCATGGCCCATTCAAACCCAGTCATCAGTTACCTTGTTCATAAACCGAATGGCAAGGTGGGGAGATGATAAACCCCGGGGACATAGTCACACAACACACACACACTCACACTAACCAGGTCCAATGCAGCCCATCCACAGGACCTAGAGAAAACGGAAGAGCCCTGTCGAGCCCTGCTCTGGGTTTTCATATATTGTAGTTTGGTGTCAATATTAACGACAATAGGTTGATAAGTTTTAAATACCTGGGAACGATCATTTCACCAGACGACAGATGCACATCAGAAATAGCCAGCAGAATCGGCCAAACCAAAACAGCATTCAAGAAGATGAAAAGCATTCTTACCAACAAATGCTTATCAATTAACATCAGGACGAGAGTTCTTGAATGTTGTGTAGAACCAATACTGTTATACGGCTGTGAGGCGTGGGCAGTCAACAAGCAAAGCCAGAACAAGTTTGAGGTATCCGGGATGTTTCTAAGAAGAATGTTGAGGGTTCCATGGACAGCAAAGAAAACAAACGAGACAGTCTTGATGGGGGCAGACACAAGAAAATCATTCATAAGGAAGATTAGGAAAAGACAGGCAACATTTGTAGGCCATTTTATGAGGAGGGGGAATTGGAGCACCTGTTCACGACGGGAAAGCTGGAGGGGAAGAGAGCACCAGGTAGACCCAGGGAGAAAATACTAGACGGACTTGCAGAGTGGCTGGGGACAAAGAGGAAAGAAGAGAGGCAACAAGAGATAGAGACAGATGGAAGTCCATGATCGTCAACGCCATGCGGCAAGGCACCTGATGATGATGATGATGATTAACGACAATGACTTTCTATTGACACAGATGCCTCATCTTACAAAAACCTTATGAGCTCCACAAAAGCATGACTATAGGGGCAGACACGCGTAAAAAGCAAGTGAATGTCGATATATCAACTTCAAATGCTGTGATGAAATAGACGAACTATACTACATATACAGTGGTGCCCCCCAAGTCGAATCTAATTGGTTCCTTGGGCCATTCGACTTGAGAATATTCTAGTTGGGAGGCAATTTTTCTCATTAAAATAAAAATAAAAAGCATTTATTCGTTCCAGGCCCCATAATCCCCATATCTATTTTACATTTTTATGGGTTTCTGTTGTGCCTGGGCCAGAACTGCATAAGTACAATGCAGCAGAATAGACTTAATAGATTAAATAAGCAAATAGACTTAAGACTTAATAACCAGAAAGCTTAAAGACTTAAATAAAGCAGAAATAGACTTAAATACTAATACTTCGCATTTTCTTGGGAGCCATAATGAGGGCTAATTTGAAGAAATGCAAAAGAAATGTCAGCAACAACAGAGGATGATGTGCACGGCACGGGGGAGTGAGCGGGACTGGGCGGGCAGCGCGCACCTCAGGTCCTGGCTTTGTTGCCAGACGTTCAA
>CM060310.1:80810124-80815124 GCA_030674185.1 Monoplex corrugatus | reverse complement strand
CACACACACACACACACACACACACACACACACACACACACACACACACACACACACACACACACACACACATTGAATTAAACCAAACCATCTCTGGTGTAATCTTGAACCTAGCTCTATCAAGGCGCAGTTCTATGATTCATTCCCAAAGGACCACTATAACCATGATTACTAAAGGGGACTGAACCCTGGAGGTGTTTATCGTATCCATACATTCTGATGGTGGTCAAGCATTGAGCATCAGAGTAAGTTCTGTGGCATGTGAATGCTGTGAATATGCTGAATGTGCCGCGGTGGTTAACTGGGTAAAACATTAGTTTTATTCACCATGCGGTTTTATGTGGGTGGTGGATGAGTGGGGTGTAGGTGGACTGTGGGTATGACAGCGTTCTGTGGGGGATCTCCGGGTAACATGCCCATTATAAGGCAGACATAAAATGAAGTCCACAAGATTATCGATTAGTGTGTTGCTGGTTATATCACAGTACAGCCCTTTTCCCAAAACAGGGCACGTGCGTTAAAGTCAACACCAATTATCCATTTGTCTTCATGATCTTGAAAATGTTTCAGCCATTCAGTGTTATCAAAATATGGACCTCATGGGAAATAAACAGAGGCCATAGTTGGAGGCAATGAGCAATGAGAGGTAATTACTTAAGTAAGGAATATTTTTAACAGTGGAACGAATGTTCCATTGAAAGACATTAATGTTAAGGATTTTACATTTATTCACACTAATCGATTTAATCGGCATAAAGCAGTATATTTAGTATTTATGGATTTATCACATTTTTGTTTAGTGTTGTTTCTTAAAGTAAGTCTTCAGAAGATGAAGAAAAGCTATTAAAAAGAGAAACAAATAAGTAAATAAACATCTGCATTTGGAAAGAACAGTAACAGTAAACTTCGAAATAAAAACGAGATTTCCTACCAACTGATCAACAGTGTCCTTACATATATAGTTCCTTATTACATACAACAAACTTTTTTTTAGTTCTATCTTTGATCCAAAACAAGCTTGACTGCCCGCGCCCAAGCAAACATGAACCAGAAGAACAAGAAAACCAATGTAAGCGCGTATCCAACGAGACAAAACAAAACAAGCGCAAATTTTCGGCCAACTAGCCTTTGTCAAGCGCGAACGCACGGTCACAAATAGGGTTTTGTCCTGCTATCCTTTTCGGTGCTATTTGCAGCCTTCTTTGTTACGGTGGACCTTCCTTCTGGAGTGTTAGATGTTTTCACAGTCTCAGTGTAGGTCTTTAACATCAGTGTGGTATGTTTAGTTCTGTGGGTATGATTGATTCAGTTTATCCATCGACATTTCTCATGCTATGACGAGTTATGTTAGTGGTTGATACGTATTCTACACAAGCATCGAATCTATGATTCAAGGAAATTTACAAGATTTTCTACATACTTGACGTTATGAAACTGGACGTTTTTAGTGTGTATGTGTGTGTATGTATGTGTGTGTGTGTTGTGTGTGTGTGTTGTGTGTGTGTGTGTGTGTTGTGTTGTGTGTGTGTGTGTGTGTGTGTGTGTGTGTGTGTGTGGTGTGTGTTGTGTGTGTGTTGTGTGTGTGTGTGTGTGTGTGTGTGTGTGTGTGTGTGTGTGTGTGTGTGAGTGAACACATTAATTGTTTTTAGTATTTATATATATAGATAAAGTATGTCTCCTTGTTGACCAATAAGTCAAATCAACTCGTTCTACTAGCATTGTGTCCAATCATTTCTCCCCGTGAACCTATGCCTCGTCATCCTGTTTTCATTGTGTGTGTGTGTGTGTGTGTGTGTGTGTGTGTGTGTGTGTGTGTGTGTGTGTGTTGTGTGTGTGTGTTTGTGTGTGTGTGTGTGTGTGTGTGTGTGTGTGTGTGATTATATATATATATATATATATATACATATATACATATATATATATAATATATATATGTATACATTTATCTGTAAAGAGAGAGAGAGGGAAGAGAGAGAGAGTGAAAGAGAGAGAAAGAGAGAGAGATGTATATGTATATGTATATACATTATATATACATACATATATATATATATATATATATATGTATATGTGTGTGTGTTGTGTGTGTGTGTGTGTGTGTGTGTGTGTGTGTGTGTGTGTGTGTGTGTGTGTGTGTGTGTGTGAACTTATTTGGGTAACAGTAACTTGAATCACCTTGTTATATTTGCATGTCATATTTTCCCTTAGAAGACCAATAGTTAAAATCATGTTGTTTTAATTGCCTATGTCAAAACATGTTTCCATATAGATTACCCAAATCGATTTGTTTTACATGAATTTGTTATTTTTGTCTCTCTCTTTAGACAGGCAACGAAGGGAAACTTATTTAATTGTGTATGTTTAATGCTTTGTTTTTGTGCACCTCGATGATATTTTGGTCCTCGTCGGGATGCCGGAGGTTCTTTCAGTATAAATAGTATCTTCATCTTCTGGAAATTCTGTGCTAAGAAATTTCCTCTATTCTGTCGTTCTCTTTGCTTCTGCCTTGTTCCTTTGCTTTCTGTCATTTCTTCCTATCGATTTCTGCTTTGCTGGTGCCTTCACCTGTGTGTGTTCGATAAAGTCTCACATACTTTCACCTAGGGTTGATAATTGGGTGTCTGTATTAAGTGTATTTTTGGCTCTAGGGAAATGAAATATGCGGAAGCAAGTTTTAGATAAAGAAGGACCGTTTTTATATGTTGTAGTATCCTTAGTTATGTTTAAATTTGTAATCATGTATGTTTTTTTTAAATCCTCTGTGAGATTAATTGGACGGAGTGTTCATCGCCATGGTCATCTCCTTAGATTATGTTCACAAATGAATTGATATGTGTACTTAATTTTCTTTTCTTTTCCCCCCTGTTGAAGTATTTTATGCGTTTTGAAACGGTTGTATTCCTTTATATGGCTCAACGGATTCGGAAGGACTTTAAACAAAAATAACAACAAGGGTGTTGAATTTGTAATAAACTGTCCTGATTAAAAAAACGGGGGCGTGTGTCTCCATGTTGATTTGGTGATGAATGTGATCCCTATAATCCAAGCATTTCGTTTTTCGTGCAAAGTGCACTTGAAAAGAGAGCAGAAACGCGGAGCTGAGGATCTCTGAATCAATTTCTGGATGATGTAGCAGCATTTCTTTTAAAAGGTTGTTTTCAACCTTTGTTTGTTTTTTTTTTTGTTTTTTATTTTAACATTTTGTTTTGCCCTACCATATCATCATCATCAGGTGCGTTGCTTGGCGTTGGCGACCATGGCCTTCCATCTGTTTCTGTATCTTGTTGATCAAGCGTCTCTTCCACTCTGCCAAGTCCGTCCAATATCTTCTCCCTAGGTGTACCTGGTGCTCTCTTTCCCTCCAGCTTTCCCATTTTGATCAGGTGCTCCAATTCTCCTTTCGTCATAAAATGGCCTATAAATGTTGCCTGTCTTTTCCTGATCTTCCTTTGAATGATCTTCCTGTGTCTGCCTCCATCAAGACTGTCTCGTTTGTTTTCTTTGCTGTCCATGGAACTCTCAACATTCTACTTTGAAACCACATCTCGGCTGCCTCAATCTTGTTCTGGCTTTGCTGATTGACCACGCCTCACATCCGTACAACAATATTGGTTCTACTATAACATTCAAGAACTCTCTTCCTGATGTTAATTGAAAGGCATTTGTTGGTAAGAATGCTTTTCCATCTTCCTTAATGCTGTTTTGGCTTGGCCGATTCTGCTGGCTATTTCTGATGTGCATCTGCTGTCTGGTGAAATGATCGTTCCCAGGTATTTAAACTTATCAACCAGTCTCAAGGTTGTGCCGTTTGCTATTATTTTGCATGAGGGGATTTCTTGTTTTTTACTGATCACCATGACTTCATCTTCCTGCTGTTTAGTTCCAGCCCTTTAACTTTGCTTTCTATTTCTAGTATATTCACAAGATTTTTGTAGGTTCCTTTCATTTTGTGCAATTAGCACGGTGTTATATGCGTATCGAATGTTACCATTTTTCCTCCAACCTTTAAACCAGGGTCTTCTTCTAGTTTCTCATGATGTTTTAGCTGTAACGTGAAAACAGATCTGGTGACAAAACACAACCCTGTATGACTCCTTTTTTGATGTTTTGGAAGAGCTTATATCGTTTTCTATTCTCATTGCAGCCGTTTTTCCCAAAATATCTTTCTGATTATTTGTAGATCTTTTCCATCAGTATTGAATCTTTCTAGCTGGTTGATCAATTCTTCATGTCTTACCTGATCGAAAGCATTGGTGTAATCAACAAAGCATAAGTATAAATCCTTATTCATCTCAATTGACCTCTCTCTGAGAGTTCTTAGGATGTATATGGCATAAATAGTTCCTTTCCCTACCGCAAATCCACCTGTTCTTCTGCTATTTCTCTTTTGATTCTATTCGTTGTCCTCACCATGATTATTCTTGATTGGATTTTTGTTACATGAGTCATCAAACTGATTGTGCGATGGAGTTTGCATTACTATAGCCCTGTCTTCTTTGCAAGTGCAATGAAATTGATTTTTGGCATATCTTTGGGGATTTTTCCAGTGTCATAAATTTCATTTAGGAGGACTTTATTTTTTTCAATACCAAATTCCTCCAGGGCTTCAATTATCTCCGTAGTAATGTTGTCTGGTCCTGGGACTTTTCCTGGTTTAATCTTTTTCAGTGCTGCTCTAACTTCATCTTTCATTATGGGTGGTCCTTTAAAGTTCTTTCTTTCATTTCTGTCATCTTCAAAAAGGTCTTTAATGTACTATCCCCATCTGTCTAATATTTTGTCTTTTTTCATGATAAGCGTACCATCTTTCGATTTTAAGCAACCAGTTGACATGCATGACTTTTCCTGTGGACAATTTCTTGAATTCGTCTGTACATACCCCGAGGATCCGTTCTTTTCTGTCTTCTATTCCTTTGCATGTTGTTTTCAGCCAAGCTTCCTTAGCTTCTTTGAGCCTATTCCTGATTTCTTTGTTTATCTTCCTGTACATCTCCTCGTTT
>CM060310.1:80792624-80795124 GCA_030674185.1 Monoplex corrugatus | reverse complement strand
TGGTGGAGAGTGTCCTGGAATAAAAGTGTTAAAAAGGCATTCTCATTCTGTTTACATATTTATGTTTTGTTTTAGATCCAGAATCAGTTTCTAAACGTGACGCCACTATACCCGGAATAAATTCCATTCGCAGACACGCCATTTGATGGAGACGAAAGAAGAACAGGGACCATAAGAAGAACAAGGAGCAAGAGCACAAACATTCAAACGAACAATATGGCATCAGATAGCTCTTGTTGTCCTTCATAAATATATCTATCAAATAAAGAAATTAGACAAAAGAAAGTGATCTGATCAGTAAAGTAATTGGCTTACTTAAAAAAAGATAGCAGCATTAATCAAACCTAAGCAACAAAAAATGTTTGATGTGACAGAGTGGCCTACTTAGAAAGGACTCGATGGGTCTTGGACAAAGCCCCCGAGCGGTGTGTCTTTATAGCTTTGATTATCACAATATCCCTGAAATCAAATCGATTTGCTCCTATTACAAAGTGCACACCAAGGGTGAAACATGGACCCTGGAATCCCTACAGCAATTTCTTAATGGCCTTACGATACTTCATTGATAGTTGATATAAAAAAAAACGAAAAAGATTTTTTTTAAGTAATTATTTCTGCTATTCATTTTTTTCGTAATTGTTTCCTCTGTCCATTTTTTTCATTAAAATTCTGTCTTCTTTTCTTTTCATTTTTGTAAATCCCTTGAGACATAACACAGTTTTGTAATTGTCTGCACATGTTCCAAGGAAACAACAGCAAGGAAGAAAAAATACAGTCTGGAATTGTTATTTTAGTTTTAGAAGGAAAGATGTTTGAGGGGTTCATACACTCAAAGGTTGTATATTTTTGTTGGCACAGAGAGACAGAGAGAGATAGAGAGACAGAGACACAGAGAGAGTGAGAGAGAGAGGCAGAAAGAGACTGAGACAGAGAGACAGACAGACAGAGACAAAGACACAGAGAGGCAGAGAAAGAGAGAGAGACAGACAGACAAAGACAGAGAGAGAGACAGACAGATAGACAAACAGACAGACAGAATCAGCAAGCCACATATGTGTGGGGGGTGGAAGGAGGTGGTAATTCAGTCCTCGTAAGTTACCAATTACTCCAAAATATAAAAAAATAGCCACATGGAACATCAGAACACTGTTGCAGAAGGGAAAATTAGACAACATCAAAATGGAGATGAAAAGGCTTAACATCAGTATTTTAGGACTAGGGGAAGCCAGATGGAAGGGGGCATGCATGATAACATCAGGAGAATACACAGTGATATACTCTGGTGGTAATTCACATGAAAGAGGAGTAGGCATCATAATGGGCAAAGACAAATCAAAAACAGTTAAGGGATACTGGGCTGTGTCCGACAGATTTTTGCTGGTCAAATTGGGAGCCAAACCATTTGTTATCAACATCATTCATGTGTATGCCCCAACATCCGCAAGTACTCAGGAAGACATCAGCAACTTCTACGACGTATTAGAGATGGCCAAGGTCCAATGTAAATCACAAGAAATTACAGTCATAACTGGAGATTTTAATGCTAAAGTGGGACAGGATAGGGTGGAGGATATAGTTGGACCTCATGGCAGTGGTACACAAAATGAAAGGGGAGGGAAACTTGTGGAATGGGCACATATGAATGAGTTCATAGTAGGAAACACCTGGTTTGAGCAGCCTTATAGAAGAAAATGGACTTAGATGAGTCCAGGAGATAATACCAAAATCAGATTGACTTCATCCTAATCAACAAAAGATTTAAAAATTCTTTACTGTCAGCAAAAACACTACCAGGCGCAGACTGCATCAGTGACCACAATCCTGTAGTGGGAAGGTTTAGGCTGAAACTAAGGAAAAGGAAACAGACCAAAAGCAACATCAAACTAAACCTTGGACTCTTAAAGACAGATGAAGTAATACGTCAAAAATGTAATGTACATGTTCAAAACAAATTCAGTGCTTTAGAAGACGTTGGTAACAGTGATTAACAATGGACAAAGTTGAGAAATTCGATAAATGAAGCTTGTGAAGAAATCCCTAAGGCAGATAGAAAAGCAAAAAAGAGCTGGATGACTAATGAAATTTTGGGCTTGATGGGGGAGAGGAGGAAGGTAAAGAGAAACGAGGAGATATACAGGAAGATAAACAAAGAAATCAGGAATAGGTGCATTAATGCTAAGGAAGCTTGGCTGAAAACAAAATGCAAAGAAATAGAAGACCGACACAAAACGGATCCTCAGGGTATGTTTAGACGAATTGAAGATATTGTCCACAGGAAAAATACATGCACATCAACCGGTTGCTTAAAATCGAAAGATGGCACGCTTATCATGGAAAAAGACAAAAATATTGGACAGATGAGGAGTGTACATTAAAGACCTTTTTGAGGATGACAGAAACAAAGAACACATTATAAAAAAAAGAACTTTGAAGGACCACCCATAATGAAAGATGAAGTTAGAGCAGCACTGAAAAAGATGAAACCAGGAAAAGCCCCAGG
>CM060310.1:80775124-80787624 GCA_030674185.1 Monoplex corrugatus | reverse complement strand
TCTCTCTCTCTCTCTCTCTCTCTCTCTCTCTCTTTGCAGTTTTCTCATTCTCTCACTTTGTATGACTCTTTTTTCCCCACTCCTCCTTTTGTCGCTATCTGTCTCACTCATTTCTCTTTCTCTCAGTCTATTTTTCACATTTCCCCCTACTTTCTGTCTTCACTGGGGCTGAGTTCAGGCATAGAATGTCTTTGACAGCAAAGTCTGCATCTCCCTCATCCCCCCCCCCCCTGCTTGAAAGCTGGAATGAAGAGTTCAGGTCCAGTGAATATGGGAGATGGATACCAGATGCCTCCTCTGAAAGCTTTCATGGATGACACAACAGTCTTGTCCACGGATGAGGAAGAGACACACCAAATCTTAAAGCAGCTGGATGAGCTGGTGGCCTCTTCAAGAATGAGGTTCAAACCAAAGAAATCCCGAAGTCTCTCACTGCGAAAAGGAAAAGTGGCAGATTCAGTCAAATTCATGGTAGCCAACCAAGCCATCCCCACTGTCACAGAAGAGCCAGTAAAAAGTCTCGGAAGATGGTATGATGACTCCCTGAAAGACACACAAAGGGGATGTGAAACCAAGCAAACAGCAGAAGAAGGCCTGAAGAAAATAGATAACTGCGGACTGCCAGGCAAATACAAAGTCTGGTATCTACAGTTCATGCTGATACCAAAGCTGCTGTGGCCACTGCTAATCTATGACATTTGCACCAGCACAGTGGAAGCAATGGAAGCCAAAATCAACAAATACACAAGAAAATGGCTCGGTGTCCCACCTGGTCTCACTGATGTTGCATTCTACTGTCGTCAAGCAATGCTGAAGCTACCTCTCAAATCCATAGTGGAGGAATACAAAGTTGGAAAAGCAAGACTGTTGAGCATGCTGGAGGAATCGGAAGACAATATCGTGAGATCAGTTCAGCCAAAGCTGAGAACTGGCAGAAAATGGAAAGTCCAAGAGGCTGTAAACAATGCCAAGAGAAACCTCAGCATCAAAGAAATAATTGGACACACGCAAACCAACAGACAGGGACTGGGAGCAACAAAAATGCAGTGGTGGTCCAAAGCCAAAGGGAAGGAAAAAAGAGACATGATCATACAGGAGTTGAAGAAAGAAGAAGATGTCAAAAGAGTGCAGAAGGCAGTCCAGCAAGGTCAACAGGGGCAATGGACAACATGGGACAGTGCACTCCAAAGAAGTCTCAGCTGGAACGATATGTGGCACATGGCTCCTCAAAGGATAAGCTTCCTCCTCAGATCTGTATATGACCTGCTCCCCTCGAATGCAAACTTAGTGAAATGGGGGAAATCAGATGACCCAGCATGTCCGCTCTGTCAGAAGAAACAAACAGTGGAACATGTCCTAAGCTCTTGCAAAGTAGCGCTAGCCCAAGGAAGGTATACATGGAGGCACAACCAAGTTCTGAAAGTGATCACAGACGTGGTTAGCGAAAAAACCATGACCACAAACGCACCAATTGCTATGACAACGTTCTACAAAGCAGGAGGGAAACAGGTCTGGCCCGAAATTGCTATGACAACCAGCACATTGCCAAAGGGTCTTCTGGATGGAGCAGTCGACTGGGAGTGTACAGCAGACCTCCCAGAGTGGAGAAATTACCCAGATGTCATCAGCAAGACAGGCATGAGACCAGACATCGCTCTCCACTCTGACTCCTCGAAACAAGTGATTCTGATAGAACTCACTGTGCCATACGAAAGCAGAATGGAAGAAGCACATATCTACAAGACCGAAAAATACGCCGGTCTTGCCAGCACCCTGAAGAAAGCAGGTCTGCGGGTCAAAATCTTCGCCATAGAGGTCGGGGCAAGAGGGTTTGTGGGCACCTCCGCTTATGATCTCATGAAACAACTCGCCATTTCTGGGAAGAAGAGGACTAGAGCCCTTAAAGCGATGGCAGAGGCAGCAGAAAGGAGCTCAAGCTGGATCTGGGCAAGGAGGAACCAAAAGTGAACTTCATAAGGATTAAATTCCCTACAGATGATGTGTGCCCCGTTAGCACATTGGTAAAACCGCGTACCGCAGTTCTGAAGCGCAGAATCGCCCAGGTTCGATCCCCGGCGTGGGAAAAAAAAAAAAAGACAACAGCAGAAGGGCATCCAGGAGTCATGACCTGGATGTGGCCCGGCCCCCCGAGAGTGTAAGGAGTTCAGGGCCGAAACACTTGTCTAAAGGGGGTTACTTTTCTGAAGACCTTCTTTTGTCTAGCTCTCCCTAGAGTTTCTTTCTACCTATCTTTGACAGCAAAGTCTGCATCTCCCTCCCCCCCCCTGCTATGTATCGGATACAAGGGGGCAGAACAACGTTTCTACAGGTACTCCTTAATGTTTATTTTAATCTTTCTTCATGTGGCATTTTCTGTGGTATTTGGAAGTCGTTCAGTGACTGTCACAATATGAATGAGCTTCAGTCAAAATTGGATTTGAGTTTGTGAATTTTCTCATCGGTCATGTTTCATGCCAAATTTGACAACGGTGCTTATTTGTTACTGTGTTATCTTCAATTAAAAAAAACTAAAGCAAAACGTGGCTTGTATTTGCATAAAATAATCAAGAAGGATACAATCAGGAATTCTTATTGGTCAGGCGTACGTCATACCCAACTTACACTTATCAGTCAGACGTCAATTCAGTATGGCATTATAAAGATGAAGTCACCTTTACAAGCTTACGTGGAGATTTTCTTTATCCGAAAAAAAAAAGATTTTTCATGTCATGTTATTGATGTGGGTATGGGCGTGCGTGAACATGTTCGTCTGCGTGTGTTATATGCATGCACGCATATGTACATATATATGCATACATAAGTATGCTTAAGTGTGGGCATACATGCGTGTGTGTGTGTGTGTGTGCATGTGCGTGTGTGTGTGTGTGTGTGTGTGTGTGTGTGTGTGTGTGTGAATGCGTGTGTGTATGTGCGTGCGCGCGCGCGCGCGCGTGTGTGTATGTGTGTGTGTGTGTGTGTGCGTGGGGATTGCTGGGTAAGTGGGTGGCAATTAATGAAACATGATTGCCATAACCTTGGGCATTAACAACTGTGTGTGCATATGATTACAGCTTCCTTGTGAAAAGCTATCCCTGCTAACTGTGCTGACATTTTAACGTTGAATTCAGAGGTAAAAAATGTGCATGAACAAATCATGAGTATAACAAGAAAACAATCTCCGCAGTTATCTGAATAACCAAAAATCCATAATAAAACATATACATGAACAAATCATCAGTATGAACATAAAACATATTTGCAGTTATCAAAATAACCAGAAATCCCTAATAAAAAATATACATGAACAAATCATTAGTATGAAAAGAAATCTTGGCAGTTATCCTAATAACCAGAAATCCATAATAAAAATATGCATGAACAAGATCATCAGTAAGAAAAGAAAACAGCCTTTGCAGTTATCCAAACAACCAGAAATCCATAACAAAAAAATATACGTGAACAAATTATCAGTAAGAAAAGAAAACAGCTTTGCAGCTATCCAACTAATCAGAAATCCATAACAAAAACAAAAAACAAAAAAAACCTATACATGAAGAAATCTTCAGTTTGAAAAGAAAACAGTCTTTGTGGTTATTCAAATAACTAGAAACCCGTAATAAAAAATATACATGAACAAATCGTGAGTATGAAAAGAAAACAGTCTTTGCAGTTATCGATATAACCAGAAATCCATAATAATAAATATACATGAACAAATCATCAATATGAAAATAAAACGGTATTTGTAGTTATCCTAATAACCAGGAATTCATAAAGAAATATATACATGAACAAATCATTAGTATAAAAGAAAACAATATTTGCAGTTCTCCAAATAACCAGAAAACCAAACTTACACAGCTGTTGTGTAAATGAAATGCAGAATAATGCCAAGGTAGTTTCACAGGAAACATAAATGCGCTGTGAACTGAGCAACGTGCACATTCCTGTGTTTTTCTGTTGATTTGCTTATCACGGTGGCCCCTGTAATCCAATTATTTCGTTTCTCGTGCAAAGCGAACAGAAAAGCAAGAGCTAGGAATCCCTTGAGCAATCTCTGAATGGCGTTCCAATATTTCACTGCTCGTTTATTTCAAGGATATGCACACGCGTGTGCGGGGCTGTGTGTGTGTGTGTGTGTGTGTGTGTGTGTGTGTGTGTGTGTGTGTGTGTGTGTGTGGTGTGTTGTGTGTGTGTGTGTGTGTGTGTGTGTGTGTGTGTGTGTTGTGTGTGTGTGTGTTTCCTTATCACATTAACAACGGTAAAAATAATGTCAATTTTTATTTTAAGCACATAAGAAATGAAAACTCTTGGGAATTTATTGAATTTGTGTACCCAAATTCGTATTCTCTTCTTCCCCCTTTCCTCTGTCTGTCTGTCTGTCTTCTGTCTGTATCTCTCTCTCTCTCTCTCTCTCTCTCTCTCTCTCTCTCTCTCTCTCCATCTCCTTCTCTCTCTCTCCCTTTCTCACACTCTCTTTTTCTTCTCCTTGTCTCCCTCCCTCTCTGTCTGTCTGTATGTCTATCTGTCTCTCTGCTTCTGTCTGTCTGTCTGTCTTTCCCTTCCTCTCTCTCTCTCTCTGTCTCTTTCTCTCTGTCTCTCTCTCTCTCTCCCCTTCCTTATTTTGTGTAAGATTGAAAACAAGTCTCACACACTAGTCCCACTACAATTATACTGTCTGGCTGCCTGATCACGAATGCCAGACATGATTGAATGTTTCAGAGAACGTGACCATCATGCCTGATTATCATAACCATGTGTGTATAGTTTTATGGTCCACAAAATCAATATTGTTTTTATTATATTGATACATTATTCTTGCATAACGTTATTCAACAATGTTGGTTAGACTCACTGATTGTTACACATCTATCAGAGGCAGCGTGTAATACAAAAGCAGTGATCTCTGTCTCTGTCTCTGTCTCTCTGTCTCTCCCTTTATCTCTCTCTCTCTCTCTCTCTCTCTCAGTCTCTATATCTGTCTGTCTGTCTGTCTCCCTCTCTCTATTTATATGTTTTTAAGTCCGTCTGTCTGTCTGTCTCTCTCTCTCTCTCTATTTATATGTTTTTATGTCCGTCTGTCTGTCTGTCTCTGTCTGTATCTGTCTGTCTGTCTCTCTCTCTTTCTGTTTTTATGTCTGTCTGTCTGTTTTTGTATCTGTCTCTGTCTGTCTGCCTCTTTCTCTCCCCCCCCCCTCTCTCTCTCTCTCTCTCTCTATCTATCTATCTATCTATCTATCTATCTATCTGTCTGTCTGTCTGTCTATCTCTGTTTCCTTCCTTACTTTGTGTAAGATTGAAAACATGTCTCATACACTAGTCCCACCACAACTATACTGTCTGGCTGCCCAATCACGAATGCCAGACATGAATGGATGCTTCAAAGAGCGTGACCATCATGCCTGATTATCATAATCCTTTGTGTACAGGTTTTGTGGTCCATCACGAATATGAGCACTAAGTTTTTGGCTTAGTACGTTATAGAGACGATAATCATGGAACAGAAGACGTACATGAATTGATGAATAAATAGGCAGATCTGTGTCATAACTTAGGTCTGTATGTCCACAAAATTAATCAGCAATTTTAATTATATTGATAAATCATTCTTGCATTACGTTAATCACCAATGTTGGTTAGACTCACTGATTATTATTTATCTGTGAGACTCTGCGTATAATATAAAAGCAGTGATCTGTCTGTCTATTTGTCTGTCTTTCTGTCCGTCTTTTTGTCTGTCTGTCTCTGTCTTTCTCTCTATCTTCTCTCTCTCTCTCCCATCTCTGTCTCTGTCTGTCTGTCTGTCTGTTCTTTCTCTCTCTCTCTCTCTTTCTCTCTCTCTCTTTCTGTCTCTCTCTCACTCTCTCCCACTCTCTCTATTTCTCTCTCTCTCTCTTTCTCTGTTTTTCTGTCCGTCTGTCTGCCTGTCTGCCTATCTGTCTTTGTCTCTGTCTTTGTCTCAGTCTCTATCTCTGTCTCTCTGTCTCTGTCTGTCTTTCTCTGTCTCCGTCTCTGTCTGTCTCTATTTGTCTCTCTCTCTCTCTGTTTCTCTCTCTCTCTCATTCCCCATTCTCTCTCTCTCTCTGTTTCTCTCTCTCTCTCTCATCTCCCCTCTCTCTCTCTGTTTCCTTCCTGACTTCGTGTAAGATTGAAAACATGTCTCACACACTAGTCCCATCACAAGTAGACTGTCTGACTGCCCAATCACGAATGCGAGACATGAATGGATCCTTCAGAGAACATGACCATCATGCCTGATTATCATAATCATTTGTGTACAGTTTTTGTGGTAATAATAATAATAATTACAATATTTATATAGCGCAAAATCTTGATAAAATCAAATCTAAGCGCTGAAGCAGACACACACGCACGCACGCACGCACGCCCGCACGCACGCACACGCACGCACGCACGCGCACACACACACGCACGCGCACAACACACACACACACACACACACACACACACACACACACACACACACACACACGCATGGCTATAAATGGGGAGAAAGAATAAAAGCAATAAAAGCAAAAATAAAAGCAATGGAAAATTATAGAGAGCATAGCATATACAATTATATGGGCGCTAAGCATTTGGCTTAGTACGTGATAGAGCCGATATGGAAAAGAAGACGTACATGAATTGATGAATAAATAGGCAGACCTGTGTCATAACTCAGGTCTGTGTGTCCATAAAATCAACCGTTTTGATTATGTTGATACATCATTCTTGAATGACGTTATTCACCAATGTTGGTTGGACTCAATGATTTTTACACATCTACGAGACGCAGCGTATAATATAAAAGTAGTGATCTGTCTGTCTGTCTGTCTGTCTGTCTGTCTCTCTCTCTCTCTCTCTCTCTCTCTCTCTCTCTGTATCTCCCTCACCCACCCCTCCTACTATGTATCAGAAACAAGGGGGCAGATACAACGTTTCTACAGGTACTCCTTAATGTTTACTTGAGATAACTCAATCGAGTCGCAGTCTTCAGGGTCATTCTGCCACCTCAATTCGGAGGATTTTATCACATTTAAAAAAACCCCAGAAAAAACAACCAAATAAAGTAGACAAACAAAGTAAAGTGATACAGAAAGACCAGGATTAGATCTTTACAAATAATCTTACTTTGTTTATGGTATTCCGTGTAGTTGTAAATGAATAGGTATCCAAATAGGTATCCAAAGGGTTTTTTTTTTTTTATGGATATGAACACACACTGTGAAACGGTTTTAGATGAAGTCCAGAACATAATTTCCATGCCATGGATGTTTCAAATCACAAGATTACTGGTAGTTGTCACTTTTTGCGTACAGTTGCTCCAGAGCACAAAATATTTACAGAATTGTGAGGTTCGACTTGCTTTCCTTGACGCCATTTGCGAAATTCGCATGTCGCGGGTAGCGCTGAAAAAAGGCTACTGTTGTCTTTGTTTCACATTGCCACAAACGGTCTAAGGTAAATAACTGCTGTAAACATACCCTAGTTTCGGTTCCCAGTGATTTTTCCCTATAACTGACGCTTCGGACGTAAAAAAAGACAAAAACGAATGTCCGCCGTCGATAAATCGACGTCGCGTATCCAAGCAGTGAACGGAAGTGACGGAGATTTTCTTCCGACACGAAGCGATTGGCATTTTATGTGGTATTTGGAAGTCGTTGAGTGACTGTCACAATATGAATGAGCTTCAGTCTAAATTGGATTTGAGTTTCTGAATTTTCTCATCGGTCTTGTTTCATGCCAAATTTGACAACGGTGCTTATTTGTTACTGTGTTATCTTCAATAAAAAAAAAAACTAAAAAAAACTAAAGCAAAACGTGGCATATATTTGCATAAAATAATCAAGAATGTTACAACCAGGAATTATTTTTGGTCAGGCGTACGTCATACCCAACTTACGCTTATCAGTCAGACGTCAATTCAGTATGGCAATTTACATATGAAGTCACCTTTACAAGCTTACGTGGAGATTTTCTTTATCCGAAAATTTTTTTTTTTTTTCATGTCATGTTATTGATGTGGGTATGGGCGTGCATGAACATGTTCGTCTGCGTGTGTCATATGTATGCACGCATATGTACATATATATGCATACATAAGTATGCTTAAATGTGGGCATACATGCGTGTGTGTGTGTGTGTGTGTGTCTATGTGCGTGCGTGTGTGTGTGTGTGTGTGTGTGTGTTGTGTGTGTGTGTGTGTGTGTGTGTGTGTGTGTGTGTGTGTGTGTGTGTGTGTGTGTGTGTGTGCGTGCGTGGGGATTGCTGGGTAAGTGGGTGGCAATTAAATGAAACATGATTGCCATAACCTTGGGCATTAACAACTGTGTGTGCATATGATTACAGCTTCCTTGTGAAAAGCTATCCCTGCTAACTGTGCGACATTTAACGTTGAATTCAGAGGTAAAAATGTGCGTGAACAAATCATGAGTATAACAAGAAAACAATCTCCGCAGTTATCTGAATAACCAAAATCCATAATAAAACGTATACGTGAACAAATCATCAGTATGAAATAAAACATATTTGCAGTTATCAAAATAACCAGAAATCCTATTAAAAATATACATGAACAAATCATCATATGAAAAAAATCTTGGCAGTTATCCACATAACCAGAAACCCATAATAAAAATGCATGAACAAGATCATCAGTATGAAAAGAATCTGCAGTTAACCAAACAACCAGAAACCCATAATAAAATATGCATGAACAGATCATCATTGAAAGAAAACAGCCTTTGCAGTTATCCAAATACCAGAACCATAATAAAATAGCATGAACAGATCATCAGTATGAAAAGAAAACAGCCTTGCAGTTATTCAAATAACAGAAACCATAATAAAAATATCATAACAAGATCATCAGTATGAAAAGAAAACAGCCTTTGCAGTTATCCAAATAACAAAACCATAATAAAAATGCAAACAAATCATCATGTGAAAAGAAAACAGCCTTGCAGTTATTCAAATAACCAGAAACCATAATAAAATATGCATGAACAAGATCATCAGTATGAAAAGAAAACAGCCTTTGCAGTTATTCAAATAACCAGAAATCCATAGTAAAAAATATGCGTGAACAAATTATCAGTATGAAAAGAAAACAGCCTTTGCAGCTATCCAAATAACCAGAAATCCATGATAAAATAGCATGAACAAAATCATCATAGAAAGAAAACATATTGCAGTTAACAAACAACAGAAATCCATAAAAAAAAATATACATGAACAATTATCAGTAAGAAAAGAAACAGCCTTTGCAGCTATCCAAATAATCAGAAATCCATAACAAAAATAACAAACAAAAAACTATACATGAAGAAATCTTCAATTTGAAAAGAAAACAGTCTTTGTGATTATTCAAATAACCAGAAATCCATAATAAAAAAATATACATGAACGAATCATCAGTATGAAAAGAAAGTCTTTGCAGTTATCGAAATAACCAGAAATCCATAATAAAAAATATATATGAACGAATCATCAGTATGAAAATAAAACAGTATTTGTAGTTATCCTAATAACCAGGAATTCATAAAGAAATATATACATGAACAAATCATTAGTATAAAAGAAAACAATATTTGCAGTTCTCCAAATAACCAGAAAACCAAACTTACACAGCTGTTGTGTAAATGAAATGCAGAATAAAGCCAAGGTAGTTTCACAGGAAACATAAATGCGCTGTGAACTGAGCAACGTGCACATTCCTGTGTTTTTCTGTTGATTTGCTTATCACGGTGGCCCCTGTAATCCAATTATTTCGTTTCTCGTGCAAAGCGAACAGAAAAGCAAGAGCTAGGAATCCCTTGAGCAATCTCTGAATGGCGTTCCAATATTTCACTGCTCGTTTATTTCAAGGATATGCACACGCGTGTGCGGGGCTGGTGTGTGTGTGTGTGTGTGTGTGTGTGTGTGTGTGTGTGTGTGTGTGTGTGTGTGTGTGTGTGTGTGTGTGTGTGTGTGTGTGTGTGTGTGTGTGTGTGGTGTGTGGTGTGTGTTCCTTATCACATTAACAACGGTAAAAATAATGTCAATTTTTATTTTAAGCACATAAGAAATGAAAACTCTTGGGAATTTATTGAATTTGTATACCCAAATTCGTATTCTCTTCTTCTCCCCTTTCCTCTGTCTGTCTGTCTGTCTGTCTGTATCTCTCTCTCTCTCTCCATCTCCTTCTCTCTCTCTCTCTTTCTCACACTCTCTTTTTCTTCTCCTTGTCTCCCTCCCTCTCTGTTTGTCTGTATGTCTATCTGTCTCTCTGCCTCTGTCTGTCTGTCTGTCTTTCCCTTCTTCTCTCTCTCTCTCTCTCTCTCTCTCTCTCTCTCTCTCTCTTCTCTCTCTCTCCCCTTCCTTATTTTGTGTAAGATTGAAAACAAGTCTCACACACTAGTCCCACTACAATTATACTGTCTGGCTGCCTGATCACGAATGCCAGACATGATTGAATGTTTCAGAGAACCTGACCATCATGCCTGATTATCATAACCATTTGTGTATAGTTTTATGGTCCACAAAATCAATATGTTTTTTTTTTTATTATATTGATACATTATTCTTGCATAACGTTATTCAACAATGTTGGTTAGACTCACTGATTATTACACATCTATCAGAGGCAGCGTGTAATACAAAAGTAGTGATCTCTGTCTCTGTCTCTGTCTCTGTCTCTCTGTCTCTCCCTTTATCTCTCTCTCTCTCTCTCTCTCTCTCTCTCTCTCTCTCTGTCTCTCTCTCAGTCTCTATATCTGTCTGTCTGTCTGTCTCTCTCTCTATTTATCTGTTTTTAAGTCCGTCTGTCTGTCTGTCCCCTCTCTATTTATCTGTTTTTAAGTCCGTCTGTCTGTCTCTGTCTGTCTGTATCTGTCTGTCTGTCTGTCTCTCTTTCTGTTTTTATGTCTGTCTGTCTGTTTTTGTATCTGTCTCTGTCTGTCTGTCTCTTTCTCTCTCCCTCTCTCTCTCTCTCTCTCTCTCTCTCTCTCTCTCTCTCTCTTCTTCTCTATCTATCTATCTATCTATCTGTCTGTCTGTCTGTCTGTCTATCTCTGTTTCCTTCCTTACTTTGTGTAAGATTGAAAACATGTCTCATACACTAGTCCCACCACAATTATACTGTCTGGCTGCCCAATCACGAATGCCAGACATGAATGGATGCTTCAAAGAACGTGACCATCATGCCTGATTATCATAATCCTTTGTGTACAGTTTTTGTGGTCCATCACGAACATGAGCACTAAGCATTTGGCTCAGTACGTCATAGAGACGATAATCATGGAAAGAAAGACGTACATAATTGATGAATAAATAGCTGAATCTGTGTCATAACTCAGGTCTGTGTGTCCATAAAATCAACTGTTTTGATTATGTTGATACATCATTCTTGAAATGACGTTATTCACCAATGTTGTTGGACTCAATGATTTTTCACATCTACGAGACGCAGCGTATAATATAAATAGTGATCTCTGTCTGTCTGTCTGTCTGTCTATCTTTCTGTCTCTCTGTGTGTGTTCTCTCGTCGTCCCTCTCTGTCTCTTTCTGTCTCTGTCTCTTTCTCTATCTGTCTGCTTCTGTCTCTCTGTCTCTGTCTCTGTCTCTTCTCCTCTGTCTGTCTGTCTGTCTCTTCTCTGTCTGTCTCTCTTCTTCTGTCTCTGTCTGTCCTTCTCGTCTCTCTCTGTCTGTCCTCTCTGTCTGTCTTTTCTGTCTGTCTGTGTCTTCTCTGTCTGTCTGTCTTCTGTCTCTCTCTGTCTGTCCCTCCTCTTCTTCTGTCGTCTCTCTGTCTGTCTGTGTCTTCTCTGTCTGTCTGTCTCTCTTCTCTCTCTTCTGTCCCTCTGTCTGTCTCTCTTCTGTCTGTCTCTCTGTCTGTCTTCCTCTCTCTCTCTCCTCTCTCCCTCCACCCCCCCCCCCCTTCCCTCTGTTTCTGTCTGTGTGTGTGTGTGTGTGTGTGTCTCTCTCTCTCTCCTCTCTCTCTCTTCCTCTCTGTCTGTCTGTCTGTCTCTTCTCTGCTTGTCTGTCTGTCTGTCTGTCCCTCCCCTCCCTCCCTTACCCCCTCTCTCTCACTCTGCCTTTCTCTCTGACTCTCTGCCTCTTCCTCACCCCCTCGCACACACACACGCACACATAAACACACACACACACACACACACACACACACACACACACACACACACACACACCACACACACACACACACTTATACACACACACATAAACGAACACAAACGCGTGTACACATAGAAGCACACAGCGGAATAAATACATTCATACACGTATGCCAATGAAAACGTATTAACAACGGTTAAGCAAACATACATACTGCATATAGCTATGATCCTAGCCGTATATATATACATGAATGATTACTAACCTGTCTGTGTAAGCGTGGTTGGCAATACAGGATGCGGGTGAACAGGGTGAGGGAGTCAAAGGGTTGGCAATGCATGATGCTGGTGGACAGGGTGAGGGAGTCAAAGGGTTGGCAATTCATGATA
>CM060310.1:80767624-80770124 GCA_030674185.1 Monoplex corrugatus | reverse complement strand
TTTTACGAATACGGTACAAATGAAATGGGGCACACGCTTAATGCATATAATTACATTATGTGACGCAAGCCTGCCTTTGTGGAACTATTTTCGTTTCTGACCATGATTGTTCGTTTTGTCAGTAATCTTGTGCACGCTTGCATTAGCTCTTGGCTTCAGTGATATGTGTTTGTAACTGAGGGTGTGTGTGGTTTTGGCTTTGTTTTGATTGCTCTGTTAATATATTTTTTTGTTTTCGTTTTGAATGAATTTCAACTGTGGAGGCGTCGCAGTTCCTAGGCATCCATTTTTCGCCGTCAGTTCGATTTGATTATCACTGAAAAAAATTGGTTACCATGGATTCTCCACTGTGTTTTGTTTCTTTCTTTTTTAATATATCTTCACCGGACAGAAAATGCAATCTGTGTAGGTGTATGTGTGTGTGTGTGTGTGTGTGTGTGTGTGTGTGTGTGTGTGTGTGTGTGTGTTTGTATGCGTGTGTGTGTATGTGTGTGTGTGTGTGTGTGTGTGTGTGTGTGTGTGTGTGTGTGTGCGTGTGTGTGTATGTGGTAGTGTGTGTATGTGTTGTTGTTATGGCAGAAAATATGTTAAGATTTTCCCATCCGTTTCTGGATGAATCTTAAAACAGATTTAGGGAAATGGTGTAGGTATTTGATGATCAATGGATGCATAAGATTGAATTTCATAGTGTCAAAATTACATGGACTCAATTAGTACCCAAAAATGGGTTCTTTTTTTCTCAAAGAAAGGAACATTTGAAAAAAAGAATACAGTCTGTATTCACGGTCATGGCATTTTACTATTACCCACGTTTAACGTTAAATTTCATTTCATCAGATGTTTATTCACATTTACAATGATCTTGAAAAGTACGAAATGTGGACTTACCGCATTTCTTCTTACATAGTATTATATTGACTTGACTCAAGTGTGTTTGTGCGTGCGTGCGTGCGTGTGCACGTATATACATATTATATATATATATATATATATATATATATATATATATGTGTGTGTGTGTGTGTGTGTGTGTGTGTGTGTGTGGTGTGTGTGTGTGTGTTTGTGTGTGTGTGTGTGTTGTGTGTGTGCGTGTGTGTGTGTGTGTGTGTTGTATGTCAATATGCGTGTTTATAACAGAGAAAGGAAGGAGTCTTTTTTTTTTTTTAGTATTTTGGTAAATGGAATGAAAATGATGACTGAGAACAACCATATGTTTCAGATTTCATTTGGCTCAGAAGCCAGATCCAAGTTCCGACTGTCCATCAGTGGTCATTCAGACGACGAATCTCAGGGTCAAGCGTACTCCTCTGAGGGCCTCAGGCACCGTGAGTTCTCTTCGCCTTCTTTTTAGAACAGGACAGAACAGATTTTTGCGTGCCCGTGTGTGTGTGTGCGTGTGTGTGTCTCTGTGTGTGTATGTGTGTTTGCCTGTGTGTCTGTCTGTCTGTGTGTAAGTAAGTGTTTTGTGCGTACATGCATGCTTATATCTGAGAGAGAGAGAGAGAGAGAGAGAGAGAGAGAGAGAGAGAGAGAGAGAGAGTGTGTGTGTGTGTGTTTCTGAAGCATAGTTGTGTCCCGTGTAATTTAGCATTTTACGGGCAAACTTTGTGGACGGGAGGTAACTTTTGGTAGTTATGTCTGAGTAACTTCCCTTTGACATTTCTTGCAATTCGGCCAAATGGGGAAAAGCACGTCTTCAAATTCGTGTCGGTTTGGCTTTTTTGTTTGTTTGTTTGTTTTTGTTGTTTTGGTTTGTTTGGGGGTTGTTGGTTTTTTTTCGTTGTTTTTTAAAATCCTCTTACATCAGTCAGCATAAAAGAGTTTCTGTCAAGTTTGTTTTAACTGTAGCTGTTTGGAGTTTGGTTTTAATTTGCCCGTGTGTGTGTATGCGTGTGTGTGTCTCTGTGTGTGTATGTGTGTTTGCCTGTGTGTCTATCTGTCTGTGTGTAAGTAATTGTTTTGTGCGTACATGCATGCTTATATCTGAGAGAGAGATAGAGAGAAGTAGAGAGAGAGACAGACAGACAGACAAACAGACAGAGACAGAGACACACAGAGACACAGAGACAGAGAGCATGCATTTCTAAGAACTATGAAAGAAAATAGTGAATGAAAGTATGCTAATTTAAGGACATGTACAACGTGTGCCCGTGTGTGTGTGTGTGTGTGTGTGTGTGTGTGTGTGTGTGTGTGTGTGTGTGTATGTGTGGTGGTGTGCTGTGTGTGTGTGTGTATTTCTGTCTGTCTGTCTGTGCGTCTGTGTGTGTGTGTGTGTGTGTGGTGTTTGATTACAGATTCTTTGTTTGTTTGTTTGTTGTGTGTGTGTGTGTGTGTGTGTGTGTGTGTGTGTGTGTGTGTGTGTGTGTGTGTGTGTGTGTGTGTGTGTGTGTGTGTGTGTGTGTGTGTTTGATTACAGATTATGTTTTTTCTTGTGTGTATGTGTGTATTAGCATATAGTTCTCCTGTACTGTGAACCCAATTTGCTTCACAAATGCCAAAG
>CM060310.1:80740124-80755124 GCA_030674185.1 Monoplex corrugatus | reverse complement strand
GCACAAGCAAAGCAAACAAGCAAAACAAACAAGCAAACAATTAAATCAAGCAAACAAACAAAGAAAAGGCAAACCCTTTGGGCTAAAAGTGTTAGAATTAATGTTTCTCATTGATTCCTTGCGCATATTCCTTTTGCCTACTGACACAAGGGCAGATGCCATAGCCTGATCAGAACTTATCACTCCCGAAAAAGAAATAGTTCGAATAAATTAATAAATAAATAAATAGATTAATAAATAAATGAATAAATAAATGAATAAATACTTTACTTCGCGTCTTTTGTCCGTTGATGATAGTACCAGGAGGTGTCGCGTAAAACTGAACTTGATAGTGTGCGGTTGGACGGTAATTCAGGCATAGAGTGATGTTGGAAATGTTGAATGTCTGCTACTCCATCTATCGAGCATCTTCCTCCTGCCCTGAAGCCCGACCTGCTGGTGTTGTAAACTCAAAGAGCTGGATGGTTGACTGGCATTCTGATCAGGTGGCCTAAAACCGCTTGATCTATTGTTGATCGATGTTTAATACTTGACAGATGTTGTTCCAGACATGTCTTTGATCTCTTCGTTTCTGATCTTGACTCTTTTTGGTCTGACCTGCTGGTCTACTTTTATCAGATTCTCATCTTTTTTTTTCTCCAGTATTTTGTTTAACCCTATAATTCTCGCACACTATCCACCAACTACAAAAACTGAACCCTTTGATTCCCTCACCCTATCCACCAGCTTCCTGCAGCGTGCGGGAGTCAAAGGGTTAATGTCAAAGTCTGGCACTCATAGGTCAAAGTGGGCGGACAGGACGTAATACTAATCCTGGTTTATGTTTCCGTAAAGTTGCTTGAGTGCTTCAGAAAGGGTGTAAGTTGATAGTTCACAGCATTTACCTTTCAGACGCTGGTCTCAATTTTTCTACGGTAAAAACGCTTCTCAGATTGCTCTGTTCCAAATCTGGGTAAACTTGTTGCCCTTTGATTTTGATATTGAACTTACCAGGTGTGTGCTCTACTGACATGACCTCTATCTTGTTGATACTGATTATCATGCCATTGATTTTACAGTTGTTGTTTAACTTGTTTTTATGTTTTTGAAGATGTGCTTTATCGTGGCTCTTTGACGCTTGATCATTAGCGATCAATAACTTATTGAGACCTTCTGGATCTGGGTTTGGATCTTGACTGATCTTGTCCATTTGGATTGTGAGAAGATGTGGTGATAGAACCCTGTCTTTTCTTACCACACAACCATTTGGAAAGTCCGCTCAGTAACCTTACAGTACTTTCATTATTTACATAGACTGCTCTTATATTTTCGAGGACCTGGCCCAAAAAAGCAGATAAATCGTAATATTCACAAGGGCAAGAAAGGCTAAATATAGAAGACACGTGTTTTCGTTCAAAGTTAATTAAAATATATCAAAACAACTCACCTGAAACAAATGATAAACCACATCCATTTCTTTGCGAATGAGATGTTTTGTCACTTGTAACTTTAGATCATTAAAGCACATTGATCATAGATAAATTAGTGGGAAATATTGGTTTGAAATGGACACCTTCACTAAATTGGTGCGGCAACCAAGAGGATCAGTTGGCTGAAGGTTCATACATTACATCGTTGCAATGTTGCCTCCATCAAGCAGAGTCACAGAAGACATGACTGACCAAAAGTTCTCTCTTCAGAAAGCTCAATGGTAGCCGGCAATGATGAAAACAAACAAACAAACAAACAACAAACGAACAAACAAACATACAAACAAACGAACAACAAACAAAAAACAAACAAATAAACCACACACACACACACACACACACACACACACACACACACACACACACACACACACACACACACACACACACACACACATATTCATCTCCAGATGTGGTTTGACCATGTAGACGATAAACAACAGAAGAGAAGGTTGACCAGCAATTTCTTAAATTCCTTTAACGAATCAATGAATTGTCTTTATTTCATTTTTGTGTGTGACTAGCATAGACCATGCTTCTCACTTGTAATTACACACAGGGATAATCATACTGATTATAATCTGGGTGAAGTCAATGGAAAGACAAACTGAACGGTGTATAGCCTCTTTCAACTATTCAGTTTGGTCTATTCATAAACAGCTTCTTTTTTTTTCATTGAGACTGAAATACAGGAACACGATTTGAAAGGGGAAAAAAAAAAGAAAAAGAAAAGAAATGAAAGCGAAAAAAAACTAAATGAGATTTTAAAAACACCAAGTGATGTTTTCTCAAATTTGTTATGAAATGGCTTGTGGAACCCCAAGGGACGACAAAAGATGAAATGATAAACAGGGTGCGAAAATGAACGGTGCAAATTTCCCATGGGAGACAATTGCATCAGAAAAACAGGCAAACACAACATGAGAACGAAGAAGAAAATGAGGAGAAGGAGAAAGAAGATCATGTTCATGATCATCATGATGAGGAAGGTGACGATGATGGCGATGAGATAAAGAGGTCGATGAAGAAGAAGTAATATTAATAATAATGGAATAACGAGAAGAACAAGAACAAGAACAGGAACAACTAGGAGGGAAATCGAAGAAAAACAAGCAAACGGAGAAAAGGAACAGTTTCCATTTCTGTTTCTTTTTGTTGTTGTTGTTGTTTTGTTTTTGCTTTTTAATGTCCTTTACATTTCTGCTCCTCCTTATTTTCCTTTGCTGCTTCCACTGCATCTTCATAATTTTCTTTTGTCATCATCATCATCATCATCATCATCATCATCATCATCATCATCATCATCATCATCATCATCATCATCATCATATCATCATCATCATCATCATCATCATCATCACGATATTAATCACAACAGCACAAACAACACATTAGCAACCCCTGCACCAATAATAATAATAATAATAATAATAATAATAGCGATAATAAATACTACGATTTTGATTATGATTGTCCTTATAATTACGATTATGGTAGTGATGATGATAATAACAATAGTAACGATAATCGTGATGATGATGATAATGATGATGATGATGACGACGACGACGACGATGATGATGATGATGATGATATGATGACGACGACGATGATAAATGATGATGACGACGACGACGACGACGACGATGATGGTGATGACGGTGACGACGATAATTACGACGACGATGACGATGCTGACGACGACGATGATGACGACGACGACGATGATGATGACGACGACGACGACGAAGAAGAAGAAGATGATGATGATGACAACGACGACGACGATGATGATGATGATGATAATGATGATGATGATGAATATTTGAGCTGTTTTTCTTCTTCTTTCGTTCGTCGTCTAAATGGTCATTCTACATCTGGCCATGATTTTTTTCCTTCATTTTTTTTTCTAGTTCCTGACGGCTTTTATAGACTGTGGACCTTATTGGCCACGTGAGTTGGAGTTGGTCATGTCTCCTGTCGCTCTCCTTACCAGAAATGTCACAAAGGACAGGGCATAGATCGCACGCAAATACGGCCTAAGAAAGATGGAGAGGTTCTGCCCCGGTGAAATTAAGATATCAGGGCAACGAGTGTTTCTGGTTGTATGACAATCCTAGAACGAACATTAATCAAACAAACAAGAAACAAAGAAACAAACAAACAAATTTAGTTTCTACGCGAAGTACACATTACTTGGAAATACACTCCAGTCAGATTTCACAAGAGGACCACTCTTTTTTTTTTTTTGGTTAACCCTTTGACTCCGGCACCTTTCCACCTGCAATCCTGCATTGTCAAGTATGCTAGCAAGCAGAAACTTAACCCTTTGACTTTCTCACCTTATCCACCAGCGAAGCTGGTTGGTGAATAGGATGATGAAGTCAAAGGGTTAAGTTTTTGCAGTTGGCGGATAGGATGTGGGAGTCAAAAGGTTAAGAAAACTCTGAGAGGATATCTCCAAATATTCTTTTAATTTTTTGTTGTTGTTGTTGTTTTTATTATTGTTTTTTTTTTATTTTTTTTTAGGATCATCGCACTCAGGGAGGTTACCTGTGTGCTTACCTTTTTTTTTTGGTCAGATTTTCTATGCCACCTCAATGTCCACAGAAGCTGGCACAATTTTAACAATGCGATGATGATGAATGATGTCGATGAGGATGATAATCATAATGCTATGAAGTTCCATCTAGGATTGAATTTGTGTGACAGGGCTGTACTTCTACGCTTACTATCTTAATATATATCCTGGCATCAACCAGACCCGAGACATACAGACACCCGCGGTGCTGGTCAGAAGATTTGAGCGACGCCCTCAATGACGAATTCGTGAAGTGGATGAGACTCGACTGTGTGGTCCCAGTCTTCCCAATGAGCCCATAGTACGCTCACCTGTGGTTAGAGCCGAAAAAATCCCACAACGATTTTTGAAAGGATTGATGGTGATTCGAACCCACAACTTTCCAGTCGGTAGTCCGCTGCACTAATCCTACACCACGGTGACTTGTATCTCCAAAAAAATCTACTCAGGTCCGCCACTTTGTGATTGAGTCATACGTTCTGTACACCGACAGATTAGAATATAATGTGATCAGACGACTCCCTGTCTGGAACCTGATCCGCAGCGGAACTGTCTCAGACTTTGCCACTTTCACGTTGTCATAGCAATCCATCACAGCCCGTGTTCTAGTCAGAAAACTTTAAATTGGTCACTCATTTGGAAATAGAAAACAACAATGAGTTCCTGGTTTAAAGTATCAAAACATGTCTTACGTGTTTCCTACGTCTATAGTCTTTTCTGTATAAACATGTCAGACAACGACACAGATATAAAGGTAAATATATCAATAGATACACGGAAACACAGATAGATAGACAGGCAGACAAAGCGACAGATAACTAGGTAGATAGTATAACTAAAAAGAGAAAAAGATAGATAGAAAGAGAATGATTTCAGAGAACAGAGAAGACAGACAGAGAGATAGAAGTAAAAACAGATCAGGATAGACAGAACAGAAATAGGTAGACAGATAGATAGGTAGGTATAGATAGATCCAGAGAGAGAGAGTGGAAAAGAGAGATAGAGAGAGATTCAGACAGCAGACAAAGATTGAGGGGAGAGAGAGAGAACAGACAGACAGACAAATGGATAAGATAGATAGATAGATAGATAGGATAGATAGATAGATAGATAGATAGATAGATAAGGGTGGATGAATGGATGGATGGATGGATGGATATATACATACATGTATGCATACATACACACAACTCATACATACATACATACATACGTACATACATACATACACACATACATACATACATACATACATACATACATACATACATACATACATACAACATACATACATACATATAGACACACAATAGACACACAGACAGACACACAGACAACACTCAACAAATTTCCCATGTAAAATGAAGGGACTTTGAAAGACTTACCGTTTAAATAACATCGCCTACATTGGAACCGAGTTACTCCACTAGAAAAAAAAAGCTTTAACCCTTGCATTTTCCCCACCTTATCCACCAGCATCCACTTAACACTTTGACTCTGAGCGTTTTGTGATGCCAATAAATGAAAATGTTAATTTGTCTATGCTGATGGATAGGGTGAGGGAATGAAAGGTTTAATAGATACCCGGTAAATTCCTAGTCAGGATCTTGCTACACTAGGTAATCGATGTAGGTGACATATTACTGCTATCACCCTCTGTGACATCCAAACCGTTCTTGTGCATCGTGAGAGATGATAGCAGCGACTGGTTTCAGGTTTTCAGTGGCGTTTTAAAAGGCTGTGTTCTCTCTCTAATCCTGTTCGATGCTGCTATCGACTGGGTTCTCAAGAAAGCAACTGATAATCATAGCTTCATCTGGCACGAAAAAGGGAATATAATCTTGATGCTGATAATCACAATGTTTTCACTTCATCGGGCACGAAGAAATTATCTAATCTTGATATGCTGATAATACAACAATGTTTTCAGATAACAATCAGTCTCCAATTCTTGCAGATACCATTAGTGAATGTGCTGAAGATTGGGGATATCAGTCAGCCACAAACCTGATTAGCGAAAACGAATTACATACTGAAACTTTTATCGGTCAAGACAGAATAGAAATTGTTGATGGTTTCACTTACCTGGGTAGCTCAATAAACAAAACGGTTGACATGGGCTAACAAACCAGATTAGGCATCAGCAGCCTTCAAGCAGCTAACCACACTCTAAGCAAGAAAAAAATGTTCTTTCAAAACCAAGATTTCATTCTACAATTTCAACGGCCTGTCCATCTTAGATTAGGAAAAGATAAGCAACATTATAGGCCATTTTATGAGGAAGGGGGATTTGGAGCACCTGGTCACAACGGGAAAGCTGGAGGGAAAGAGAGCACCGGGCAGACCCAGGGAGAGAATACTGGACGGACTTGCAGAGTGGCTGAGGATGAAGAGGGTGGGGGAGATGCTGGGGGCAACGAGAGATAGAGATGGTTGGAAGTCCATGGTCGCCAACGCCATGCGGCAGGGCACCTGATGATGATGATGATGTCTACCTTGCTTTTGTGGCTGAGAAACCTGCAATTTGAAATCAAGCGAGGACATGAAAGTTCACGCCTTCAGGTAAAAATGCTTAAGAAACATTCGGGCGTCAAATAGAGTGACTTCAGAACCTACGACAGAATCAGAGTGTCCAGTGTGTTTCCACTCTGGAAACGGCACATGAAATGAATTTGTCATGTGGCAAGGCTTCCTCCAACGAGACTCACCAACCAAATGACATAGTAAGGGAAAACGAACGAGAGGACAGCCCAAGACCAGCTGACAACAACCACTAGTAAAGGACCCCTAGCCAAAGAAGACCTACAGAAACGTCACAGTGCTGACTGCTGATCAGTCCAAACCCAGCACGCTGACTGCTTCAAACATCGGACGACTGGGGAACGGTTGGATTGAACTGAACGAAGCATTGACTAATTAGATTAAGCAACTAATTTCGCCGCACTCCCTTCTACCATCCATCACTACATTTCCAGAATAATTGGGCCACTTTCCTCCAGATTTACCGAGACTACGAGGAAGATTGTGTTCTGGAAAGATTTAACCCTTTTGGCTTTCGCACCATGTCCACCAGTATCCTGCATTGTCAATCATGCTAGCAAAGCAAAAGCTTAACCCCTTGACTCCCTCACCCTATCAACAGCTTCCTGCAGGAAGCTGGTAGATAGGGTGAGGGAGTGAAAATGGTAAGTTTTTTGCAGTTGTTAGATAGGGTGAGGGAGTCAAAGGGATACGTTTTTGCTCTTGGTGGATAGAGTGCGGGAGTCAAAGAGTTAATTAAGTTTTACAGTTGGTAGATAGGGTGCTGGAGTAAAAGAGATGTTTTGGCAGTTGGTAGAGGGGGTGACGGAGTCAAAGGGTTAAGTTTTAGAAGCTGGTAGATAGGGTGAGAGAGTCAAATGGATAGGAACGTCCTCATTATGAAATAAAGGAACGTGTAACTGGTGTTCGCTAACTCTGTAATCCACTGAACTTCACGACACGAAAAAGCTTTCTATTTCGACGTCAACCGAGACATTTTCCATAGGTCGTTCTCAGGTCGCAGGTTGTCCAGGTTATCGCATCTGCATCGTAAAAATACAGTTTACAATTTTCTCGAAAGGTTAAGCTGTAAAAGGACAAAATCGGAGAGAAAGAAACGAAGAATATAATTACAAAACCGAACACCACAAAAGCGCTTGATCAGAGAGAGATAGAGAGAGAGGAGAGAGAGAGAGAGAGAGAGAGAGAGAGAGAGAGAGAGAGAGAGAAAAGATAGAGAAAGAGGGGCGAGGAAGAGAGAGACGACGAGGAGAATGAAAGAGAAACGGAGGAGAGACAGAGAAAGAGAGAGAGGGGAGACAGAGGGACAGAGAGACAGACAGAGACAGAGAAACAGAGACATAAAGAGACAGAGGCAGAGAGAGTCAGAGACGGAGACAGACAGACAGACAGACAGACAGACAAGAGTCAGAGACAGAGAGACAGAGAAAGACAGAGACAGAGACAGATGAAATGAAACTTTATTTACTTACGGTACACACATCAGCACACAGGACTACTTACATATCTGCTGACTTACATCACAATACTATGTTCATGAGTAAGGAATTTCAATTATAAGATAACATTCGTTGTATATACATGTGAAGATTAAATCAAGATGGACAGATTACTGAGATATGTATTCGTACACGAGCATATTTGAGTTGTTACATTAGCCAACGATATCATTGTCTGAAATAACATATATATGTACAAATATATATACATGTATATCTGTCTATATATACATATATTCATATACAATAACAAACTGAAAAGGGAAGCGGATGCCGATGCGGATGATCTGAAAAATGAGAGAGAGAGAGAGAGAGAGAGAGAGAGAGAGAGAGAGAGAAACAGACAGACAGACAGACAGACAGAGACAGACAAACAGAGAGAGAGAGAGAGAGAGAGAGAGAGAGAGAGAGAGAGAGAGAGAGAGAGAATGAAAAGATAACGACAACGATAATGAAAATGACAATGACAATTATCGTATAATTTTAAAAGGTACACCTTATTGATTTAAACCCATTTTCACACATACTGTTATTAATTTTCATGTTTGCCCACAATATCAGATTGAGAGAGAGAGAGAGAGGGGGGGGGGGCACAGCAGAGTGACAGAACGATCGACAAAGATGGAGACAGAACCAGAGACAGACAGACAAACAGACAGACAGACAGATAGAAACAGAGAATCACACAAGTTTATTACGCCCCAAAGACACACTAAAATCTGGATCTCATGACTAATTACATTTGCTCACGAAATCATACACGTTGAAACAAGCAAACAAGCAGAAAATTCAGTTCGGAAGAAAAAAATATCAAAGCAAACAGAGGGTTTTCTCATAAAATGAAACTTTGTGTAAATCTTTTTTCTCTTTCCAATTTTCGTGCATGTTCGACAAAGCGCAAAGAAACGAAACATTATAGGACACTGATTTCTCAGAGTGTAGTGCCATCCTCTAATGTATGTTTAATGTGGACAAACTCGATCTTGAAATATAACAGTTTAAATGACATTAAAGAATAGCCACAACGTTTCAGAAATAAGAAAATGTTTTTGATACTGAATTAAGTCTTTTGATAAATTAAAAACAAACCATCATGATCTTGTCTTTCCATGACTGCAACCAACACATCTCATCCCTAACCCTTCGCTGTTGTTTCTAAATCCGCCAATAACGTTAACCCTCGATTAATAAGTGCCAGGAATGATTAACCCTTTGACTCCCACACCCTGCCTACCATCTTCCTCTATTGTCAACCATGCTAGCAAAGCAACAATTTGACCCTATGACTTCCTCACCCTACCCAACAGATTCTTGCAGGAAGATTGTGGATAAGTCGAGGAAGTCAAAGGATCACGGTTTTGTAGTTGGTGGGTATGGTGTGGGAGTCAAAATATCAACATTTTTTTTTTATTCTGGAACTATTATATACTACAGATAGGCCATTTTGCTACGCAGTCTTATTAACAGTACTAAAGAGACTGTACTGTCTAACGAAATAGGGAACGCGTCACTGACGATCGCTAACTCTGCAACCTACTGATGGTGCAATACTTCACAAAATTAAAAAAGTTCTCCCTTTCGTCGTGAGCTGAGAATATTTTCTGGTTTTGTTTTGTCTTTCTACCATTTGCACTATTTCTGTTGAAAATGTCGACCATGAAAGTAAAAGAAATCAGGCGAAAACAAATGAAAAATAGAATGACAAAACGAAACACACTAAACCCTAAATCAGAGGAGACGAGACACACAGAGAGAGAGAGAGGGGGGGGGGGGGGGAGGGAGACAGACAGACAGACAGACAGACATACAGACAGAGACAGATAGAGACAGAGAGAGAGACGGACAGAGAGAGAGAGAGAGGGAGAGAGAGAGGAGACAGCAGAGAGACAAGAACAGACAGAAGAGAGGCAAGACAGAGAGACAAGGAAGATATACAGAGAGAGAGAGGGAGAGAGAGAGAGGCAGAGAGAAGAGAGAAGAGAAGACAGACAGACAGACAGAGAGACAGAGAGAGAGATAGAGAGAGTGTGTGTGTGAAGGAAAAAGAATTAGAACAATGACCAAGAGTATTACGCCCTAAAGTAAACTGAAACCCGGAACAAATTACAATTTTACACGAAATCAGACAATTTGAAATTGAAGAAAACAAAACTACATAGAAGTAAAAATAAAAAATAATAGACATAGCCAATGGAGGGAAGTCAAATAAAATAAAACTGTTTTGTCAGAAAAGAAAATAACGAGCTATGTCCAAACCACACCAGTGTCCTTTTATGTGTGATCATTGTATGTGAAACAATTTATTATATGATTGTTTATGTAATTAAATGACCCACTCAAAAATTCAAACAGTAAGATTGATAATAGACCAAAGATGTTAGTCTACACCTTTACTATAACCTGTTACCGTGTTTTCTCTCGTCCTCCACCATAATGACCATTCGTCACCTTCACCCTCTGCTGTTCCATCTTCAAATATAGCAGCAGCATCATCATCATCATCAGGTGCCCTGCCGCATGGCGTTGTCGATCATGGACTTCCATCTCTGTCTATCTCTTGTTGTTCCAAGCATCTCCTCCACCCTCCTAGTCTTCAGCCACTCCGCAAGTCTGTCTAGCATTTTCTCCCTGTGTCTACCTGCTCTCTTTCCCTCCAGCTTTCCCGTTGTGACCAGGTGCTCCAAATCCCCCTTCCTCATAAAATGGCCTATAAATGTTGCCTGTCTTTTCCTAATCTTCCTTATGAATGATCTACTTGTGTCTACCTCCATCAAAACTGTCTCGTTTGTTTTCTTTGCTGTCCATGGAACTCTCAACATTCTTCTTAGAAACCACATCTCGGCATCATAGCATGATACTAAAATGTGGATGACATCAATGACATATTAACTGATTTTTCCCTTTCGAACACCATACATCTCCGCACCTTCAATACTAACTGAGCCGAGTTGTTCCTGGGCTACTCAAGCACTGGAGAGATCGTTAACCCTTTCACTACCTCACCCTATCCACCAGCTGCAAAAACTTAACCCTTTCACTCCCCCACCCTATCCACCAGCTGCAAAAACTTAACCTTTTCATACCCCCACCAACTCAAAAAATGTAACCCTTTGACTCCCTCACCCTATCCACCAGCTTTTAAAAGTGTAACCCTTTGACTCCCTCACCCTATCTACAGCTTAAAAAAATGTAACCCTTTGACTCCCTCATCCTATCTACCAGCTTCAAAAAATGTACCCTTTGACTCCCTCATCCTATCTACCAGCTTAAAAATGTACCCTTTGACTCCCTCATCCTATCCACCAGCTCACATTGTGGATCAAAGAATGGCTTAACCTGTGAAGAATCGTTGTGGCGTTGCATGAAATACAGAACTATTCACCATATTCCTTTAGCACTGTCGTTTGTGCGCCAAATCATGGGTCTCCGTGTGATATACGATGGTGCTGTTGTTGTTGCGCCTGTGCTGCCATTATATTTCCGTTTAGATATTTTCCGCAATAGTATTTTTTTTCTATATGTAACAACCTTCTGTTTATTCTCTTGTTTCACGTTTTCGTATTCACTTTAATCCTCTCCTATGGGATATCATGGACACACCAAACTCGCCAAAGGTCTGATTCGTTTAAGAGTTTTGATGGAGGCAGACAAAAGTAGATCATTCATAAGGAAGATTAGGAAAAGACAGGCAACATTTATAGGCCATTTTATGAGGAAGGGTATTTAGAGCACCTGGTCACAACAAGAAAGCTGGAGGGAAAGAGAGCACCAGGTAGACCCAGGGAGAAAATGCTAAACGGACAAACAAACAAACAAATAAACAAACACAAAAGCAAACAAATAAACCAATGGACATTAAACAAACGTGACATTTCCATCACTGCCATTGTTTTTTTGGACCAGCTCTCATTTGCCTTTCATGGTTCTGTTTTATCTCACACAAACTTAAAATGACAGAAGAGATGGCCTTAGTTCCAATGGCTTTGGAGGCACGTTGCAGAGCCGAGAATGGAATGGGGATAATGGTTCATGAGCGGCGCAGAAAATAGAGAAAGAAACAAAAACAACATTTTAAAGACAAAAGGGAAAACGCTCTCTGGCTGTCTGTCTGTCTGTCTGTCTGTCTGTCTCTTTCTCTGTCTGTGTGTGTGTGTGTGTGTGTGTCTCTCTCTCTCTCTCTCTCTCTCTCTTACACACACACACGCACACACACATACACACACACACACACACACACACCACACACAAACACACACACACACACACACACACACATATATATATATATATATATATATATACATATAGATAGATAGATAGATAGATAGATAGATAGATAGATAGATAGATAGTTAGGTAGACAGATAGATAGGTAGGTAGGTAGATAGGCAGATAGATAGATAGATAGACAGATAGATAGATATAGAGATAGACAGATAGATAGATAGATGATAGCTGGTTTCCAGCTGCTGGAGAACAAGTACTGGATGCTAAGCGTGCAAGACGAAGGGCTGAGAGACAATGGCTTAAAAGTGGACTAGAAATTCACAAACAGATAATGCGTGCTGCTAACAATTTAGTAAATACCTTAGTACAACAAGCCAAGTCAGCATATTATAATTCAAAAATCACTGCATGTACTACAACAAAACAACTGTTCAAGGTCACCAATGCATTCATGGGGAGAATAAAATCATCCCCACTTCCTTCGCCTGTCTATCCCTCTAATCTACCACAGAAATTTTGTGACTTTTTTAGTAACAAAATTGAAGATCTTCGTTCAAGCCTCGACTCTCAGTCAGCAATGTTACCAGATGTTCCCTATGACTCTTTCACTGGAAACCTGTTTAATGAATTTAAGCCTGTGACTGAAGCTGTTGTCAGTGAAGTTATTCATAAAACTACCATAAAGACATGTGCACTTGATCCCCTTCCATCTGTTCTTTTATCCCAATTGATTCACGATTTGCTTCCCTACATCACTGTCATTGTAAATGACTCTCTCACTTCTGGATGTTTTCCTTCTATTCTCAAGACAGCTATTGTTCAACCTCTTCTAAAGAAACCCTCCCTTGATCCTGAAAACCTGAAAAACTACCGTCCTGTTTCCAATCTGTCCTTTCTTTCTAAGATTATTGAAAAGATCGCACTTCTCCAACTCCAGGAACACCTGGATTGCAACAGCCTTCTCTATCCTTTGCAATCTGCCTATCGCTCTGGTCATAGTACAGAGACTGCTCTTTTGAAGATTGTGAATGATCTGCTATCTACTCTAGACAATGGTCAGGTGTCCCTTCTCTCTCTTCTTGATCTCTCTTCTGCCTTCGACACTATTGATCACAATACTCTTCTTTCTCGACTTCAGAATATTTTTGGTATCTCTAGCATTGCTCTGTCATGGTTTCAATCCTACCTTTCTGGTCGTGTACAAGTTGTCTCCATAAATGGTGTCTCTTCTAATCCTACCATCTTGAAGTACGGTGTTCCTCAGGGCTCTGTCTTAGGCCCTATTCTCTTTATTTTGTACACTCAGCCCATCTCTGACATTGTAGCCCATCATCACATATCCCATCACTGTTTTTCTGATGACAACCAAATCTACATGTCTGGCCATCCCTCCACTATCCCTTCTATAATTCAACGCACACAGCTCTGCATTTCTGACATAAAGTCTTGGATGTCATGCAACAAACTCCAGCTGAATAATGACAAAACAGAATTTATATTTATTGCATCAAAGCGACTTCTGTCTACTGTGCCTATCCCTGTTTCTATCCAGCTTGAAGACTCGGTAATCCACACTTCCACATCCGTGCGTAATCTTGGAGTTGTACTGGACCAAACTCTTTCCTTCCACAGCCAGGTATCCTCTGTCTGTCGTGCTTGTTACTTAGAACTTCGACGGATCAGTTCTGTGCGTCATCTTCTATCTGAAGAAAGCACTATAACTCTCATTTCTGCACTCATTCTTTCCAGACTCGACTACTGTAACTCGCTTCTTGCTGGCTGCCCCCAAACACTCTTATCCAAATTGCAAAAAGTTCAAAATAACGCTGCTCGCCTTGTACGGAAATGCCCAAGGTCAACTCATGTTTCCCCTCTGCTTCGAACTCTACACTGGCTTCCTGTTCGAAAGCGTATTGACTATAAACTTTCCCTCCTATGCCATAAGTCTCTGGCTGGTCTAGCTCCCCCTATCTTTCTGATCTCCTGACTGTTTACATTCCCTCCAGAGAGCTACGCTCTTCTACTGATGCCCACCTACTTAGAATCCCACGCTTCCGCAGCAAAACTCTTGGTGAACGTGCTTTTTCTTATCAGGCCCCCTCTATTTGGAACAAACTTCCCTTTCCTCTCCGCTCTACCTGTACCCTTTCTTCGTTTAAGTCCAGTCTAAAAACCACTCTTTTTAAATCCTAGCCTGTAGTTCTGTACTCTTACTTCAGCTGCCACCTTGAAATCTGTGCCCGCGCGCGTGTGTGTGTGTGTGCGGGTGTGTGTGTGTGTGTGTGTGTGTGTGTGTGTGTGTGTGTGTGCGGGTGTGTGTGTGTGTGTGTGTGTGTGTGTGTGTGTGTGTGTGGGTGTGTGTGTGTGTGTGTGTGTGTGTGTGTGTGTGTGTGCGTGTGCGTGTGTTGTGTGTGCGTGTGTGTGTGTGTTTACTGTAAGCGCTTAGGGCTTTTTTTAGATTAAGCGCCATAAATGTTCACTATTATTATTATTATTATTATATGTGTGTGTGTGTGTGTATGCGTGTGTGTGTGTGTGTGTGTGTGTGTGTGTGTGTGTGTGTGTGTGTGTGTGTGTGTGTGTGTATGTGTGTGTGTGTGTGTTAGAAAAAATCATTGAAATGAGCACTGCACTGAAATCTCGTTTATTTTTGACTAGATCTTAATCAGATATGAGGATGAGG
>CM060310.1:80730124-80732624 GCA_030674185.1 Monoplex corrugatus | reverse complement strand
CAGGTAACAGTAAGAAGAATAGACACATGTACACAGGTACATGTCCTTATAGACTATCATTCAATAGAAGATTTTGGCAGGACGTGCATGTTCAATACATACATACCTTGTAAATGCAAGAAGAATACACACAGGTAAATACAAGAAGAATAGACATATATAGACCGGTACATGTCCTTATAGATATCCTCTACTTCTATTATTCAGCAGAAGACTTTGGCAGGACGTGAATGTTTCAATACATATACCTTGTAAATGCAAGAAGAATACACACAGGTAGATGTAAGAAGAATAGACATAATACATGTCCTTATAGATTATCCTCTACTACTATTATTCAACAGAAGAATTTGACAGCACTGCACGTTCAGTACATATATCAGGTAAATGCAAGAAAAATACACACAGGTACAAGTTCTTATAGGTTGTCCTCTACGACAGGTAACCATGTAATCCAGGACTGCCTACCGCATGTGGGGAATGGGGGTGGGTGAGGAGGGTGAACTTATGAAAAATCCGACCTGGTGGGGGAGGTCTTCGTCAGGTTCCATTTGCCCACGACACGACATATGACAAGAATCCAAGCCACTGCAAATGAAGTTTGTGTCAAAATACTAAATTGTCACTCGAACAGTCTAACTAGGACAGCCCGAGAAAGGTGACTGAGGGTCTGTTTGGGGTGTTTTGACTTTTTCTCAAAATTGAATTTCTGTAGACTATAATCTATCCCCCACCGAATTTTTTTCTTGAAAAAAAAAATTATTAACCAATTTAAAATGGTATTTTAATGCACTGATCGCAGCAGAAAGAACGCAGTTTCTTACCAAAGTACCTCTTTTTGTCTCTTATTATGAACCGTAACCTGTGTAGCACAGTAACTACCTCTTTGGTGCACCTTTCAGATAATGACAGCGAAAATTAGAAACAAACTGGGTCAAAGCCACCAAATAAAGAAATTTAAGGAAAATGTGTAGGAGAGCAACAAAAACTTTAGAGGCCGTTTTCTCAAAATGGCTGTCATACAACTTAATGACTTTAACATACATAACTTCTACATTTTTTTTTAGTACAAGCTTTATTCAAGTACAAAAAATAATCCAGCGATATGTATATCTCAAAATACCCCCAAAAGCTAGTTAAGACTGATTTTGTGGTGGGAGGTCACAAATAGCAGATACATTGATCACCTCACCTATAAACGAGTGTGCCAAACTATCAAGCCTCCCAGTGGACCATATGAAGGTCTGCTGGTTTCAGTTCAGAAAAGACAACCAGTTACGTTAGTCTGAAAACAGAAAAGGATTACAAAGTTAGAATCACAATGGGTATTTATCTGTCTATCTGTCTATCTGTCATATCTATATATCTATCTATCTATCTATCTATACTATCTATATCTATCTATCTATCTATCTAGTCTATCTATCTATCTATCATTTTCTATCTATCTGTCTGTCTGTCTGTCTTCTATCTACTATCGTATGTATCTATCTAATCTATCTATCTATCTATCTATCTATCTGTGACCGATCGATCGATCGATCCATCCATCCATCCATTGATCCATCCATCCAGAACACAACACAATCACATAATATATATACATCATACATACATACAAAACATCATGTATATACATAATATATATATATATATATATATATATATATATATATATATATATATATATGTGTGTGTATATGTATATATATGGATGCATATATGTATGTATGTATATATGTATGTATGTATGTGTGTATGTATGTATATTTGCATGTATGATTGTATGCATGTATGTATGTATGTATGTATGTATGTATTATGTATGTATGTATGTATATATGTATGTATGTATGTATGTATGTATGTATGTATGTATGTATGTATGTATGCATGTATAAGTATATGTAAAGCAAGACAGCTGTTAGTTTGGCCATGTACAAAGATTCAATCATTCCTTCAGGGAACAATTCAAGGGGACAGAGTGGAAAACAAAAAAAAACAAAAAATAAAAAAAAACAAAAACACCACGATGAACTGATAACATGCGGAATGGACAGAAGAAGAAAAAAACAGTTGGAGAGTCCCTGGCTTTGGCACACAACCGACATACCTGGAAACACTCCAATGATTCTTCACGAGCTTAACGGAGAAGAAAAGCCAAAAATAACAACAACAACCACAGCAAACACGTATCAATACCCACCAACAATAGCTAATGCATGCCAACATATTTGATTACGGTCCGGTAAGCAGACACTCTGTCTGGAACTTTATCCTCAACAGACCTGACTCAGACTTTGCCACTTTGTCACTGTCACGGTAATCCATCACGGCCAGTGCTCTCGTCTGAAAAGTTTAAATGGTCTGCCGTTAGAGATAAAAACAAACAAAAACAACAAAACAACAACAACAACAACAAACAGCAACAACACACAGTGGGTGCAAATTTCCAGTTCTTGGTATAAAGACGGCAAATAACGCTTTTCCCGTCTATTTC
>CM060310.1:80687624-80712624 GCA_030674185.1 Monoplex corrugatus | reverse complement strand
TTTTCTCCTTGGCGTGACCGGAAAATCGAATTGAGCGTCTAGTTCTTCGGAAGAGAACAAACAAAAACAAAAAAAGACAAAAAAAACAAAAACGAGTCGGACCCATGTGCCTTCTGGCCCGCGCACGCTAAAGATCTCACGGCAGTTGAAAATCGTTAAGAACAGCGCTTTCGCCCCCGGCTGCCTGGTACAAAAACGTTGGAGAAATAATTGATTTCTCAGGTTCCTTCCCTGGAAGAACAATTAACCTTCTTGCCTTTCTGAAGTCTTCGTCAAAAAAATGGGTGGCGTTGCGCTGCGGTGACACCCTCTCAAAAAGGACAGCAGCCCGAATTTCACATGGTAAATCCATTGTGAAAAGAAAAGAATACAAATATGACTATGACTATGACTATGACTATAACTATGGCTATGACTATGGCTATGGCTATGACTATGACATGACTATGACTATGGCTATGACTATGACTATGGATAGGCTATGACTATGGCTATGATTATGACTGTGACTATGGACATGGCTATGACTATGACTATGGCTATGGCTATGGTTATGACTATGACTATGACTATGGCTAAGACGATGACGATGACGATGACTATGACTATGGCTATGACTATGATAAGACTATGGCTATGACTATGGCTATGACTATGACTATGGCTATGACTATGAATATAAATATGACTATGACTATGAATATAACTATGACTGAATATAACTATGACTATGACTATGAATATAACTATGAATATGACTATGACTATGACTGAATATAACTATGACTATGACTATGACTATGAATATAACTATGACTATGACTATGATTATGAATATGACTATGAAGATGAATATGAAGATGAATATGAATACGAATATGATGACTGTGACTATGACTATGACTATGACTATGACTATGAAGATGAATATGAATGCGAATATGAATATGGATATGAATATGAAACGTCATTTGAGAAAGTCTTGAAAAAGTGCTTGGCCAACGCCTTAAAAACGGGCAAAACAATTTCAATTAAATATTTAAGTAATGTACAAATGATATGTAGATATGATAGAAGACTTGAAAGAGACATGGGATATTGAATTACAATTGTTGACTTGGATAGTGACTATCATACTAGATATGACTATACTATGACTATACTATATATTAATATAACCATATGGATTGATTGACTATAAACGTCATTTAAGAAGTAAAACTGAAACAAAGTTAAACCATAAAACCATACATTTTTATATTCATATCATGTCAAGTTATGTGTAATATAAGCTTAAACAGTATTTGTACTGGGGTAGACAATGGGGTTTATCAATATATAACATACAGGTAGTATCGTTATAACATACAGTTTTTATACAATAACCATACAATATTATTACTATAACCATCAGTATATCAATAACCATACAGATATTATTACTATAACTATACATTATATCAATAACCATACAAGTATTATTACTATAACTATACAGTTATATCAATAACCATACAGATATTATGACAAGGTCAGGACAATCGTAGCGGAACACGTTTATAAAATGGCAGATGAAATTTATAGTTTCAGAATAAAATAGACAAAATCTGCATTCTGCTCACTTGTATCATAAAACATACTTTGAAAACATTAATGTCAAAACAAAAATATTAAACCGAAATCCACTGGGAATTATAGGCGAAGAAAGGGAGCAAGAATGTCTGACATTTTCAAAATGAAAGCATACACAACATGTAATTTTTAGGGAAATATGTTCGTATGTTATGAATACACAAGCAAACAAATGTGTGTACAGCCCCTATTGGCTTTAATTTAATCCCTGACTCAACTTGATCATGTAAAATGTCCTCATTTCGTAAAAGTGCTAGATATTAGAGACAAGCACACACATAATCTTCATTCTAAGGGACAATCTGTTTGAAAGGATACACACAAATGGAAGGGCATCTCTCATTTCATCGTTACTGAAATATAATCCGAAGTTAAAAGATAAAAGTTAAAATTATCTCCGTGTGCAATCTCAATTTGCAACGTCAAACTTTGTGGGTTTACTTTGTGCAATAGCTGTCGAACGTGTGGAAAGATGATAAGGTTATACATGATATTAAGCTACAAATGAAACATTATTATTTCTTTTCCTCCCAAGCTGAGAAATGTCAACTATGATGTCACACGCGTTAAAAAAGAAGAAATAGAATCCCTCACTTTAGTTGTGGATGAAAATTGCAGCCATTCGCTTTAACAAAACAAATTCTTTATTCATTATTACTGTGTTTTATGCTAGGTTTTCAAGTAATTTTTCTTTACCGTCTTTGTTTCATTGTACTTTAGACAGGTGTTCGTTAGAACAAAGAGCAAACTCCGAATAAAAATAAAGAAAGGAGAAAGAAGGGAAAAAAAGAAAGAAAAATAAAACAACGAAAGGTGGGAATGAAGTCCAAAAGAGGAAACAAAAATAAAGTAAAACAAATAAGAGAAAGGAAAAGCAAGGGAAAATTTGTCAAGATAGATAGATAGATAGATAGAGAGAGAGAGAGAGAGAGAGAGAGAGAGAGAGAAGAGATACAGAGAGACAGAGAGACAGAGGACAGAGACAGAGAGAGAAAGACAAGAGAGAGAAGGAAAGACAGAGAGAGAGGAGAAGACAGAGGGCAGACAGACAGACAGACAGAGGCAGAGACAGAGAGACAGAGAACAGAAAAAAAGGAAGAAAAGATGAGACAGAATCCTATTTGTCGATAGAACAGCATGGAGAACCACCAGAGAAAACATGATGCCAGACGACTGGTGTGAAGACAGAAGCATGTGAGACGTCCATTACAAACAAGGGCAGCACACAAGTCAGCTGATAAGATATGCAGTCAACAGGCAAGTGGGTCAGACCTCGGACTTCCCCAAATGAAGGTCTGAAGGGAGAAGAGTGGCAGAATGGTTCAGACGTTCACCAGCCAAAAACTAAACTCGAGGTTCCAGGGTTCGCTCCCCGTAAAGGCCTCAACTTTTCACCTCAGTTTGACTGGAAAATCGAATTAAAAATCTAAGTTCTTCGGAAGAGGACTCAAAACGAGTCAGACCCGTGTGCCTTCTGGCTGCGCACGATAAAGATCCCACGGTTGCTCAAAATCGTGAAGAGCTGGGCATCGCCCGGCTACCATGGTATAAAACATTGGAGAGACAGGTTGATTTCCCAGGTCGCCCCTTGAAGACAAATCAGTCTTGCCTTAATGAAGTCTTGGTTAAAAAAAAAATGAATATGAATATGAATTTGAAGCGAGGGACAGAAGATGGGCGCCGTCCTCGTGGTGCTGGCCCCGGGGTAAAAAATGAAGTTCTGCCACCTCGCTCCCCTAGGACCACACGGTTATGGAACTATCTAGGAAAGACCTCAGGACCTGGCCAGCTCATGGGTTTATGTGCAAGTTTAAGGCTTGTGCCGTGATCGTTCTGGATCTTCTCCAACACATGGCAACTGTGACGTTAGTACATATGGAATTCATACCGAGCGCAGAGACGTCATCTTTAGAAATTGAAAGTAAAAGTGAAAGTGAAGGGTCTGACGGTTCGATCCTGTCTGAGTACCTCCCGCTTGGAGGGCACACCCTCTTTTATGTGTTTACGCACGCAGAACGTATACATGCATCTACATGTAAAATTGCCTGACTGCCTTAGTATAAAACATTAGAGAGATGGGTTGATTTCCCAGTTCCCTCCCCTTGTTCATGTTCTCATTCTTGTTGTTCTTCTTGTTCTTGTTCTTGTTCTTTTTGCTTTTGTTCTTGTTGTTGTTGTTGTTGTTGTTGTTTTTGTTCTTGTTGTTCTTGTTGTTTCTTTTGCTGTTCTTGTTCTTGTTCATTTCTTCTTCTTTCTTTTTTCTTCTCTTCTTCTTCTTCTTCTTCTTCTTCTTCTTCTTCTTCTTCTTCTTCTTCTTCTTTTCTTCTTCTTTTCTTCTTTCTTCCTTTCCTCTTCTTCTTCTTCTTCTTCTTCTTCTTCTTCTTCTTCTTCTTCTTCTTCTTCTTCTTCTTCTTCTTCTTCTTCTTCTTCTTCTTCTCTCTTCTTCTCTTCCTCTTCTTCTTCTCTTCTTTCTTCTCTTCTTCTTTCTTCTTTCTTTTCTTTTTTTTCTTTTTCTTTTTCTTCTTTTCTTACTCTTCTTCTTGATTCCTTGTTCTTTCTTGTTATCATCATCATCATCACCATCATCATCATCACCATCATCATCATCATCATCATCATCATCATTATTATCATCATCATCATCATCATCGTCGTCGTCGTTGTTATTGTTATTATTCTTATTATCATCATCATTATTACTATTATTACTATCATTGTTATCATTATCGTCATCGTCATCATCTCATCATCATCATCATCATCATCATCATCATCATCATCATCATCAATCATCATCATCATCATCATCATCATTATCATCATTGCTAAACACAGTCAGTGCTAAACCAATGTCTGACAATGGCCCGGTTAAAAATGCTCTTCTGTTTACGTCTGATTAAAAACAAATCGAATTATGTTCCGTTCTGTACTGATGTGTTTTTCATGCTTGAGCTCTAAATAAACTCCATGTATTTTCAAAATAAATCTAGTGTAAGAAGTAGGGCATGAACACATAAAATACACAAACAAATGAAATACAAAGTGTTTTTTTATGTATTCTTGTATGTGTTTTATAGAGACAGACAGACAGACAGGCAGGCAGGCAGATTGACAGACTGAGACCAAGGAAAGAGACACACACAGAGAAAGAGAGACAGACAGACAGACAGACAGACAAACAGAGACAGACAGAGACAGACACACAGAGAGAGAGCGAGAGAGGGTGAGAGAGAGAGAGGGTGAGAGAGAGAGAGAGAGAGAGGAGAGAGAGACAGAGACAGAGACACAGACAGAGACAGAAAGATACAGAGAGAGACAAAGACAGTGAGACACAGAGAGAGAAAGAATGAGATAGAAAAAGAAGGGGGGAGGGAGGGAGAAGGGGGGGGGTGCTTAATAGAAAGTGGGGGTACAATCGGTAGACACAGCAGCAGTACAGCCAGACAGAGAACACAATTAATGCTGTATCCCTTGACAAATTACCACTCCCCACGAAACTGTAGAACTCAGGATCAAACAAACTCATACATCAAAAACGAAATACATAAAATGGGTAAAAGAAAAACCCAACAAAATACAAGCAATCCGGAAAAAAGAGGATTATTTGGTGAACCTTCACACCAGCCACCATTTTTTTCTGGTTTAAATCCCTGAAGCTCTTATACGCTTTGTCCAGTAAATAGATGATTATTGCAAACTGGCCTGGATCTGTTTATGCACTGAGCGTAGCATTCTGTTTTATTTCCTGTAAAGTTTTATATGTTAATTATTCTTTGCTGGATTTTTTTTTTAGTATACGCTTGACAGAGGCCAGTTTTGTCACTCACACACTCACACACACACACACACACACACACACACACACACACACACACCACACACACACACACACACACACACACACACACAAACACACACACATACACACACATACATACAACACACAAACACACACACACGCACACACACACATACATAACATACATACAACACACGCACACACACACACACACACACACACACACACACACACACAAATACATACACACACACACATACACACACACGCACGCACTCACGCACGCACACACACACAAATACACACACATACGCACAGATTCACTCACCCACTCACTCACTCTCTAAGAAGAATGTTGAGAGTTCCATGGACAGCAAAAGAAAACAAACGAGACAGTCTTGATGGAGGCAGACACAAGTAGATCACTCATGAGGAAGATTAGGAAAAGACAGGCAACATATATAGGCCATTTTATGAGGAAGGGGGATTTGGAGCACCTGGTCACAACGGGAAAGCTGGAGGGAAAGAGAGCACCGGGTAGACCCAGGGAGAAAATGCTGGACGGACTTGCAGAGTGGCTGGGGACGAGGAGTGTGGGGGAGATGTTAGGGGCAACGAGAGATAGACAGATGGAAGTCCATGATTGCCAATGCCATGCGGCAAGGCACCTGATGATGATGATGATGACTCACTCACAGGCATAGACGCACACACCCATACACACACACACACACACACACACACACACACACACACGCGCCCACACACGCCCCCCTCCATGCACACACACACACACACACTGATACACATACACACAGACACACACACACACACACACACTAACACACATACACACACACGCACACACACACACACACTTCCTTCAACACACACACACACTCTCTCTCTCTCTCTCTCTCTCTCTCTCTCTCTCTCTCTCTCTCTCTGTCTCTGTCTCTCTCACACGCAGACATACACACACACATACATATATACATACACACACGCGCCCACACACGCCCCTCCCCCTCCACACACACAGACACTGACACACACAGACCCTCACACACACACACACACACACACACACACACACGCACGCACGCACGCACAAATGTATTACAGCTGCACAATATGCACGTGGAATTGCTTGTCCGTCACGTGAATTCACATCATCCATGAGTTTGAATTTCTGACCTGTTGGACTTTCAAACTTCAATCACATTTGAGCTCTGCCAGCAGGGAAAAGAAACCAGTGCTGTTATGTACTTACGCTACTTATTTATTCATTCATTCGTATTTATTCACTGGACCATTTAGAAGTGTCAACGGGCAGTTGAAAAGGCCTAACGTGGAAATCAAAAATCAGCTAATACATTAACTCTGTGAACTTTGGACAGGGTATGTATCTTTCTTTAAACGTATTTCAGACTTTCAAGGATAATGGCGGGCATGCCTTTTTAACTGTTTTTTTTATTTTACCTGGGTGTCGTTTTTAACGTGGTGTTAGCCCTGATATGGCTCTACTAGTCGGCTGGGCGATAAGCAATATGAACCTGAACCTAAAAGAAATACATCTTCTTTCGTAGTACGTTATAACCCTGGTGTCTGATTTTTGCACAGGCTGCTGGCTCTGTTGATAGATCCGTCGACTCGGTATCTAGTGTTTCGAGTTCAATCCCAGTGGACAACTTAAAAACTGGCCTGTTCGTTGCTCATTTTAATGTTTCAGCAACACTTATGGAAATTTTGTGTTAGAAATGTCCTCTTTTTGTCACTCTGTTTCTGCCTTGTTCCTTTGCTTTCTGTCATTTCTTCCTATCATTGTCTGCCTTGCTGGTCCATTCACCTGTATGTGTTCGTTATTGTCTTACGTACTTCTCTTAGGATTAATGACTGGGTACATGTATTAAGTGCAATTTTGGCACTAGGAAAATGACATATGCGCAAGCAATTTAAGTTAATTTAAGCCTGTTTTATATATGTTTTAGTGTCCTTAGTTATGTTTAAATTTGTGTTCATGTATGATTTCTAAACCCATTGGGCTTTACATTAAATAAAGCTGATCAACCCAGGATACAAGAAACCCAGATTCTATTACTGATCGTGTCTGCCCTCCCCTTTCCATTAGACCTTGAGTAGTGGTCTGATTGCTGGTCTTTAAGATGAGATAATAAACTTAAGTGCCGTACACAGTATACATCTAGCGCACGTTGAAGATCATACGGTAATAAAAGAATTTCATCTGTTAAAATTCTCTAGAAAAATATGGTTAATGAATAAACAAAAATACACTATAAAAATGTGACAATGCACTTCGGCGATTTCCTTTCCCTGGAAGGAGCGGCCCGTTTGTCACATGGGAAACCTTGAAATTTGTTGTGATCAACAAAATACCACAATCCAGACCAGTTCGGAGTTCAGTCCATCAGGTATATCAGTATCTGAAACAGCGCGCCTTTTTCATCCTAAACACAACGAACACATGATCAGAATATCGTGAACCATGATTATTACCGTTCTTATGCAGATCGGTGCGCCTTTTCAGTTCCAGGCACAACAAGCACAAGACAAATATTTGAATCATGCTTGATTGTTACCGTTTTTTGTCCAGAATGGTGCGCCTTTTCAATTCCAGGCGCAACTAGTACAAGACCAGTATATACTCCTAATCATAATTTAAGGGCCACTTCTTCCTTCCTCTCTAATTTTAAGTTGAAATAATTGACAATGTTTAGAATTGATTCTATGTTTTATTTCATCATTTCCACACCTGTTTTGGAAAAAGAAATTAGCACAATGACCCATTAGTGAACAGCACATGCATTTAAAGGAACATCCCCCCTTTTCAAAAAACAGAAAGTGTCAGATTTGGCCAATCTGTTTTCAATATCGCGTGTGTCCGCCCCGAGCCTGGATGCATGCTTTACAGCGCCGATGCATCGACCCCACAAGGGTACGGAGTGTGTCCTGAGGGATGGCCGCCCACTCGATCTGCAGGATGTCGACCAGCCTGGCCAGGGTGCCCGGTGGGGGGTGGTTGTCCCTGATGCGCCTCCCGAGCACATCCCAGAGGTGTTCAATTGGGTTCAGGTCAGGTGAGCACGCTGGCCAGGCCATACGGACGACTTCATGCTGCTCCAGGAAGTCGGTCACAAGGCGTGCTCGATGCGCAGGTGCATTGTCGTCCTGGAAGATGGCGCCTTGACCAAGGTCCACAAGCGCAGGCAGTGCCACGGCCGCCAGAACCTCGTCCCGGTACCGGACCCCGTTCAGGATGCCGTCAATGGGGAGCAGGGGGGTCCGGGTACCACGGCTCATGCCACCCCACACCATCACCGACCCGCCGCCGTACCGGTTATGCTCTTGGACAGTGGCGTCAGCGAACCTCTCCCCTTGACGTCGCCACACCCGAGCCCGGCCATCGTTAAAGGTCAGGGTGAACCTGGACTCATCCGAAAACAAGACCCGGGCCCACTGTTGCCTTGTCCAGGTCAGTGCTCCCTGGCCCAGGTCATGCGGCGCACTCTGTTGACCGGTGACAGCACGGGTCGGACGGCCGGTCTCCGTGACCTCAAGTTTGCCTCATGTAGCCGTCTTCTCACCGTGCTGCAGCTGATGTTAGCACCTGTTGCGTCCCTCAGCTGACCCCTCAAGGTCACCGCAGTGGATGCCCTTTCCCTCAGGACGGAGAGGGCAAGGTAGCGGTCTTGCTGTCTTGTCGTTACTCTGGGTCGACCCGTGTGACGCCTTTCCTGGACTGCTCCAGTCTCATTGAAGCGCTCCAGCAGTCTCTGGATTGTGGAATGCGACACTTCAAGTCGTCTAGCAACTTCCCGCTGCGCTAGGCCTTCATCAAGCAGAGCGAGGGCTCTCCCCCGCTGCTCATCCGTCATCCGTCGTCTTGCAAGCATGGTTAAAACGAACCAAGAACGGGTCCTTTTTATCCTCGTCTGCGGGCAGCTTTGGCTGGAGTAGTGTTCAAAAAGGGCTTGCCTTGCACGTGCAAAGCGAATTTTGTCGCTACCTTGCCTGCGTCGTCAGAGAGACCCTGCTGAAGATTCGACAATTTCGTGTGGAAATTGTCTTCCTTGGGCCGCCCATTGCAAATCGGCAAATCCCCAAACACGTGCCAAAAGGAAACTGCAATGTTGTCTGAGCTCTTATCCATTCAGTTACGGCAACGAATTGGAGAAAAGAGTAAGAGAAAATAGGTTATTTCTCCTTTCAAAAATTGACTCAAAAACGTTCCTGGCCCTTCAATAATGACGTGTAGTATATTTCGAACCCTATTTTTGTATTTTTATACACAACAATGCGCCTTTTAAATCCCAGGCACAACAAATATTTTGACCAGAATATTGTGAATCATAATTATTGTTATAAATACATTCTAATAGGAGTTTGTGTCCACATAAAGGTGACAGAGACTGTGATCCTCCTTCAGTGTGCCAGCAGTGGACAAAAAGCTCCACACATACAGGACCCGTGTCAACACCCCATGACACCACAAGGCGTCATTTACACCTTTCCCTGCTGTCGGGTGCATCTCGTCCAATCTTCATGAAGACCTGGTAAGCAACTAGACCAAAACTGAAAACTGGGGGTGGGTGTGATGGGATGGATAGAGGAAGGGGGAGGGTTGCGAGAGGGGAAGTGAGGTAGTGAGGATTTCAACTTTTCTAGGGACCAGCATTGTGATGGCTGTACCAATCTGTTCTCCACCTGATGACAACCCAATACATCGTCGGCATCTAGAACACTAAAGATCCTCTCCTCCTCTGTTCTGAGTCGGACTGTGTATGTCTTTCAGGGCCTGGAGATCTTGTTCTGTTCGTGTCGTGATATCATTGGTCTTCCTCTTTCGCGTTTTCCTTCGTGCAAAAAAATGGCAGAATGGTTAAGACGTTCGCCTGCCAATAACTAAATTCGCGGCTCCAGGATTCGTTTACTTTAAGAGGCGTCGTCTTTTCTCCTTAGTTTGACCGGAAAATCGAACTGGACGTCTAGCCCTTCGGAAGGGGACGAAAAACGAAACGTGTACCTTCTGGCCTGCGCACCCTAAAGAATCCACGGCAGTTGAAAGTCGTGAAAAGCAGGACATTCGCCTGGCTGACCCGGCAGAAAACTATCGGTAGTGGAGATAAAGGTTCACTTCTCAATTCCTTCCCTTGAGACCCAATTAGTCTTCTTGCTTTTCTGGGGTCTTGGTGGAAAAAAAATAGTGACAGAGAGGACATCTTGGGTCAAGGGTCATTTGTCAAACAGGCTTGAGTGTACTCTAACTTATCATCGTGTGTGTGTGTGTTGGTGTGTGCGTATATATGTACTTGCGTGCATGTGCGTGCGTGCGTGCGTGTGTGTGCTTGAGACAGAAGATGACGGCTTGGGTCAGGGGTCACACGTCCTACTTCCGTCCTGTTCCCCACTCCATCCCGCACCCCAGTTTGCGTGTGTTTGTGCCCTGGAGGTTTGGTCGTCGTTGGCGATTGCTTTGGTGAATGATGGGAGTGCGTGCCTTGATTTGATTCTTGAATCAAGATTTGGCGCTTTCCGTTATCATTTTTTTTTTATTATTATGTCCAATGAAGGGCAGTCTGGATAATGTGATTCTGCTCTCTTCAATTAGTTACTGGCTGGAGATGGTGTTAGGCCAGATGATTCCTCTGATTCTTCAGAATGTTTTTTGTGTGTAAGTTGACAGCTTGATGAGGTCGCTCTGTCATCCTCCATCATCCTGAGCTAAAAAATGGGGTGAAAAGGACACGGCTTTGGTACAATTAAAGTGTGTATTTGTATTGTATTTGGGGGGACTGGTGAGATGACTGTTCCCAGACATTCAAACCCTTCACCTGTCCCATCATGCTGTGCCATCTGCCGTCACTCTGCATGAGGGAATTTCTTGTCTTTCACCAACCACCATGTCCCCAGTCCTCCAGTCATCTCACCAGATGGCGCATGCACTTTGGAGATGGCCAGCAGAGCCCGACAGGCTATGAAAGTATTCAGCGTTCTTGAAGACAGATCCCTGTCGATTGGCACCAGGAAGAGATTTCTTCAGTGTTATTATAGAGCTGACCTTGTTGTACAGATGTGAAGCGTGGACAGCCAGTATGCAAAGTCAGCAAGATTGAGGCAGCTGAAATGTAGTTTCTGAGAAGAATGTTATATGGAGACCAAAAAAAAAAACAAACGAGACAGTCTTGAAAGAGGCAAACACAAAAAGAACATTAATGAATAGGATTGGGGAGGGGCGGGCAACATTTATAGGACATTTTATGAGGCAAGAGAAATTAGAGTACCTAGTCACAATATGAAAGGAAGAGGCAAAAAGAGCACAAAGTAGACTTAGGGAGAAAATACTGGACAAACTTGTGGAGCGGATGAAGAAAGAGGGTGGGAGATGTACTTGCAGCAACAAAAGACAGATTCATATAGAGGGCCATGATCGCCAACGCCATGAGGCAGGGCACATGATGATTTGGGGGAATCTCTACACGTTGTTCAGCATTCTGAGCATGTTGGTGGTCTTACTGAGACATGATGGATGGTAGTGTCCATCTATCGTGTCTCCCTCAGATGAAGACACTGCACGTCCTCCTTCAGCTTCATCTTTGGCAAGAATCCTGCTTCACACTTCTGCAAATATACGTATACAACAAAATGCATTAATGTGTGCCTGTACAGACCTTGTATATATACAAAATTATAACGGACAAAACATTCTTTTACATGAAATGTTCTATATTCATGAATGTTAATACGAAATCAACGTTCGAGGAAACCACCATGATCAACATCTACCAAACACCACCATCACCACCACCAACCACAACCAACACCCACCACCAACCACAACCAACACCCACCACCACCAACCACCACCAACCACCACCACCACCATCACCAACCAACTACCACCACCACCACACGCACAGACAGTAGGAATACATTTGACAGTTTCTCCTTATTAACAGATGACTGAAGAAACTTCATGAACAACGTCTAAGCTGGATACCATTACAGACATCCCAAGAACGGACGGTACTGATGAGTTCCAGGACCTTTCTGCTTTACAGCAAAGGACGAAGAAAACTGACATCTGCCTTTATCAATGTGGCTGAAAACCACACAGCCACACATCTAAAGGCCCTGAATGTATTCAACGAAGGTAACTGAACAGAACGTGTATATATATATATATATATATATATATATATATATATATATATATATATATATACACGTGTGTGTGTGTGTGTGTGTGTGTGTGTATGTGTGTGTGTGTGTGTGTGTGTGTGTGTGTGTGTGTGCGTGTGCGCACGTGTTTGTGTGTATGTGTGCGTGTGTATGTGAGTGATTGTGTGTGTGTGTGTGTGTGTGTACATGTGCGTGTGCCTGTTCTTAAAAGCTTGCGTGTTAAGTTGCTGCTATGTATGTGTGGAGCGACAAATTACCAAACGCCCAGGTCCTAGCATGCGCTGGTCTCCCCACCATGCACACACTGCTCAGACAACACTGGCTGCTCTGGCTTGGCCATGTGCAGCGGAAGGACGGCCATATCCCAAATGATAATCGGTTGGCCGCTCCCAAAAGTCGTTTGCATGTGCGGTGCGATATAAAAGTCGACGTCGACTGACGGAGGTCTACCGCTACCTTCTCATAGGCGAGATCTTGAGATTTCTACCTAACTTAAAACTCCGGCGGAGAGTTGAACCCCAGTCCTCTTGCCTAACAGGCGGTGATATTGACAAGTATGCTACCGAGGATTACAGAAATGGTCATCTGTTGTGAACTTGACCAGTTTCAAACGCTGTGTTGATTTTTCTGGTTTCATGCAACAAGCACTGCGAAACCCACAATCCAAACATCTGTATTCAAAACAGAGTATGGCCTAGTGGAAAAAGTAGCACCTAGAAATCCAAGTTATATACTGTACCCGAAAAGTGGTGTGGGGTGGGATGTGAATGCCGGAGGATCTTTAACACAGATGGCATCCCACCTTACGGAAAATTCAGTGCTAGAAATTTCTCCTTTCACTCATTCTCTGTGTTTCAGTTTCTCCCTTGATCCTTTTCTTTCTATTATTTCTTCCTATCATATTCTAGTATGCTGGTCTATTGATCTGTTTTTGTTCTCTGCAGTCTTTCGTGCTTTCTGTTATCAGTTGTTGATGCAGGTGTTAACTACAGTTTTGGCTGAAAGGAAACACGATAGGCAGAGACATTTTTCGGTAATTTAGGCCATGTTTTTTTATGTTTTAGTGTCGTTAGTGATCTTTGTGTTGCGGTTTTGTTTTTAAAACCTCATGGAGATAAATTTAAGGGAATGATCAATGCCAGGAGCATATATTTAGATTAGTATGCGAATGCATTGTTATCTGTACTTAATTTCCTTTCCATTTTTTTGTCAGGGTCATCGAGATGTGTACATTTTGCTATGGTTGTAGCACTGATATAGCTCTGCACAGGCAGCTGGGTAATGATTGTAATAAACGGAGATGCTGTAAGTAGCAATTTTGAGCATGTTGAACATCTGCGGCTGCTAAGTTTTCTTTGGCAAAAGAAAACACCCTTAGGTAAACAAAAATGCATGCATATAGATATAACAAAGGGAGGTGGCGATGTACTTTCTCCATGAAGGTCAACCCCCATTTCACGTGGTAAAACTGCGTTACGTCCAAAAACAATGAACCCAATGCCATCCAATCCAATCCAGTCTAGTTTGTTCGATCAAAGCGACGAGAAAATTGTCCAACTGAGATTTTCTTTCCTGTTGTGAAATGTTAGTTATACAGCGCAAAATGGTGCATGCGTCAAACCAAGAGGAGTTCATTTTTAAACATAAACGGAAATAATCCCTAATTTGAGTGCAGTGACCTGAAATGCTTCTTTAGTTTCCAGAACACTTTATCTGCTATTTCCTTTTGAATCTGTTCCAGATTCGTGCGACTGTGCAACCGTTCAGAGACTAACAGACTTGTTTGTATGTTAAGTGTTATGACTAATTGATTGTTTTGTTTGTTTGTTTTTCCGGCGTGTGCATGTGTTTTTGTTTTCCTATGAAAGCGGAGTTTTCTCCACGATTTTGCCAGAGGCAGTTCTTTTGTCGTGGAATCCTGTACTTCCATCCATCTGTCCGCCCCTGTCTATCGACATGTTTAAGCATGCATCCACTGTCTACCTTGTATGTCTGTATCCATTTACGTTAAATCATTTGAACTTTTCAGTTTTTCTGTTTGTATTTATGTATTTTGTGTTAGTCTTTGCACATACAATTTTGTCTCACATTGTTGCAGTTTGCCCGTACTGACCTCACACCACGCCAGGAAGTGGCGTACGCTCTGCATCGTAAAAAGCAACAGCAACAGAGGAAGATCAAAACCAAGTCAGTCTTCCATTATATATGTTATAGAAACGAGAAAAAAAACACAAAGAAGGAGAAACCAAACAAGAAAACAAGAAAAGCAAATAAAACAAAACACGAAAATATTTTAAAATAAAAAGAAGGAACAAAAAGATGAAGAAGACGAAATCAAAAGACTCAAAGGAACACGAACAAGAAAAGCAAGAACAAGGACAAAAAGAAAAATAGAACAGGGAAAAACAACAACGAAAACACAACAAGAACAACAACAGATACAACATAAAACTCAGCAAGAAGAAAAGGAACAATCAAAAGATTGCACTATAAACAAAACAACACAAAACCAAAATTGAAACAAAAACACGCAAACAGTAGAGAAACTCACAAAACAGAAGAAAAGCCTACCAATACGCAATATAAAGAAAATCCATGATTGTTATCAGTACGCAGTTGAAAACAACAGCCAGAACAGAACACACAGAGAAACAGAAATGGGGAACAAAAACGGTGGCAACAAGCAACCAGGAGAACAGCAAGAGCAGAAACGATGAGAAGCAGAACGCCAACAAACAGAAAAAGGACATCAATGATAACAACAGCGACAAAACTCCACCAGCAAAAAGCCAAGAACAGCATGAAGAAGAAAAGTAAAAGGGAAAAAATCGTGAATAAGAAGTACATCAAGAACAACCATACCAATAAGAGGAGGATCAAAGAAGCTAGAAAAGGAAACAAATGCAAAAACAAAATAAAGCATTGAGGCCAAAGGCAGAACGAACATAAACTAGACGAAAACAACAGAAATATAGGTAGACCATGATTAATAAAACTACCAACAAAACAGAATACGAAAACAACAGAAAGAGGAATGTAGATCAAGAAAACAAGAAGGAAACAAAGAAACAAAGAAAACAGAACTAAGACATGGCAACACTGAAACAAGAACCTACGAACACGATAACAAAATCACGAAATAGAAAGAGGGGAAACAAAGAAACAAAAAGAATAGGAGAAGAAACATTTGGCGGAAACGCAAAAGAAAGCCAAGAACAGAAGAAGAAAAAACAAAATAAGTAAACACAACAAGAAGAGAGGAAACACGACATGGGACGAGACAAACGAAAGAACTGGAATACAGATGAAGACAAAAGGCAAGAAGAGCAAGTAAAACAAACTTGACGCCACAATCGAAAATAACCGAAACATACACTAAACACAGTAAACCAAAGTACACAAAAAGCAAACCTCCTTCCACCCCCACCCCCACAAAATAAATGTCGAGGAAAAAGAACGTCATCAAAGAGGATAAAAAAAAGACCAAGAAGAAAGAACAAGGGTAGAAGAGCAAAACCTCACATCATGGAGTATAATCATTAACATTATCAACAAATGCCAGTGTCACAACGCCACAACACGAAAAGGAACAGGAAGAAAATAACAAAGCAGAACTAATACAAGACAAACACAAACGAAAACAGGGAAACAACAACAACAAGAACAAAAAGAAGCCTTACAACACCAAGACTCCACCATGAACAAGAAAAGAAAAAAAATTAAAAGTTGAACAAAAACAAGACAAAAGCAAAAAAAGAAAGAAGAACAAGGGCAACTGTAATAAAAACAACAACAAAGCACAAAAGATCACGTACACACAGTTTCTCTTCAATTAACACAAAGAACAAAGTTAAAGACAAGAACATACAACAAGAAGTCAAAAACAACAACCACAATAAAACACGTTCACTGGGTATTGGATGTGACGCAGAGCAACAATACCTCACCACTGACAGGACAATCACCTCCCAGCTTAAGTCGCCACCGGTGGCAATTTCGCAAACATGGGGGACGGAGGGGGCTGTCCATGCGTTGCATGATTGAACAACAGCGACAACAAGAAGAAGACAAAACAGCAAGAACGAGAACAAAAACAAGAACAAAAACGAGATCATGAACAGCAAAAACACGAACAACAAGAATAAGAGCAGAAGAACAAGGACAAGAACCAAAAAAACAAGAACAGGAAGAATGAGAAGATGAACAAAAACAGCAAGAAGAAAGCGAGTAATAAAAAGAACAAAATCAAGAACTACAAAAACAAGAACAATAATAAAAAGAACAACATAAGAACAAGATCAAAAGCAAGAACAATAATAATGATACAAGAACAAAGATCCAGAACAAGAACACGAAGAACAAGAACAAGAAAAGCAACACGAAAAACAACCCCCAAAACAATAACAAAAACAAGGATGAAGATGACGATAACGATGACAGCGTAGACAGCAGCGAAACTCCGAGAGCGACGTCAAAAGAAGTAACGAAAGCAGCCACGAAAAACAACGAAAACGACGACAACCGGCAATAACAAAAAGAACAACGAAAACAAGTAAAGAAACAGGTAATGAGGAAAAATACAGAGTAAAATATCAAGACCAACAATGGTGAAAGCATGAAAAGAATATCAACAAACTAACTACCGAACCACATCAGGAGCGTCCAGAATGTCAGGAATAACAAAACCCACGAAGCAAGACAAAAACAAAAAAACTAAATCAAACACACACAAAAAATAACTAAACCACATCAGCATGAGCAACAAGAACAAAAACAAAAAGAAAACAAAACAGTATCAAGAAAAACAAAACAAAGACAGGAAGTTAGACAAATACAACACAACATAACAACAAGTCAACAAGAACAAGGAGAAACACGAGGACAGCAACACAAGCAAACGTGACGAAATAAGAGTATAAGAACAATATCAACTGTTATCAGAGCTACGACACCAAGAGCACATCAAGAACACGAAATAAGAAAACTATTGAAACAGACAAGAAAACGATAAAAAAAAAAAAAAACAATTAGGAAAAATTCACAAGTGCACAGAACAGGAACAGCAAAATACAAAAACAAAATTGAAAATAGAAGTAAACCAAAAACAAAATCAAACACGAAACGTACGAGCACGACTACCACAATAAAGAAAAAACTCAAAAAACCCAAGAAGTCAAGCATAAAACAAAAGCAACACTTCAGTCAACAAGAAACAGAAAAACACCAACTGAAAAACACAAGACTATAAAAGAAAAAACGACAACAGCAAGAATTCATGTCAGAAGAAAAGGACGAAACGAAGGAACAAAACGGAAACAAATCCCAAAACAAAGAACCAACCAAAACAAATGCACACAAAAACAAGACAACAAAGAAGCAAACCAAATAAAGAAGCAAAAACGGATTAATCATAAACGGGAAGAAAGAAATAAACAGAGGAACAAACAAAGAAAGAGAGACCAAAACAAAGAAGCACACGAAGAAGAAAGCAAACAAAGAAACGAAGTTGGAACAATAGATACAAGGGGGAAAAAAGAAACAAAAGCATCTAAGAGCTGTCCAGCACTGCACAAACCCATTCGGACCCAGTCATAAATTACCTTGTTACAAACCGAATGGCAAGGTGGGGAGATGACAAAAACAGCGACAACGAGAACAAAACAACGACGACAACGAGAACAACAACAACGAGAAACAACAACGACACCGAGAAAAACAACGAGAACAACAACTACGACCACAACGAGAAGAACAACCACGACGACAACGACAATAACGAGAACAGCAACAACGTCTACGAGAAGAACAACGAGAAGAACGAGAACAACAACGATGACGAGAAGAATAACAACGAGAAGAGCAAGAACGAAAAGAACAACGACGACAAGAACAACAACGAGAAGAACAACAACGAGAACAACAACGAGAAGAACAACAACGAGAAGAACAACAAGAAGAACAACAAACGAAAAGAACAACGACGACAACGAGAAGAACAACGACGACAACGAGAAGAACAACGACGACAACGAGAAGAACGACGACAACGAGAAGAACAACGACGACAACGAGAAGAACAACGATGACAACGAGATCACAACAACAACAACGATAACAATAAAATCAACGAGAACAACAAGAACAACAACAACTAAAACAACAACAACGACGACAACGAGAAGAACAAAAGGACAATGAGAAAAACAACAACAACGACGACACCGAGAACAACGACGACAACGAGAAAGAACAACGACAACGAGAAGAAGAACAACGACGACAACGAGAAGAACGACGACAACGAGAAGAACAACGACGACAACGAGATCACAACAACAACAACGAGAACAATAAAATCAACGAAACAACAACAAGAACAACAACAACTAAAACAACAACAACGACGACAACGAGAAGAACAAAACGACAATGAGAAAAACAACGACGACGACACCGAGGAGAACAACGCCGACAACGAGAAGAGCAACGGACAACATGAAGAACAACGAGGACAACGAGAAGAAGAACAACGACGACAACGAGAAGAACAACAACGACGATAACGAGACAAGAAAAAGAACAACGATGACAACGAGAAGAACAACAACAACGAGAACAACAACGAGAAGAGCAAGAACGAGCAGAACAACGACGACAACGAGAAGAACAAGAAACGAGAAGAACAAACGACGACAACGAGAAAAACAAGAACGAGAAGAACAACGACGACAACGAGAAGAACAACGACAACGAGAAGCACAACAACAGGAAGAACAACGACGACAACAAGAACAACAACAACGATGACACTGAGAAGAACAACGACAACGAGAACAACAACGACAACGAAAAGAACAACAATGACAACGAGGACCACAACAAATAAAACAATAATAATGAGAACAACAACGAGAACAACAACGAAAACAACAATGAGAACACAACGAGAACAACAATGAGAACAAAAAAACAACGACGACGAGAATAACAACAACGAGAACACAACGACAATAAGAACAATAACGCGAACAACAACGAGAACTAAACAAGAACAACAACAAGAACAGCCACGAGAACAACAACAGCGAGGACAATAACAACAACGAGAACAACAAAGTAAAACAACAAGAACAGCAACAACAACGAGAACAACAACAACGAGAAGAACAACGACGACAACAACGAGAACAGCAACGACGACAACGAGAACAACGACGACAATGAAAAGAACAACGAGAAAAGTAACAAGAACAACAACGAGAAAGATAACAACGAGAACAACGACAAGAACAACGAAAACAACGAGAACAGCAAGAAGAACAACGAGGACAGTAACAACAATTAGAACAACAACAAGAACAACTACAGCAACGAGAACAACTACAACAACAACAACCACGAGAACAACAACGAAAAAACGACAACGAGAGGAACAAAACGACTACAACGAGAAGAACAACAACGAAACAACGAGAAGAAGAACGCCGACGAGAACAACAACAAACGAGAAAAAGACGACAACGACAACGAAAAACAACGACGAAAAACAGAGAAACAACGACGACACGAGAAGAAGAATAACAAAAGAACAACAACGACGACGACACGAAGAAAACAAGAACAACAACAACGAGAACAACAACAACGAGAACAACACAACAAGAAAACGAGAACAACAACAAACGAGAACAACAACAATGAGAGAACAAACGAGACAACGAAAAAGAACAACAACGACGACAACGAGAACAACAACAACAACGACGACAACGAGAACAACAACGACGACAACGAACAACAACACGACGACAACGAGAAGAACAACAACAACGACGACAACGAGAAGAAAATAACGACAACGAGAATAAGAACAACACGACGACAAACAAAGAAAAACAATGACGACAACGAAAAGAAGAGTTACGACGACAACGAGAAGAACAACGACGACGACAACGAAACAACAACAACGACGACAACGAGAACAACAACAACGACGACAACGAGAACAACGACGACAACGAGAACAAACGACGACAACGAGAACAACAACAACGACGACAACGAGAACAACAACAACAACGACGACAACGAGAACAACACGACGACAACGAGAAGACCAACGACGACAACGAGAAGAATAACAATGACGACAACGAGAACAACAACAACGATGACAACGAGAACAACAACAACGACGACAACGAGAACAACAACAACAAAGACGACAACGAGAAGACCAACGACGACAACGAGAAGAATAACAACGACAACGAGAACAACAACAACGATGACAACGAGAACAACAACAACTAGAACAACAACAACAAAGACGACAATGAGAAGAACAACGATGAGAACGAGAAGAACAACAACGACGACAAACAGAAGAAAAACAACGACGACAACGAAAAGAAGAGTTACGACGACAACGAGAAGAACAACGACAACGACAACGAGAACAACAACGACGACAACGAGAACAACAACAACAACGACGACAACGAAAACAACAACGACGACAACGAGAAGACCAACGACGACAACGAGAAGAATAACAACGATGACAACGAGAAGAACGACGACAACGAGAACAAGAACGACGTAAACGAGACCAACGACGACGACGACAACTAGAAGAACGACTAGACCGCGAAGAACAACGACAACGAGAATAACAATGACGAGAACGGTAACGAGAACAACAACGACCACAACAAGAAGAACAACGAGAAGAAGAACGACAACGAGAACAACAACCACCACGACAACGAGAACAACAACGAAAAGAACTACAACGAAAACGTCGACAACGAGAACAACGACGACAACAAGAACAACAACAACGATAACGAGAAAAACAACGACGACAACGAGAAGAACAACAAGAAAAACAACGATGACAACGAGAAGAACAACAAGAACAACAACGACGACAACGAGAACAACAAGAACAACAACAACGACAACGAGAAGACCAACGACGACAGCGAGAACAACAACGCCGACATTGACAAGAAGAACAACGAGAACAACAACAACGGGAAGAACAACAACAACGAGAACAACAACGAGAACAACGACGACAACGAGAAGAAGAACAACAACGACGACAACGAGAAGAAAAATAACGACGACAACGAGAAGAAGAACAGCAACAACAACGACAACGAGAAGAACAACAACGACGACAAACAGAAGAAAAACAACGACGACAACGAGAACAACAACTACATCGAGAACAGTAACAACAACGACGACAACGAAAAGAAGAGCTAAAACGACGACAACGAGAAGAAGAACAAACGACGACAACGAAAGAAGAGTTACGACGACAACGAGAAGAACAACGATGACGACAACGAGAACAACGACGACAACGAGAACAACAACAATGACAACGAGAACAACAACAACGATGACAACGAGAAGAACAACAACGAGAACGACAACAAAGACGACAATGAGAACAACAACGATGACAACGAGAACAACAACGACGACAACGAGAAGAACAACAACGACGACAACGAGAAGAAGAACAACGACGACATCGAGAACGACGACAACGAGAACAACAACGACGACAACGAGAAGAAGAACAACGACGACATCGAGAACGACGACAACGAGAACAACAACGACGACAACGAGAAGGACGACAATGACAGGAAGGATAACGAGAAGAACACGACAACGAGAAGGACAACGAGAGGAACAACAACGACGACAACGAGAAGAACGACAACGAGAAAAACGACAACAAGAGGAAGAATAACTAGAGGAAGGATAACGAGAAGAACACAACGAGAAGAACAACGACGACAACGAGAAAAACAACGACGACAACGAGAAAAACAACAAGAGGAAGAATAACTAGAGGAAGGATAACGAGAAGAACACACGAGAAGAACAACGACGACAACGAGAAGAACGACAACAACAGGAACGATAACGAGAAGAACGATAGCGGGAAGAACGATAACGAGAAGAACACAACGAGAAGAACAACGACGACAACGAGAAGAACTACAACAGGAACGACAACGAGAAGAACGATAGCGGGAAGAACGATAACGAGAAGAACACAACGAGAACAACAACGACGACAACGAGAACAACAACACAACGACAACGAGAACAACAACGACGACAACGAGAAGAACAACTAAGACAACGAGAAGAACAACTAAGACAACGAGAAGAACAACAACCACAACAACGAGAACAACAACAAAAACAACGAGAAGAACAAGAACGACGACAACGAGAACAAGAACGACGCAAACGAGACCAACGACGACGACGACAACTAGAAGAACGACCAGACCGCGAAGAACAACAACGAGAATAACAATGACGAGAACGGTAACGAGAACAACAACGAGAACAACAACGACCACAACGAGAAGAACAACGACGACAACGAGAAGAACGATAACGAGAAGAACGATAACGAGAAGAACGATAACGAGAAGAACGATAACGAGAAGAACACAACAACGAGAAGGACAACGTATCTGGTGTTTGTTTGTAATCTTACGCTTGATAAAGGCCAGTTGGCCGAAAAGTTGCGCCTGTCTTGTCTTATTGTATTATGTAAGCGTTCTTATTCTTTTTTCGTATTTTTTTTTCTGGTTCATCGTCAGCGTTGTTTTTTCTATGTATCTAGCAAGAAGGCAGCAGAATCAATAGTTCTTGGGTTACGGCTAATATCATGCTGGTGGTCCTGCTTTTCTCCTGAGCCTGAGTGTGAACACAGTTCTCATAACCTTTCTGTATTACTATCAACTCTGGATGGGGGTTGAGAGAGACAGTGAGGGAACTCCAGACAAGGGGTGAGAACAGAGGGAGGGAACTTCGGATGGGGGGGGGGGACAACAGAGGGAGGGAACTCGGCATGGGGGTGGGGTGGGGTGCGAGGAATAGAGGGAGGAAACAGGGAGGGAACTCAGGGGGATGGAAGAGGGAGGGAATTCAGGGGAGTGAAAGAGGGAACTCGGGGTGGGTCGGAGAGGGACAGAGGGAGGAACACTGGATATGGGGAAACAGGGAGGGACTCCAGGTTGGGTGGGAGTGAACAGAGGGAGGGAACTCCAGATGGGGGTGGAGGGAACAGAGGAAGGGAAGTCGGGATAACTGCGGGAAATGAAGGGAGGAACTCTGGGGAGGGGGAGGAAGAGATCTCCAGGTTTGGGAGGAAACAGAGCGAGGGAACTCCAGGGGTTGGGGAACAGAGTGACAGAACTCAGGATGGGGGGACAGAGCGAGGGAACTCAGGAGGGGGGAACAGAGCGATAGAACTCCGAGGGGAGGGGGGGGAACAGAGCGAGGGAACTCCAGGAGGGGAACAGAGTGAGGGAACTCCAGGGGGGAGAGAACAGAGCGAGGGAACTCAGGAGGAGGGAACAGAGCGAGGGAACTCAGAAGGGGGGAACAGAGCGAGGGACCTCCAAGGGGTGGTACAGAGCAAGGGAACTCTGGATGGTGGGAGAGAGGGAACTGTGGGAACTGGGAAAGTTTGAGGGAACTATTGATGGGGGCAGAACGCAGGGTGGAACTCCAGGTAAGAGGGAGGAAACTCTGTAGGTGGAAGAACAAACAAACTCTGGATAGGAGGGAAGGAGGGAACTACGGATGGTGGAAAAAGAGAGGGAAGGAACTCAGGACAAGGGGGGAGGAGACACAAGGAGGGAACACGGGGGTGGGAAACTCTGGATGAGAGAGGGACAGACGGAGAGAACTTGGGAGGAAGAGGGAGGGAACACCCGATTTGGGGTGAAACAGGGGAATTCCGGATAGGAGGGAAAACGGAAGGAGGAAACTCCGGACGGTGGGGAGAGGGAACTGCGGTTGTTGGGGGTGGTGGTGGAGAGGGATGGAACTCTGGATGGGGGTGGTGGGGGAGAGAGAGCACAGAGAAATAACTCCAGACGGGGGAGGGGGGAAAGAGAGGAGGGAATTCCGGATGGGGGGGGGGGGGAGAGGGCGGGAATCCGGATGGGGGGGAGAAGAGAGGGAGGGAATCTCGGACGTGAGGGGGGGGTGAGAAGAGAGAGAGGGAAGTCCAGACGGGGGGAGGGGGGGAACTGGACGTGGGGGGGGGGAGAAGAGAGGGGAAACTTGGACGTGGGGGTGGGTGGGGAGAAGACAGGGAGGAACTCCGAACATGGGGTGTTGGGGGCGCGGAGAAGAGAGGGAGGGAACTCCGGACGTGGGGGATAGGGGGCACGAGAAGAGAGGGAGGAATTCCGAATGGAGGGGGAAGGGGTGAGAGAAGACAGGGAGGAACTTTGGTGGGGGGGGGGGGGGGGGGTGAGGGCGAGAGAAGAGAGGGAGGGAATTCTGGATGGGGGGACGGGGGGTAGG
>CM060310.1:80672624-80680124 GCA_030674185.1 Monoplex corrugatus | reverse complement strand
CTTTCATGGCTTTGAATTGATGCTCTAATGTGAGCCATTTCTCCTGCAGTTAATTGGTTCATGCACTCAAATACTGGACTTCGGATTTCGATGCTCGGAGATATTTCCTTTAGAGCTCAAAAGGCTTTAAATGAGAGACAGTGAACGCAGGGGATGAGGGAAGAAGATGAAGTCGAAATCTTTTCGGTTAAATGGCAAAGTAGTCTAAATGTTTGTGGGGATAGCCAAATGAGAAGAATGTTTATTGTTGTTGAGGATACGCAATTATGGGTGAAATGTTATCAATTACTACGGGGACTCGTTCGTTGCCAGGGAATGGATGAAACTATTTAGCGTTCAGAACAAGAGCACGTTTTCATTTTAGGACAGTGGCATAAACACATTAATGTGCTTATATATTAGCCCATGCCCAAGGAGGGCTTACACTAATACAGATACATTATAATGCTCATAAGAAATGACACAGACTTGAAACAAACAAAATATAAGAAGATGAAATGAATAAAAAGAAAAAGACAAGACGTGGAAAAAAATAGAATGTCCATACAATGGGCTGCATTACCTCCATTCTTAAGCGTACATCAACCACTGACCTGCACGCCATCTCTAAAATATTGTAAGCATTTCAACACAACATAACCAGATCAGAGTCACATACATAGATCTCTTCTATACAGTCATAATAGAGATATGTGGTTGTGGCTCTGAATAGACGAATTTTATGTTAACGTTCCATCGATTCTAAGATTTGTCTGTGTAAGTTGTTTTCCCGAATTAGTGCAAGTGGTTTGTCGTTGTAGAGTCAGCATAGACCACCATTTGTGTGCGTGCTTTCTAGGTGTTTTCTTCTTTCTTGAATCCGGCCACTGACATGGCTTACAAGATCTTTAACTTGCATAGTTTTGACCTTGCATGTCGTTGCACACAAAGGGGATTTATGCATTGGCAGGTCTGAGCACATGTTGACACGGGAATTCGAAAAAAAATGGCCACCCTTTACCCACCAGGCAGAGGAGTCTGGGAGAAACGACACCAGGACCATTCGATCGGAAGTCTAACTTTTACCCATTTGTCTACCACACCAGTCATTGTGGGGTAATTCTACATCTCTGTATTGTCCTGAATGGATGCTTTAATGTATAAACCAATTGTGACCTCCCACCACGAAATCAGTCTTAACTAGCATTTTGGGCATTTTCAGATATACATATCACTGGAAAGTGTACATTCTGCTGATTATTTTGATGCTTGAATAAAGCTTGTACTTAAAACAAAAGTAGAAGTTATGTATGTTTAAAGTCATTAAGTTGTATGACGGCCATTTTGAGAAAACGGCCTCTAAAGTTTTTGTGTGCTCTCCTACACATTTTCCTGAAATTTCTTTATTTGGTGGCTTTGACCCAGTTTGTTTCTAATTTTCGCTGTTATTATCTGAAAGGTGCACCAAAGAGCTTTCCATCAGTATATTACGTGTGCGGGTACTGTACAGGTTACGGTTCATAATAAGAGGCAAAAATAGGTAGTTTTGTATGAAATTGTGTTCTTTCTGCTGCGATCAGTGCATTACAATACCGATTTAAATTGATTAATAATATTTTTTTCAAGAAAAATATTTCTGTGAGGGATAGATTATAGTCTACAGAAATGAATTTTGAGAAAAAGTCAAAACACCCCAGATAGACCCTCAGTCACCTTTTCAGCCCCTAGTGCTGTTCGACTGACTGCGAGTTAAGACTGATTTCGTGGTGGGAGGTCACATTTGTCTCTACATACTGCGTCCAGCTCTCATCCAGAGACATGTCGTCAGAGGTCATCTACCCTTACATGAAAGAAAAATACAATTCATGAAAAAAAGACAAAAGAAGGACAAAGTCATCTCTAGAACTCTGTAAAATTACTCTACATCTCTTACTGTCCAACAGGTTTGTGTAATGTGAGTCATTTGTCTCGGATTGGTCCACACAGAATAAACATGGCTTTTCATCCGGAGATAATTCGTCAGGGCTAGTGTGGCCTGACCTGAAAGAAAACGATTACTGCTGGGAAGACAACACAAGGACAGAGTCAAAACCTTCACCATAAATCAGAGGGGGGGGTCTATAAGCATTCTTAAGGATTGGAAGAATGTAAAGAGTGCTTATTGATGCAAGCTACTTGCAGAAACTGGGCAAACTGTCGTCATTGATTTTCACTGGGGCTGTTAAGAAGTCAGAAAACCTTGAAACTGGAAAACACGTTCTCTCAAAGGACAAGAGCATTACATCTACGTGGATCACTATCACTGTTAGTCCTTGAAATTTTACGCATAAAATATAAGCTTATGAACACGCAAAAAGTAAACAAGCTCTCCTCTGGGGAAAGAAAGAGAGAGGGGGAGAGAGATGGAGGGAGAGACAGAGAGAGAGAGAAAGAGAGAGATAGAGAGAGAGAGAAATAATGCGAGAAGGGGAGAGAGAGAGAGAAAGAGACAGACAGACAGACAGACAGAGGCAGAGGCAGAGACAGAGACTGAGACAGAGAGAAAGAAAGAGAGAGACAGACAGACAGACAGACACAGAGAGAGATAGAGACAGACAGACAGAGAGACAAACGGATAGAGAGAGAGAGAGAGAGAGAGAGAGAGAGAGAGAGAGAGAGAGAGAGAGAGAGGAGAGAGAGAGAGAGAGAGAGAGAGAGAGAGTCAAACATTGCAAAAGAACAACGAAACTAATTTTTTGAAGTTTCAGTATGGAAACTAATTCGCCGATTTCAACATCGAATGATTAGTATACTAGCTCTGCCAACAAACTCACCACATCCACGTTTCTCTCTGACTTTGACCAACTGCTTGACCACTACTGCCTCTTACCTGGAAATCTCATCATTCTAGGTGACATCAATGTCCACTATGACAACACTCACCGTTATGACACAAGACATATCATCAACTCTCTGTCCAATCACAATATGACTCAACACATTTCTGAACCAACCCATCAAAAAGGTCACATTCTTGACTGGATCATTTCTCGTGATCACCACAATTCAGCTACTAACAACTGCTTAGTTCTTTCTACCCGTCTAACTTCAGCCCTTCCATCTGACCACTCTGCAATTCTCTGTTCTCTTGACATTTCTCCTCCTTCCCGTACCACGCGCACAGTGACTCGACGCAATCTCAAATCTATCGACCTCTCCACATTTTCATCTGATGCCTCCCGTCTCCTTTCTGAAAAGTCACATAACCTTGCCGATGAATTCTATACTACTCTCCACCATCTTCTGGACACTCATGCTCCAGCCACAACCCGTCTTTTACCTGACCGCCCCCCTACCCCCTGGCTCACTCATGAGATTGCCTGTGCAAAACGTGCCCGCCGCAGAGCAGAGCGCCGCTGGCGCAAATCCAAACTCACTGTACACAGGCAACTTTTCCAAGCCTCTAAAACAAAAGTATCCACCCTCATTGCATCTGCAAAAACAAGCTATTTCCAAACCAAAATCCTGAATGCCTCTTCTTCAAAAGAACTCTTTACAACCATGAATCATCTCCTTGGCACACGAAAAGACTTACCTCTCCCAACAAAACATACAAATGAAGAACTCCCATCTGTATTCTCTAAGTATTTCACCACCAAAATACAAACTCTTCGTGACAGGCTTGACAGGACACCCTGTCAACCATGCCCACCTGACCCTTCCTTCTCTGGCACACCTCTCACTACTTTTACCCCAGTCTCACAAGAAGAAATTTTCAACACAATCAGATCCATGTCGTTCAAAACCTGCGAACTGGATCCTCTTCCAGGTTCTCTCTACTCCGATTGTCTCCCTACTCTCCTCCCATTCATCACTGACATCATCAACACTTCCTTTCAAACTGGAACTGTCCCAGATTCTTTCAAGTCTGCTATTGTTCACCCTCTCCTCAAGAAACACAATTTAGACCCAAATGAACTGAAAAATTACAGGCCTATCTCTAATTTCTCTTTCTTGTCAAAACTCTTTGAAAAAGTCGTCCTCAACCAGCTGAACTCTCACCTGTCTGCCAACAATCTCCTCAATCCTTTCCAGTCAGCCTACCGCCAGTGCCATAGCACTGAAACTGCCCTACTACACATTCTCAACAATCTCCTCCTTGCAACTGATACTGGCAAAGTCTCTCTCCTCACACTCCTTGACCTGTCTGCAGCTTTCGATACCATCGACCATGGTATTCTCCTTTCTAGACTTCATCATACTTTTGGCATCTCTGACATTGCTCTCTCCTTTTTCACTTCGTATTTATCAAACAGAAAACAAACTGTTCTCATCAATGGCACTTACTCTCAACCTGCATACCTGGCCTGTGGTGTTCCACAAGGATCTGTCCTTGGCCCTGTTCTTTTCACTCTTTATACCTCCCCCCTGTCCACCATCATCAACTCCCACTCTATAAAACACCACTTCTATGCTGATGACACCCAACTTCAAGATAGTGACTCACCTGATAATATACAGCGCCTGTTGACTCGCACCACTGAGTGTTACTCGGACATTAAGAACTGGATGACACACAATAGACTTCAGCTTAATGACGACAAGACAGAAGCTATCCTCATTGGCACCCGTCAGAAACTTTCCCAGCTGCCTCCTCTTTCTCTCCCATTATGTAACACATCAGTCCCAATTTCTGATTCAGCTAAAAACCTTGGTGTCTGCATTGACTCTACCCTGTCCATGAACAACTTTGTTTCTCAAACTGCCAGATCTTGCTACTATCATCTCCATCGTATAAGCCTGATCAGGAAGTATCTCTCTGTCGAAACAACTGCAAAACTCGTTCTCTCCTTCATAATGTCTCGCATTGACTATTGCAATTCACTCCTGTCTGGTCTTCCTGCCTCCACCATTCATATCCTACAGCGCATTCAAAACAATGCTGTACGCCTTGTACTCAAAAAGAAAAAAGCTGACCACATATCTCCTCTCCTGGCACAACTTCACTGGCTCCCTGTATCAAAGCGCATACAGTACAAACTAGACACCATGTGCTACAAAAGCCTCAATAACGCTGCCCCCGATTACCTGTCAAGCCTACTTGAGATCTATCTTCCCTCACGTACCCTCCGCTCTGCCTCCGATCCTCTGACTTTTCGCTTTCCACGCACTAAGCTCAATACCTATGGTCCACGAGCCTTCTCTGTTTCTGGTCCACTCTCCTGGAACAAACTTCCTCTCTCAGTCCGTCAGCAACCTACTTTTCCCTCCTTCAAGTCCGCTCTCAAAACTCACCTTTTCTCCTCTGCATAAAATCCTAACCTCACTCAACCCCCCTCTGCAGCCTGTCTCCGCTCGGAGGGGAATCACTTTGTTTTAATATATAATTGTATATGATGTGCTCTCTGTGGTTTTCCATTGGTTTTATTCTTGCTTTTATTGCTTTTATTCTTTTCTCCCCATTTGTGGCCATGCATGTGTGTGTGTGTGTGTGTGTGTGTGTGTGTGTGTGTGTGTGTGTGTGTGTGTGTGTGTGTGTGTGTGTGTGTGTGTGTGTGTGTGTGCGTGCGTGCGTGCGTGTGTGCGTGTGTGTCTTTTCGGCGCTTGGATTTGATTTTGTCGAGATTTGCGCTATATAAATATTGTAATTATTATGTATGCATGTGCGTACGTATGTATGTATGTATGTATGTATGTATGTATGTATACGCTTAGATTTATGTATGTATGTATGTATGTATGCATGTATACGCTCAGCTTAGATTTATGTATGTAAGTATGTAAGCATGTATGTATGCATGTATACGCTCATATGTATGTAGGTATGTATGCATGTATACGCTCAGCGCTTAGATTTGATTTTGTCAAGATTTTGCGCTATATAAATAAAATATATTATTATTATTATTAATTTACAGTGTATGCTTGATTGTGGGCAGTGATGACAATTGCACTGCAGATCCTGAGTTACAAATGACCAGAGAGAGAGATCAAACAAGCAAACCGTTGTCATGGTAACCAGATAATCTTGATTATCATTTTTCTTTTCAGAATTTTGTATCCATTAAGGACGTTTGTAGCTCAGCACTTGATTGAGTAAAGTATAATTGGGTAAAGCATAATGCATGAACTGTGATATGGAAAGCATATGAACACTTTGGACATCCTTCATATGTTTGAGTAATATCGCAACAAAATAATCAGATATTAACATGAAGCTTTAACAAGAGTTTTCTATCAACAAAATCTTCTGTCCAAATAATTATTTGTTGAATAACGTTTCTTTCTTTTTTTTTTGGTATTTATTCATCTTTATGGCTTTGTTTGTGCGCGTGTGTGTGTTTGTGTGTGTGTTTGTGTGTGTATATATGTGTGTATATATGTGTGTGTGTGTGTGTGTGTGTGTGTGTGTGTGTACGTGCGTATGTGTTTGTGTGTGTGCTTGTGTGTGTGTGTGTGTGTGTGTGTGTGTGTGCGTGTGTGTGTGTGCGTGTGTGTGTATGTGTGTTTGTGTGTGTGTGTGTGTGTGTGTGTGTGTGTGTGTGTGTGTGTGTGTTTGTGTGTGTGTTTGTGTGTATGTGTTGTGTGTTTGCTTTGGATTTTCTGTGTGATTTACATACTACCAGGTAGACAAAAAAAAGTTATTAATCAGAACCCACAAAGTCTTATCTCTTATATAATTCTGTGTTTTGTTTTGTTTCGCTTTGTTTTACAAGGGTTCTCAATGCGGTTCTCTACCAAAGAATACACCACGGACTGGATAGACCTAGAGGTGGGCATTGCAATGGGCTGTGCAATCTCTCCCATACTGTTCGTGTTGGCAATGGAAGTCATCTTGAAAGCTGCAATGAAGAGTTCAGGTCCAGTGAATCTGGGAGATGGATACCAGATGCCTCCTCTGAAAGCTTTCATGGATGACACAACAGTCTTGTCCACGGATGAGGAAGAGACACACCAAATCATAAAGCAGCTGGATGAGCTGGTGGCCTCTTCAAGAATGAGGTTCAAACCTAAGAAATCCCGAAGTCTCTCACTGCGAAAAGGAAAAGTGGCAGATTCAGTCAAATTCATGGTAGCCAACCAAGCCATCCCCACTGTCACAGAAGAGCCAGTAAAAAGTCTCGGAAGATGGTATGATGACTCCCTGAAAGACACACAAAGGGGATGTGAAACCAAGCAAACAGCAGAAGAAGGCCTGAAGAAAATAGATAACTGCGGACTGCCAGGCAAATACAAAGTCTGGTGTCTACAGTTCATGCTGATACCAAAGCTGCTGTGGCCACTGCTAATCTATGACATTTGCACCAGCACAGTCGAAGCAATGGAAGCCAAAATCAACAAATACACAAGAAAATGGCTCGGTGTCCCACCTGGTCTCACTGATGTTGCATTCTACTGTCGTCAAGCAATGCTGAAGCTACCTCTGAAATCCATAGTGGAGGAATACAAAGTTGGAAAAGCAAGACTGTTGAGCATGCTGGAGGAATCGGAGGACAATATCGTGAGAGCAGTTCATCCAAAGCTGAGAACTGGCAGAAAGTG
>CM060310.1:80652624-80665124 GCA_030674185.1 Monoplex corrugatus | reverse complement strand
GCGCTAAACTGTGGCAACGCGCTGTGCACCGAGACAGCAACCCGAATTTCGCATGATAAATTTCATTGTGGCGAAATGAGAAAAAATACAACAAATACATTCAACGTGTAAGAGATGGCATACGTTTATGTTTGTAGGGTCATTGTGTATGTGTAGAATAGCAAGGATTTGCTGTTAGACATGTCCCTCAGGCTCTAGACACGTATTGCTGCTACCCTTGAGTGAGAAAGCGTTTCCATGTTTCCAGTGTTCCTGACTTTCTAACTGTCCGTCTTGGAATAAAAAACAGTTTGCTGTGTGTGTGTGTGTGTGTGTGTGTGTGTATGTGTGTGTGTGTGTGTGTGTGTGTGTGTGTGTGTGTGTGTGTGTGTGTGTGTGTGTGTGTGTGTATCTGTGTGTGTGTGTGTTGTGTGTGAGTGTGAGTGAGTGTGTGTGTGTTATGTGTGTGTGTGCCTGTGTGTGTGTGCATATGTGCAGGGGTGTATGTGTGTATCTCTCTCTCTCTCTCTCTCTCTCTCTCTCTCTCTCTCTCTCTCTCTCTCTCGTTCTGTCTCTATTTCTCTTTCTGTGTCTCTGTCTCTCTCTCTCTCTCTCTCACTCTCTTTCTCTCTGTCTCTCTCTCTTTCTCACTCACTCACTCTGTGTGTGTGTGTGTGGTGTGTGGTGTGTGTGTGTGTGTGTGTGTGTGTGTGTGTGTGTGTGTGTGTGTGTGTGTTTGTGCAGCATTAATCATTCTGCCCACTCTTGATTTCCTAAAGAACATATTTAGACAACCCTCCAGTTTATGGTGAAGGCTTTGACTCTGCCTTTCTCTTATCTCACATGCAGTAACAGTTCTCTTTCAGGTAAGATCTGATGAGTCCTGAAAAACTACGTAGGGATATTATGATATGCATTGAGTGCATGGACCAATCAACTACAAAACAAATGGATCGCATTACAGCATGCATTCCGGGCAATAAAGATACAGAATTATCTTATACGGTTCTGCAGATGGCAGGCAAATCATTGGATACTGGATAAGAAATGAGCAATGATGGAGATAACAAAATATGTTATTGGGCGTTTTATTGGGAGTCTCTCTATGCTCGTCTCTATCTTGACTCTTTTGTTCTTTGCTTTTGTTCTGATTCATATAATACAAGGTTAAATCCCATATTTTTTTTCAAGATGCTGCAAATTCTTCAAACTGACAGCATTGGAGGCTTTTTTTTTCAATACTCAAGACCAAAGACTCTGGTTTTTTTCTGTCCGTTACAAAGAACATGGAAGTTTAGCCTGGGTTATATCGCAGCTAGTCTCCATATCTGAAGACCATCGGCCATTCTAGGAACCGCTAGGCTGGGGAAGGTTGTCCTACTACGACATTGGAGATTGCCTTTTCTTGGTTGATCCTGTACTGCTGTTTTCATGTTCGTTTCCCCTTCAGTTGTATTGATTTTTCCTTCTCGTTTTGTTTCTGCTGTTGCTGCTGCTGCTGTTGTTGTTTTTATTGTAACATAATAATCTGTGTTGTCCACGGATGTCATGACTGTCGTGATGCCAAACGAAGCTCATTGCAGCCATTCTTGTCTGAGTGTGTACAATTGGTTTTATTACATCTGTCTTTTGCTCTCTGAGTCTCTCTGTCTCTCTGTCTGTCTGTCTTTGTCTTAGTCTGTCTGTCTGTGTCTGTCTCTCTCTGTTTCTGTCTGTCTGTCTGTCTGTCTTCTATACATATATGAAAAGACATTATATAAATCTATGGACAGCTACAAATAACTCTACAGCAAATGTGTTTTGCGCTATGGACATTTGCTGATCACTCTACAGAAGATTCATATTCCGTGTCTTTCGATCGTTTGTCTTAACTGTGGGTTTGTTGTTTGTATGCTTTTGTTTGTGATAATTTTGGATATTTAGAAGATGTGGTATAAAACCATGATGTAGGAGGGGCGATAAGCCATTTTGTTTATTGAGGAATAGCCCTTCCTTGAAAATCGAGGTGTGTTGAAAAAGTATTGGTGAAATGTGATTTTTAATTGGAAAGTCATAGAGTTGAATGATTGTGTGAATACAGGAGCGTGCTCCTGGCCTGTCATAGAGTTGAATGATTGTGTGAATACAGGAACGTGCTCCTGGCCTGTCATAGAGTTGAATGATTTTGTGAATACAGGAACGTGCTCCTGGCCTTCATAAAGTTGAATGATTGTGTGAATACAGGAGCGTGCTCCTGGCCTGTCATAGAGTTGAATGATTGTGTGAATACAGGAACGTGCTCCTGGCCTGTCATAGAGTTGAATGATTGTGTGAATACAGGAACGTGCTCCTGGCCTGTCTGTTTTGTGCGGTGCTGTTGTGTACTGTACTGTTGATGGATCATGGATCTATTTGGCAATCACTGAAGTAGTTTATTGTTACTGGTTTAAAGTGTAAAGGGTTTCATATGAGATGACTTAGTCTTTAGAACGCTCTCTTTGTAGAAGGAAATACTAATTTCCAGAGGTTTTTGTAGAAACGACATAGAGTTGAAAGTATATTATATTGACTTGTGACCAGAAAGCATTTGAGATATAGCAGTGTATTGAACAAAATGTTTTTGTGATGTTGATTGTCTTGTTCTGGATTAGTTTTGGGGTTTCTGCTTCGTGACAAGACGGCTTTGAGATGTAACTCTATTAAATGTGAATTTTATTTATTCTTGTGATCGTGAGAGATTTGATGTTAATGAAAATTCCCTCAACTGAGTTATTGACTGATGTAATGAGTTCATTCATTTTCCTTTTATCTTGTTAAACAAAAGAACGAACTTTTCTACTTGTCTTTTGTTGTAGAAATTTGTTGCAAGACTAGAGTCTTGACATAATATTCAACCAAAGACATCAAAAGGTTATACGTATCAATTAATTGCGTTGTCAGAAGTGGTTCTGCTATAACGTTTTAATCCTGTGTGTCACCATTTCTATTTTTACTCATTTTCCATCAATGTGTTCAACGCTAAATGTGAAGACGTATTGAAGCCAGATTTTACGATTTTGATCTTTTCTCCATTCTGTTTGTTTCATACCCTACCTTAATGGCCATTGAATCTGGGACAAAATTTTACAATCTTCTGATGGTGATGACGATGGGAATAATGACCATAACGCTACGGAATTCTATTCTGAACTGAGACTGCGTGGTAGGAATGTACTCTATGCCTACTTTCATAAGTATATGCTGGTGTCAATTAGCCCGGAGCAATACAGACATCCACAGTGTTGGTCACGAAATTTAAGCAAGATCTGCCATGACTCATCTGTCTGTGAAAAGGATGAGACTCGACTGTGTGGTCCCAGTCTTCCCAGTGAGCCCGTAGTAAGCTCAAGTCTGAGTAGAAGGAGATTGGGATCGAAAAATCCAGCGATGATTTTGACAGGACTGATGAATATGAACCCCATCTTTGCAGTCATTAGACCAATCCATTGCACCATGGAGGCTGGTGTTCTCAATGTTTTCTGTTTTAAGACTGCTAATGGAAACGTCAAGGAACGAGATTTATCCCACATGCAATGAGAATCGAAATAACCGTTGCAGATGGTATAAATCTGAAACAAACAAACAAACAAACAAACAAAGCACGAGCAAAAATATTTTCCGTTTGATATAAAAACAAACAACGATGTGAAACAAGAATATGTTATTGCTTGACAATTCGTTTAGGTCGTTTTTGTCAAGCAGTTGTGTGTTCCACATCTGCAAAAAAAATGAGAATTTAGATTCTGTCACGTTTCGCATGCATGCTGAAGAATAGTTTAATTTTTGGTCAATTTTTTCGTCGCAAAATGCATACTTCAGCCAACACAGTCCTGGATCTGCAGTTTAAAATATCTGACCATGTATCGCACAATATCTGCTGTTGCTGTGCATGCAGGCCAGTAGACTATGACAATCTGTATTACGTTAACTTTTTCAGCAAAAAAGCAGGAAGACCTCGAAATTCGTAGGGTTTATAACCAGGCTTATTGCATCTTCATTGGTGAATTGGGTCTCCATCACCTAGCAATTTGTGAGCGAACAGAGACTCAGCGTCATGAAGCGGTGAGGGTCTGTGTGGGTATAATTAAGATTTTGGTTGCAACTGGATTGTTTTGTTTTGTTTGTTTGTTTTGTTTTGCTTTCGTTTAGGTGTATGATACCTTAACAGTTTTAAAATTAAGTAATCATGGTGATACATCTGGGTAATGCTTCATCAAAATTATACATAATTGACAATTGTCACATCAACACCGTAGCTCAACTCCTTACAGAACTCCCTCATTTCACATGTCTTTATGAAGCTTATGACTCAGCTTCTGCGCACTGGACTCAGCACATCCAAATAGCCCAGTTAGAACTCACTAAAGAGCATTGTTTTAGTTGCTAGGAAAATGTGGGAGTTAATGTTCTAAAATGTTCTCCATTTTCCAAAAACAATGATCACGCATGTATGGCATTTCAGCTGGCTACAAACGTCTACAGTTTTGGCTGATGAGCTTCATCTGAGTATCACTTTCTAATTGTATCAGTAAGCTGATATCACCAGAAACATTCTTAGTGATCTATGTTTGCCTTATTGAGAATGGGTTACCTCTGTAAAACTATTTGGAATAGCCCCCGAAATGACAAGCTGTTGGACAAAGCAAATCTAAAACCAACACCACTTACACTAAAACTGTTTGAGAAAGACGAAAGAAGACATATCAAGCCTACATACTGTTTTTTGTTGTTGTATGTTTGTTTTTGTTTGTTTACAATTCTGTCTGTTGTTGATGTCATTATTGTTGTAGTTGTTGTTTTGTTTGTCTTCTTCTTCTTCTTCTTCTTCTTCTACTTCTTTCTTCTCTTCTTCTTCTTCTTCTTCTTCTTCTTCTTCTTCTTCTTCTTCTTCTTCTTCTTCTTCTTCTTCTTCTTCTTTCTTCTTCTTCTTTTCCTCTCTTCTTTTCTTCTCTTCTGTTTCTTTGCTTCTTCTTCTTCGTCTTCTTCTTTTACTTCTTCTCCTTTCTCCCCCAAGCTTACTCTGTCACGCACACACAATTATAAACACAAACACACCACACAAACACACACACACACATACACATGCACATCACAACACGCGTGCGCGCGCGCGCACACACACACACACACACAACACATAACAACACACAAACTCTCTCTCTTTCTCTCTTTTTGTCATTCTCTCTCTGTCTCTCTGTCTCTGTCTCTCTCTCTGTTTCTCGCTCTCTCTCTCTGTAACCACGCATTTGATACACAAGCCGAAAGCCTATGAACCAAAGTCCTTTCAAAGATTTCTCCATCTTATGTAGTTTAAATAAAATAGTTGAGAGTCTCCAGCGGTAAGTAAAGGCAAGAGTAAAAGACAGCGCAGTTTGTCTTTTGTAACTCTACAGTACAATCCCAAGCTGGAAGACGAAAACCGCATTAGTCCTTTGGCTAAACCTAATTTCAGTTCTCTCCCTTGCCGCACGACGTTCCTTCAAATGAATTGTTTCTCTTTATTCTGGTTTCTCCCATTGTTAGTGCGGCCAGAGAAGACTGGAATTGTCTGAGGTAATCTTTTCGATCAACAGAGCCAATGGTTGGACATTATACTTTCCCTATTGACTCCAGCCACTCTGGGGAAAGATAACTTCCAAAATGGCTTGTGTAAGATGAGATTGTCTGAAAGAAGTTAGTCATATTTCAAAGAAATGAAAACAGAAGATGACAGAACCGCACCTTTGAGTGAGAAAAGCGTTATTTAATAAAAAGGAATAAAAATATCTAATAAAAACAAAAATGTAATGGTTGAAGTAAAATATTGACTGCCATCACATGTAAAAGACTAATTCAGCCTCTGATCATCTTCATTTTTCAACGGGCTGGTATTTTCTCTGCACTTTCTTCTCTTACTGATTTCTTGCAGTTCTAAAAAAAACTGACAATTTTGAGGACAGCATAATAACTCACATCCCACCACAATACACCATTTCTGCATTCAATAACTTTTGGGAAAAGGAAAGTAGTGCACATTTATCACACAATGAACTGCCATGTCCCTGCTGCCTAGTTTTAAACAGAGACCAGGCAAAGTTAATGGTATCCTGACAGCAACAACGAAACATTTTGTTTAAAAATCAAGATAGAGGAAAACTGAATGACAAGGGTTTTAAAGGATTCTAGTCCGAAACAAAATGTAAATATATACTTTGAAGTTAAACAACAGATGCCAACATAAACAAACGGTTAGAGCTCTAATGATGGCTTACTTTTACAAGGATAAATTTGTAAACAAACAAAAACTAAACAAAGAACCTAAAATGACTTTTTGAATTGATTCAAGATGGATTCATCGTAGCATACAATTCCATATGTGCTGCATTAAAAACTCTTAAAAATAATTTTGCAGACACCTTGAAATTTGCACAAAATGATGAGCGTACAAAGTCTTGAAATGAGGAGAAAAGGAGGGTGGGGTTAGGGAGAACAGAATATTTGGTACGGTAACTGGCACCACCACAATTATAGGAGCATGAATATAGGTAGCAAAGAGAAACGTTTTCATGTTGGCAAACTGGGGATGAACTCAAGAATCTAATCTTGAGTTCATGGCTTCTACAACAAGGCCATCCAGTCTGCAGAGTGAAAAAAGGCAAGCAATCGAACAAATAAAATAATATAAAAGAAAACGACATGTACTTTAGGAGAAACTAGTCTGTAACTGTTCTCAAAGCAAAAATGGGAGGAGCTGTGAGACCTGAACTACCTACCCACCTACCAGCAATACATTCACCAGTTGTAACAGTTTCACCAAAGAAGATCTTAGCAAGATCTGCAACGTCAAGTGACAAGTTTGAGTATCTAAACATCATGTTCTGAAGAAGCGTGGCTTTGCCAAGTGTAGATTTTTCTGATCAAATGCTAGCTTTATCGGACAGGACACGTTGTATTGAGAGCAAGAGCAAGGAAACCGTGACCAGGGAATGGCCACTAAAGCGTAATAGATATTCTGAAGCCATCCTCAGCATCTGTGACTTCAACACCATTAATGAAAGTCATTGCCTGCAACAAAGTAAACTGCTGACAGCAATGCATGCAGTGCACAGTCATATCTGAACAGAGCAGAATAGCTGCTAGTCAGCAGAAGAGGGACCAAAAGCCAAAAAGATTCCTTTCCATGTGGTCCTGCAAAGGAACGTGTGCTGCTGATCAGTATTGCATCCCTCATGAACACATTTAGATTTGTTTGTGTTGTAATTCATGTGAAAAGATGTAGTGATAGGAATTCCAGTATATTCCTTAGTGTTTCCGAAAATGATGGACTATCTAATAAATTTGGTCCTCTTTTACCCTGGACGATGAGGAAATAGTCCCAACGTTACTTCCATTCGAGAGCTTTGACACAAGGCAGGTGGCCAAATTGCGTTGGTGAAATGTTGCGTTGTACTTCTGTTCATCTGAATAAATGTTCACAATGAATTTAACGATCTGAACTGTCTTGACACTGCGATGAGGACAGCATGCAACCCACGCATCCTTCGACAGATGTATATGACATCAGTAGGAAGGAAAAGATAGTTAAAGACCGTCTAACATGATACTCTGACTAAGTATAACAGGTCCAGGATCCCATTCCTCACTCGACAGATTGAGTCTGACTGTCAATGGTCACTGCTCTCTCCTCCACTGTCTGCACTGATCAAGTCAGAAGACAAATTTGTATTTTAGTCCACATCAATCATCTCTCCTCTCTACTCTCTCTTCATCTCTCTCTCTACTCCTCTCTCGTTCCTCTATATCTCCCTCTCGTTCTCTTGTCTGTCTCCTACTCTCTCTACTCACTGTATCCTCCATTCTCTTCTCTTATCTACTACTGCTCTATAGTATATCATAATATAAATGGTATATATATAGAGAGAGTAGACAGATAATAGCTACTAGCTAGTAGCTAGCAGATATAGATAAATGATGACGTAACAGATTAGAAGATAGATAGATAGACAATAGAGAGATCACACACACACACACACACACACACACACACACACACACACACACACAAACCACCGCACAGACACACACACATCACACACACACACACACACACACACACACACACACACACACACACACACTACACTACACCTGGTAAGGCCCATGAATCAGAGCCCTTTAAAGATTTGTCCACCTTATATACGTACTTTGCACAAAGTAGTCTGAGCGTCTCCAGCGATAAGTAAAGTCAAGACAACAAGACAGTGCAATTTGTCTTTTGTAACTCTACAGTACAGTCCCATGTTGAAAAAATAAAACCGCGTTAGTCTCTTTGGCTAAACTCAATTTTGATTCTCTCCCTTCTCCTTTGTTCTTGTTTAATTTAGTTTGTCCCTATTACATGTACTTGTGTCGATCAGAAACTACGCCTTTCCTTTTGACTAAAGCCACTCTGGGAAATACTGTAACTTTCCAAATGGCTTGTGTGTAACATAGACTGTCTAAAAGAAGGTAGTGATATTTTGTAGAAATATGTCGGAATTATAATGTATATGCACCAGAAATGAAACAGAAAATTATAATGTATATGAAATAGAAAATTATAATGTATATGGAATAGAAATGAAATCGAAAATCATAATGTGTATGGAATAGAAAGGAAACAAACAATTATCATGTATATGGAATAGACGTTAAACTGAACATTGTAATGTCTGTGGAATAGACATAAAATCGGTTAATTGTAGTGTATGTGGAAAATAAATGAAACAGAAATCATCAGGTATATGGAATAGACATAAAATGGAAAAATATTATGTATATGGGATAGAAAATTGTTCATTTATCTAATAGAAATGTGTTTGTATTATTTCAGGCAAACTATGGACTATCATCATGAGTAAGAGATTGTTCTTTGCGTATCTAAATTATACAGGTTGTCATTGTCTGCACTTTCTTCACGTATTGATTTTTTGCAGTTCTAATGTTTTAATAACAATGGAAAGCGGTGCCACATACAAAATGCTTCATCTTTGCATGTAACCTTTGGGGAACAGGAAGGTAGTGCAAATTGATCACAAGATAAATGACATGTCCTTGCTGCCTAGTTTTAAACAGAGACCAGGCTGCATATCTGACGGTTCCTAACAGCATCAAGGAAATTAAGAGAGAGAGAGAGAGAGAGAGAGACAGAGACAGAGACAGAGAAGAGACAGAGACAGAGACAGAGACAGACAGACAGAAGAGAGAGAGAGAGTGTGTTGTGTGTATGTGTGTGTGTGTGTGTGTGTCTGTGTGTTGTGTGTGTGTGTTTGTGTGTGTGTGTGTTGTGTGTGTGTGTGTGTGTGTGTGTGTGTGTGTGTGTGTGTGTGTGTGTGGTGTGTGTGTGTGTGTGTGTGTGTGTGTGTGTGTGTGTGTGTGTGTGTGTGTGTGTGTTGAAAATCAAGACTGAAGAGAACTAGATTAAGTAACTCTATCCTGAACAGTTTTCCTCCAAGACGAAATTTAAACGAAACATAACAAACACATATGAATACACACGAATCGTTTGGGGCTCTGACTATGACTTTATTTCACATGGAACAATTTGCAAACAAATTAAAACAAACGCATAAATAAAAAGGGTTCTTTAATTGGTTCAAGAGGGACTTAACACCCACGTGTCGTGTTCGCTGACGGAAACCGCCGACACTAATAGGTATGAAATGTTTAACTGCTTAAACGTGACATCAGCTTCATTAGGAATTAGTTTAGATGTTACTGTCACATCTACATCGATTTGATGTAAATGTGAAAAAACAGGCATAAGTAGATGTAAGTTTATAAAATATGAGTTCAGCCGAGACTTCCAACATAAAATAACCAAAACATAAATTTACTGAAGAAAATAGACCGCTGCACTCATGGCACTGTAAGGCACAAAACACCTCTCCTTTAGGCAAGCGGAAGTGAAAATGGCCACTGTAAATTATCAACATCACTGACAGGAACTCGTTACAGAAGAGCTTTCGCTTGTATGTTTTGGTGAAATCAAGATACTTAGTTGTGCCAAAACATGGGGCTATATTCCTACCAAATAAATTCAATATGCATGCAATGGTTCTTGTTGTAGCAAAAGCGCCTTTTTTCTATTGGATGAGTGTTTCAATAAGTACAGTACAAAACATACCACCTCGCTTTTGTGTTGCAGGCTGGGATTGAACACAGACATCAATATTTTGAGTACATGGCTTCATCGACATTGCCAGCCATATTTCAGAAGAGAGAAGAAGAAAAACTAAACAAATACATGTACTATCATGAAATCAAAGAAACCAAAGAATATGGAGGAGAACGACATATACTTAAGGCAAACCAGACTGTACCTGTTAACAAAGTAAAGTGGATGGAGTGGGAGAAGTGGATACCTACCAATGGTACGTCCAAAAGCTGTAGCAGTTTTACTTAAGAAGATCTGGCAAGGTCTGTATCATCACATGGCAAGGTCTGGGCAAGTCTGTATCATCACATGGCAATATCTAGGCAAGTCTGTATCATCACATGGCAAGTCTGGGCAAGATCTGTATCATCACATGGCAAGATCTGGGCAAGGTCTGTATCATCACATGGCAAGGTCTGGGCAAGGTCTGTATCATCACATGGCAAGATCTGGGCAAGGTCTGTATATCACATGGCAAGATCTGGGCAAGATCTGTATCATCACATGGCAAGATCTGGGCAAGGTCTGTATCATCACATAGCAAGATCTGGACAAGGTCTGTATCATCACATGGCAAGATCTGGGCAAGATCTGTATCATCACATGGCAAGATCGGGGACAAGATCTGTATCATCACATGGCAAGATCTGACAGATCTGTATCATCACATGGCAAGATCTGGGCAAGGTCTGTATCATCACATGGCAAGATCTGGACAAGATCTGTATCATCACATGGCAAGATCTGGACAAGATCTGTATCATCACATGGCAAGGATCTGGGCAAGATCTGTATCATCACATGGCAAGATCTGGGCAAGGATCTGTATCATCACATGGCAAGATCTGGGCAAGGTCTGTATCATCACATGCAAGATCTGGACAAGATCTGTATCATCACATGGCAAGATCTGGGCAAGGTCTGTATCATCACATGGCAAGATCTGGACAAGATCTGTATCATCACATGGCAAGATCTGGACAAGGTCTGTATCATCACATGGCAAGATCTGGACAAGATCTGTATCATCACATGGCAAGATCATGGGACAAGGTCTGTATCATCACATGGCAAGATCTGGGCAAGGTCTTATCATCACATGGCAAGATCTGGGCAAGGTCTGTATCATCACATGGCAAGATCTGGACAAGGATCTGTATCATCACATGGCAAGATCTGGGCAAGGTCTGTATCATCACATGGCAAGATCTGGCAAGATCTGTATCATCACATGGCAAGATCTGGGCAAGGTCTGTATCATCACATGGCAAGATCTGGACAAGATCTGTATCATCACATGGCAAGATCTGGGCAAGGTCTGTATCATCACATGGCAAGATCTGGACAAGATCTGTATCATTACATGGCAAGATCAGGACACGGTCTGTATCATTACATGGCAAGATCAGGACACGGTCTGTATCATCACATGGCAAGATCAGGACACGGTCTGTATCATCACATGCAAGATCTGGGCAAGATCTGTATCATTACATGGCAAGATCAGGACAACGGTCTGTATCATTACATGGCAAGATCTGGGCAAGATCTATATCATCACATGCAAGATCGGGCAAGATCTGTATCATCACAGGCAGGATCTAGGCAAGATCTGTATCATCACGTGGCAAGATCAATATCCAAGCTTTAAGTTTTGAAAGAGTATGGTTTCCAAATTTAAAATGTCTACTCATCAAATGCCAGATCTTTGGACACCACGACCAGGGAAGACTTGTACATGTACAGCGATACAAAGATTGTCTGAGGACCAGTCTCATCAGCTTTGGCATCAACATCACCAACTCGAAAGATGCTGTCCGCAACAAAGTAAGCTGGCAACAGCAGAGCATGTATGGTACAATCACATTTAAACAATGCATGGAATAGCTGAACTCAGCAAAAACAAACAAACAAACAAAAAAAAACGGACGAAAGGTTGCAAGACTCCTTTTCACGCAGTGCTTTGAAAGAAGATGTGCCTCCAGGATCATTTACGTATCTCACACGAACACATTTAGATTTGTGTTTTGTGTGTTATTTAGATATGAGAATGATACAGGTGCTTTACGATTTCAGGGTATGCCCATTTTTAATTTCAAATCTGGATATATAAAAGAATACTGAATTGAATTAAAATTCAATAAGTTTGGCTCATTCCAGGCGATGAGGACCACTACGCCTGTTCATCCGTCAGATTTACGGGGCAATCTGTCATCGGTGGGAAGAAGATTGAGTAGCCAAGGGACCATCGCCAATGTTGCCACTGAGCGAAAGGACAAAGCAAGTCCCAGGAGACTCATACCCTCACTCAGACAGAGATGAGTCTGAC
>CM060310.1:80630124-80640124 GCA_030674185.1 Monoplex corrugatus | reverse complement strand
TGTGTGTGTGTGGGGTGTGTGTGTGTGTGTGTGTGCCTGTGTGTGTGTGTGTTGTGCCTCTGTGTGTGTGTGTGTGTGTGTGTGTGTGTGTATGTGTGTGTATGTGTTTGCCTCTGTGTGTGTGTGTGTGTATATATGTATGTGTGTGTTCGTTCGTTCGTTGCTTGATTTAACGTCTTTTCACTATAAGTGATATTAGAGTGATATATGTGTGCATATGTGGTGTGTGTGTGCGTGTGTGTGTGTGTGTGTGTGTGTGTGTGTGTGTGTGTGTGTTGTGCCTCTGTGTGTGTGTATGTAATGTATGTGTGTGTGTGTGTGTGTGTGTGTGTGTGTGTTGTGTGTGTGGTGTGTGTTTGTGCCTCCGTGTGTGGGTATGTATGATGTATGTATGTGTGTGATGTTGTGTGTGTGTGTGTGTTGTGTGTGTGTGTGTGTGTGTGCCTGTGTGTGTGTATGTATGTATGTGTGGGTGTGCGTGTGTGGGTATGTGTGTATGTGTGTATGTATGTGTGTATGTGTGTTTGTATATGTGTGTGTGCGTGCATGTGTGATTGAGTGTATTTTGTTCTGCAGACGTTCCTACGTGCAAGCATGCATACATATGCGTGTGTGTGAGTGTGTGTGTGTGTGTATGCGTGCATTTGTGTGTGCGTGCGTGTGTGTGTGTGTGATGTGTGTGAGTGTGTGTGCGTGCGCACGTGCACGTGAACGTTTGAACTCAAACAACAGGCAAGTGTTTGTCGTGCTTGTACATTCCTCCCTAGCTGAACTTTTTTTTTAATTCAAGCAGATCAGATAACCATGGCCAGCAGCACCAGAAATCACGCCGTAACAAAACGCAAGGATCTGGCATCTAATCCACTGGGACATGGAAAGCCAGTGTAAATCGATTGAAGGGTGGACTGAAATGTTCCTGTCCTCTACAGTTCAAAAGACAAAAGCCGAGGTTTATGACTGTTGAGTTTCTGCATTTTATCAGAAATATCTTTGATCGTTGCAACACATCTACAATAGTGGAGGCATTACAAAGATAGGCAAGGTCTAAGCGCCTTTCTTGAGGCTCGTACATGCACAGAATCGGATGGACATGATGATGGCGTCATTTGACCGATGTTTTAACAAAACGGAATAGGGAAAGGAAGAGAAGTGATAAAACAAACAAACAATCAATCAAACAAACAAACAAACAATCAAACAAACAAGCAAGCAAACAAACAAACAAACAAACAAAATAGCAGACAGCCAGCAAATAAATATTTGTTTTCTGAACAAGAAACAATGCATCAGTTATATTGTAACTGCAGGCGATATTCATTTCTTTCTGTAATATGGATAACTGATTTTTTTTTTCAAACAGAGATACTGAGTTTCAGTTTCAGTTTCAGTTTATCAAGATGACGTCTCCGCGCTCGGAATAAATTCCATATGCACTAACGTCATAGGTGCCATGGTATGGTGATCATGGCACACACCTTAGGCCTGCACATAAACTCAATGAGCTGGCCAGGTCCTGATGTCCTACGTAGCCTATGTGTTACCTAGTCTAAATTTTTATACTAGTTCTGTATAAATCTATCATTGGAACAATCTTGATTACATGCACATGACATATGTATCTGTGTATCTTATCTTCAAAGAAAAGAACAGATATGTCAAGTAATTAAATAAATAATTAGAGGTCTGAATAAAAAATATATCAGATACTGAGTGATCAAAATTAACATTAAAACAAATCTTAGTCAATGAGTTTGTTCATTAGTTAGTTAACTATTCAGCTGGCTGTCTGTAGAAGGGGCACGAGTGACATAGAGTTTATCTACCCCCGTCTGCATTGCATGTGTCGTAAGCAAAGCCACGAATTCCACAAAATATTTGTAGATCTGACCAAAGCATTTGGCACCGTTAACTGAACGCGCTTACGGGAACTATACTGAACGTTTGGTAGTCCTCAGAAGCTTGTCTTGTTGACTACTTCCTTTCATAATGACTTGTTTGCCAAGGTGCAAGAAAATGGGAAGGCATCTGAACATCTCACAGTACAGAAGGGAGTGAAACAGGTATGTGTACTAGCGCCAGACACTTTTCACCATCCTCTCTGCAGCAGTATCGATTTTGCATGTAGATACTTTGACAAGGGGTTGCACATCCATTTTCCCTCAGAAAGAAATAGAACATGCGGAAATTGCAAGCCAAGACGAAACTGCTGAAAGTCACCCTACAGGAAATTCCTCCCTGTAGACAACTACGCACAGTCCTGCAAAGTCCCAAACTAACATCAAACACTTCACTGACTAATTTGATGCGGCCTGCAAATCTTTCGGCCCTAGAGTAAGCTCCCACAAAACAAAGCTATTCAAGTCAATTCAGTTCAATATTACTTTATTGATCCATATGGGGTTTTGAAGTGGTGATAGCACTGATTTGGCTCTAGAAGTCGGCTGGACTATAAGCGATATGAACCTGAACCTGATCCACATGGAAATTCATTTCTCAGCTAACAACACTTCATGCTTTCGGCTCCTCACCACTTCCTATTGTCATCAACAGGAGGAGATCAAAAAGACACAATCTGTATCGTGAGCAGCAATGGATATCTGGATGCAGAGGTACAATGTTGCTCATCTCCAAGACCTGTGCATCTTTTTATATGCTGACCAAGCGGTTGTGAAAAGACCTTGGCATCAGGTTCTTTTAAAGACTGCTATTCATAGAGCAGTAGCTTTATTAATACCCTTTGTACTTCTGAGAAACCGGATTCAACAATAAACGGTTCCACCAAAGATGTCTGAGTGAAATGTGCGAGATCGAGTGTCCAAAACATCAAGTTCTGAGGACGTGTGGTTTGACAGGTCTTACGTGTCTACTCATCTCGTGCCTTGTTACGTAAAATACGTTCACAGCTTGCCTTTCAAAAAATCCAAATGGACTGCCACTTGTATGTGCGCTTATGTCTTCTGTTTTGTTGTCTCTGTTTCTGTCTTCTGATTTTTCTGTCTCTCCCTTTCTCTCTCATTCTGTCTCTCCCGTCTCTTCTCCTGTTGTGTCTGTCTGTCTGTTTCTGTCTGTCTGTCTGTCTCTCTCCTCTCTCTCTCTCTCTCTCTCTTCTCTCTCTCTCCACCGTCCGTGTGCGTGTGATGTGTGTGTGTGTGTTTGTGTGTGTGTGTATGTGTGCGTGCGTGTATGTGTGTGTGTGTGCTCGCGTGCGTGCGCGCGTGTGTGTGTGTGAAGTTGTACGTTTATTTTTTCAAATCGGATTTGAAAGAGACAAGCTTCCTGAGATGAAAAGAAAACAAACACGAATTGAAAAAAAAAATCGATTTTTTTTCTAAGATTGACGATGCAAACACAGGCCATAAACAGCCCCTACTGTCCATCCCACTCCTCGAATTTCATTTGTTCCGCCTCTGCCTCTCCCCCCCCCCCTCTCCCCCCCACTTTCTCCTCCCACCTCGCTCTCTGTTTGTTTCGTTCTTACCTTCTTCAGCTGCTTCTATTTTCTAAGACCTCTCTCAGGAGTACAAAGAAGAAAATTCTGTTCGATCGAAAGCGTTGTTTTGTGGTGGGCTGATCTTGACAATGAGGTAGACATTGAGCTAACTGTCTTAGCCTAGCCATGAGGAATGAATGAAGTGTGTGTTTGGAGATAAGATAAGATAAGGAAAGATGTGGGCCTAGCCATGAGGAATGAATGAAGTGTGTTGAATAAGATAAGATAAGGAAAGATGTGAGTGTCTAGCCATGAGGAATGAATAAAATGTGTGTGAGATAAATAAGATAAGGAAAGATGTGAGCTTCTAGCCATGAGAATGAATGAAGTGTGTGTGAGATAATATAAGATAAGGAAATATGTGAGCTTTGCCATGAGGAATGAAGAGTGTGAGATAAGTAAGATAAGGAAAGATGTGAGCTAGCTATGAGAATGAATGAAGTTGTTGAGAAATAAACAAGAAAAATGTGAGCCTAGACATGAGGAATGAATGAAGTGTGTGTGAGATAAGATAAGGAAAGATGTGTGCTTATTACCAATTATGCAAGTGTTACAAGGCATGTGCAAAAGGGGTAGTACATAGTACGTGACAGCAACACAAACCAACTTTAACCAGAATTTCAATGCATACAAAATAAAACTTAATCATTGTTTGGGTTGAGTATGTGAGGCATGCACGCGCACGGACTTACACACACACACACACACACACACACACACACAACACACACCGACACACAACACCAGCGCCCACAAGACACACACGACACAGCAAGGACACAACGCACAGACACACACAACAGACACACACACACAGACACAGACACACACACACACACACACAACACACACACAACACACACACACAACACACATACAGATATTCAGCTTTCCTATCTGTCTCTGACATTAAGGATGATGTTATAATGCCAGATATGATATCAAAACAAAACACCATAAACTGTTGTTTCAAGGTAGCATATATTATGCCAATGGTTCTGCAGTTGTTTTTGATCAGAGAGGGCACTGGCTGAAGTTTCAGTTTCAGTTTCTCAAGATGACGCCTCCACGCTCGGAACGAATTCCATATGCACTAACGTGACAGGTGCCATGTGTATGGTGGTCATGGCACAAGCCTTAAGCCTGCACATAAAGCCATGAGCTGGCCAGGTCCTGAGGCCGTACCTAGACTATGTTTTACCTAGTCTGTATTTTATACTGGTATTTTTCGGCCTATCACTCTAATAATCATGGTTGCATGTAAATGACATGTGTAGATATCTATCTTAAAAAAATTGACAAAGAAACTGTCAGAGAACTTGTTGATTAAAAAAAGAAAAGAAAAGAAGTTTTTGTTCTAATTCTTCTGTATTTGTGAACCCGAAGGAAAAATAGAAAGGTCTTTTCTGTTTGTGTTGTTTTTACACGTACTGATTCGCTCTCGGATACATGTAGTTTTTGCTTGCATTGTGTGGACGTATGTCTCTGCAGTCTCCGTACTTTGTCCTCGTTGAGGTTTTTTTTTTTAGTTTTGATTTGGTTCAGATTTTACTTCGACACCGACCTTGAATGTTATATAGAACCAATACTGTTATACGGATGTGAGGCGTAGACAGTTAACAAACAAAGCCAGAACAAGATAGAGGCAGCCGAGATGTTTCCAAGAAGAATGTTGAGAGTTCCATGGAGACAGCAAAGAAAACAAACCAGACAGTCTTGATGGAGGCAGACACAAGTAGATCACTCATAAGGAAGATTAGTAAAAGACAGGCAACATTTATAGGTCATTTTATGAGGAAGGGGGATTTTGAGCACCTGGTCACAACGGAAAGCTGTAGGGAAAGAGAGCACCGGGTAGACCCAGGGAGAAAATGCTGGACGGACTTTCAGAGTGGCTGGGGACGAGGGGGTGGGGGAGATGCTAGGGGCAACAAGAGATAGAGACAGATGGAAGTCCATGATCGCCAACGCCATGCGGCAGGGCACCTGATGATGATGATGATGATGATGATGACCAACCTCAAGTGACATGGGTGACGGATATAACCATCCCAGTGAAGTGGGGAAAGGGGGACTTATCTAATCCTATTCTGACACCACCAAAACAACAATAGTGTTAAGATGGGACAGTGAGAAGGCCAGTTTTAATATAGCGCTCCATGGGACTCGAATCCACAACCATTGTCATTGAGCTTTTTTTTTTTTTTTGTTTGTTTGTTCAGTTTTTACGTCGGCACCCACCCTCAGGTGATATGGTCGACGGGGATAACCATCCCAGGGACGTGGGAGAAGGGAGACTTATCTAATCAGTGAGAAGGCCAGTTTTAATATAGCGCACCCTGGGATTCGAACCCACAACAACTGTCGTTGAGCGTGCATGCTGTGTGTTTTTATACTTCCATTAGCCACTGACAATGCCATGACTTAGCATGCATACTTTATGTTGTGTGTAGCGTACGCACGAAAGGGAAGAGGGGTTGGTGAGTAGGCAGGCTCTTACAGGTTTGCATGCATGGTGACCTGTGGAGATCCGAAACATCTCCACCGCTTACACACTAGGTTGGGGGTCCCAGGCAGGATCGAACCTATGACTTTCTAGTTGGAAGACTTATGTCTTACCCGCTCGGCTACCACGCCCAACGAACTACGAATTGACTTTTACTCACAAACACATTATGATTTAATTTTAGCCGTTCTCTTCCACTCGATGGAGCGGCAGGGAAGTTTTTACTCATTTTCTCCTAATTTTTGTATTTGTTGTTTGTTCGTTTATGATTTTACGTTTACGCTTGACAAAGGCCAGATAGCCAGCAAGAAACAAACGAGCGAGCTGAATATTCACATTCATATTCATATTCATATTCATATTCATATTCATATTCATTTCTTTTGTCACAGTGGATTTACTACGTGAGATTCCTTTTTAGAGCAAAGTGTTTGGGAGTTTGCTTCCATATATGTTGTACTTTATCTATTTCATCATCATCATCATCATCAGCAGCAGCATCATCAGCATCATCATCATGATCATATTACTATTGTTATTATCATTATTATTATTTATCATTATTATTATATTATTATATTATCATTATATTATTATTATTATATTATCATTATTATTGTTATTGTTATTGTTTCTGTTGTTATTGTTTTCATTATTATTATTGTTGACAGTATAGTAATAGGTAGTAGTAGCAGTAGTAGTAATATCATTATTGGTATCTTTATAATGATGATAATAATAAGAAGAATGTTATGATTTTGATCATTATTACTATTTAGTAGTAGTAGTGGTGATGGTAGTAGTAGTAGTAATAGTAGTAGTATAGTAGTAGTAGTAGTATTGTTGTTGTTGTTGTTGTTGTTGTGTAATGGGTTATCTTCCAGACTGTTTGCTGTCACACATTCTATAGAAATTCATGTCTTATAATACGCAATGTTACAATATTTCATAAAATAAGACGCAAAAGCACTTTACAATATGTAAGAGAAAATATCAACCAAGTAATGATGGACTCGTGATCTGACTGGGTGAGTATGACCAATATTGTCAGCACCGTCTGATGTGGGCCTTTATGTTGGAATACATCGCACAAGACCGATCCTGGAGGTACTTGACCTTCTGCAGACACTGCATGGCAAGGAGTCCGTCGGATGTGGGTTTTGCTTCCGCCAGTCTCTTCTGTTGAATAGCAGTTGTTGTACGCTGTTCAAATGTGATTTGTGCCCTGTGAACGCTGCTGCCGCCGGTTTATTCTGTTACGAGCAAGTACTTCAGACTTCAGAATATTTTGTTACTCAAAGATAGTAGCATTGGGTCCCATTGGATCTGTTTTACAGATAGTCCTTGCTACTGTACATACAAAATATCAACATTAAAAAAATAAGAACACATGAAATGTGAGTTTTGTTATAAAATGAGTTGTGGTGATCATAATATTGAGTGTTACATGGCTTTACAAACACATGAGAGACAAGGGAAGACATATGATGTATATACGTCAGTGGTTCATGGGCTTTACACACGCATGGGGGACAAAAGTAAACAAATGTGAGTAAATGCATGATGACTCTTGTTTCCGTTGGCCTCTTCTTTGTTATTAAACAGCAGTTGTTGTACGCTGTTCAAATGTGATTTGTGCCCTGTGAACTCTGCTGTCGCCGGTTTATTCTGTTACGAGCAAGTATTTCAGACTTCAGACTGTTTTATTACTCAAAGATAGTAACATCAGGTCCCGTAGGACTGGTTTTACGGCTAGACCTTGATACTGTACACGCAGAATATCAGCATAAAAAAATGTAATGACTCATAAAATGGAAGACAAGTTACAAAATGAGTTGTGGTGATAGTGTTACATACGCCAATGGTTCCTGAGCTTTGTAAACGCATGAGAGGCAAAGGTAGACATATGTGAGTAAATGTATGTTGACTTTTGTTTCCGCCACCCTCTTCTGTTGAACGGCAGCTGTTGTACGCTGTTCAAATGTGATTTGTGCCCTGCCAACTGTGCTGCCGCCGGTTTATTCTGTTACGAGCAAGTACTTCAGACTTCAAGGATAGTAGCATTAGATCCCATAGGATTGGTCTTACGGCTAGTCCTTGCTACTGTACAGAATATCAACATTATAAAAAAGCAATGACGCATAAAATGTGAGGTGAGTTATAAAATGAGTTGTGGTGATACAAAACCAAAATAAAAAAGATCAGATGCAGCCAATAGGAAGTAATTAAAAGAGAGAGTTAGCAGTTTTAATATAGAAAGATGATAGCGTACAAATATGACAAAAATGGCTGACTAAATGTTTTCTTAGTAAATGTATGTATATCTAGAAAAAAGGGGGTTGTAATTAGATTATTCATTTATGATATTTCATGCAGATGCTTGTGAAGTTTTCCTTTGAAACTCTTTAGTGATGTGCATGACTTGATGTGGACGGGCAGTGTATTTCAGATATACGTACCCGAAAAGGAAATGCTTGCTTTGAATATGTATAAGTTTGGTCTTGGAAGATAAAGGTTATGTCTTGAGCTTGTGTAGGTTTGTGTGTGCTTTTGTTGTACTTAAGTTGATTTTTGAATGAGAATATTCCTGCTTTTTTTCCAAATTCTCGTTTATGGTTAGGGGGCTGTCAAAATATAGTTCCCGCTCTTCTGTGTAGGGAATTAACGGTTTTTTTTAATAAACTGCGACGATTTTATGTTACTGATGCATAGTCAGAATGATATATGATATGGGCAGATTTTTTTTTTTTTTTTTTTTTTTTTGGGGGGGGGGGGGTTCAAGGTTCAAGGTCGATAAAGTATGACAGCTAGTTTAGAAGAAACTCAGAAGAAATAGATTCTTTAAGAGAGTTTTACTGAAATGATCAATGTGGACTTTTCGTATAAGTTTCTCGTCTATATGTATACCAAGTACACGCTGCTGAGAAGGTTGTTCCAGATTTACATCGTCTAAAGGTAAAGGAGGATGTACTTTTGAAAACTGGTGTTTTGGGCAAGTTGTTATTACCATGGATTTTTTTTTGTAGGATTGATCTGCATATGGTTTGCATCACACCATTCTGCTACTTGCTTTATACATAGCTGTAACATTTCTTGGGTTTCAGAAATCAGTTTCCAGGAGGTATTTAGAGTAGTGTCGTCAGCAAGCATATGATATTCAATAGAGTTCGATGTTATGTGTAAAGGTAAGTCCTTAATACTTTACCTTTTCTAGCCTCTTGCGCCGTTTAGCGTCCAGGGGAGATGCAGCTTTCAGACTTTGGATCCACGCCTTTTCCTCTTATAAGCTTTGTATATTAGCTGTTTGCTTGGAAATCTCATAAGGTGACAGAACCATTTCAGCTTCTGTTTTCTATAATACCATATTCTGGACAGTCCCCACAGTGTTTCTAATGACTTTATTTTTGATCTTGTCTCGACGTGTGATATCCATTGTTTTTCTGAGACACCTCATCCCGCAAGCTGTTATTTTGCTTTTTTTTTGTTTTGTCTTTGGTTAAGATTAAGTGTCCTTTCTGGCACTGATAACAAAGCATTGGTATAAAATAGGGCTTATTAGTTGACACTTTGTATCCATAGGTATGTGTGGATGTGACAGCAGAGGAACCAACTGATAATTCTTTGCATTTGCTTTCTGGATTCTTGTTTTACTTTCCCTATTCAGGGTGCCAACTCCTGGTCCTCGTCTTAGGAGGTTGTAATTGGATTAAGTTTGGGGTTGCTGGGTCTGGTCTGGGTCTGGATGTAAGGTGTGGTTTTATGTCACATAGGCGCTACGCCAGCGCTGAAACGCTCTGGCTAACAGGGTGCTGGTAAAGCTAGACAGACCAAGTCGGTAGTGGATTTTAAAATGCTTAAAGAAGCAAAGGAGATAATAAGTAATTGATACAGATATAAAATAACATAGGACCGAGCATTGAACCTTGTAGTACACCAAACCATACCCGTCCCGTCCTTTACAAGAGAAGCTACCATAAGCATATACACGGTCTTTAAGGTATGAC
>CM060310.1:80600124-80627624 GCA_030674185.1 Monoplex corrugatus | reverse complement strand
TACCCTCCTCACTGCCCTGTTCATCCGCTCGCGCCTCCTTCTGCGTCCCCGCTAGCTCACAGGAGCAACGGCGCCGCGCTGCGATCGATAAAGCCGAGTGATGAGAGGACACGTTGCGAAGAACAGATAGGGGGAGAGGGAGAGAGTGGGATGGATAATGAAAAGGGGATGGGTGGGTGGGAAGATAAAGCTGGGGGGGGGGAATATAGGGAAAAAGGGGAGGTAAGTGGATAGGGTGAAGGGGGGACAGTTAGACGCGTGGCTTGGAGTCTAAAGGGAAAGCAGCAGTGTGAAGTCGCTGTTTTAGTGGTGCAAAATCTCCAGACGCCTTACTTCTGATTACCCGAGGGGGGTGGGGTGACTTCACTGCTGCCACCAGCCGGTGAAAAGCCAAACCCTGTCCGCCGCCATTCATCCAACGAACTGCTCAAGCTTTGAACCCCGGTAGTCCAGTGTTGAGAGTGGTGGGATGCTACCTCCTCACCCACCCGCACACAGACGCACAACACACACACACACACACACATGAAGAAAGAGTTGGAGAAGGTAAGCGATACGGAGGAAAGAACGGGTCTTAACTTTCCATACAGCTGACTCTTGCTGACTTCACACCACAAACGAGTGCCGTCGACAGGGGAGCCTACTCGCCGGCTTGTTTCGAACAAGAGGAGACAAACAGTGATCGGTGACACACGCCGTCAGTCTGTAAACGCCGCTTTTGGATTCATCCCGGAAGTCAGAAGTCGTTGGTGACGGTGACGTTCACTGTGTGTTCTTTCTGAAAAGTAAGTATGCAGGGAGTAAAAAGAAAGAGAAAGAGAGAGAACTAGAACGTGGCTGTTTGTGTTGGTGGTGACTTCATCTACTTGTTTGTGGGTTGGTCATACACTGTTTACTGCCTTGCGTGTTGACATCATGTACCTTGACTTCTACAAATAGATTTTCTGGCCAGCTGACGTAACCACTCGTCTCTCGAGTAATACTAGAGAGAGAGAGAGAAAGGAGAGGGAAAAAAAAAGGTGCACGTAACGATGCTATCATGAATCGTATCAAACGCTGAATCAGCTGGTAAGTTCACGATCTGACAAAATATTGCCAAGACAAGATGAGACTGATTTCTGGCTCCAAACGATTTTTAATAGACCCGGTTCGTTCGATACCGTTTGCTCTATAACCTACAGGCGAATTCATGTGGCCAGAGCTTTTCTTCGCCTGAAGACTTATTGATCGACGCTTTCAAAATCTCAGACCCTTGGCAAGAAACTTGCATGAATATTCCACCACGAGAATCTCAAACACTTCAGCGAGAAACGCGGATCAAGATTTTCTTGATGTGGTTTGTTTTCAAACAAAGCCTACCGATTTCAATGTGAAAAAAAACCCAAAAAAAACTACGCTGTCGTCTTATTTAATTCTCTGTCTTCGATCCAGTGCTTCGTTTGCACGATGTTACCTGAGTTTGGTTAAGACCAGACAGGTGTGTATGGCAGGTGCGCTGCTTTTTCTCAGTTCCCCCTTGACACCAGCTACATATTGTCTGCGATCAGGTGAAAATCGATCGGCTTGGCCAGGTGTGCTGGAGGGGTCTGGGTACCACCACTAGCGGCATGGGCATGACGCCATTGTTTCGGAACTGTCGTCCAATGTCTTCGACGACGGTGTTTTCGGTGATGGTGTTCATGGTCATCCTGTCTCCTTCCCCTTCGTCTCTGTACGCCATGCTGGATGAGGTGAAGATAGGTAAGTGTTACAGGTAAAACCTTCATCCCTATCGCTTAAGAGATTTAGGTGGAAAACTGGGGTTTTGCAAAATCATCCATGATGAAAAAAGTGGGTTAGGCTTGATAAAAGGTTTTGCTGAGGGTCGGGTGAAATTGTTGAATATGTGGTTTTAAGAGCTAACAAGGATTTAGCTCTTGGTTAAATAAATCAGGGAACCAGGATTTCAAACTGTTCATTTTGATAATTGAAATGAGATTTAGGTGGTAAGTGGTGTTTGCAGGGTGTGTGGTTGTGTGTGTGTGTGTGTTGTTTTTTAGAAGTGTAGTGTGTGGTGAGTGAGTGAGTGTGGTGTGTCTTTGTGTTTGTTGTTTTTGATTTAACGTATTTTCACTATGGTGTATTAGACGTGTGTGTGTGTGTGTGTGTGTGTGTGTGTGTGTGTGTGTGTGTGTGTGTGTGTGTGTGAGTAGTGTGTGAGTGTGTGTGTGAGTGAGTGAGTGTGAGTGTGTCTTTGTGTTTGTTCGTTCTTTGATTTAACGTATTTTCACTATGGGTGTTATTAGACTGTGTGTGTGTGTGTGTGTGTGTGTGTGTGTGTGTGTGTGTGTGTGTGTGTGTGTGTGTGTGTGTGTGTGTGTGTGGTGTGTGGTGAGTGAGCATGTGTGTGTGTGTCTGTGTGTGTGTGTATGTGAGTGAGTGAGTGAGCACGTGTGTGTGTGTGTGTGTGTGTGTGTGTGTGTGTGTGTGTGTGTGTGTGTGTGTGTGTGTGTGTAATATGTATGTATTTTCCTCTTTTCCCTTCCCATTTTCTATGCCACCTCGTCAGCCATTGAGTCTAGGATTTTGTTTATCACAGTGCTATAATGATGCATGACGATGGAGATGATAAACATTATGCTATGAAGTTCTTTTCTGAATGGAGACTGTGTGAATGTGCTGTACTTTACGTTTCCTTACATAATACATCCTGGCATTAACCAGTCTTGAGAGATGCAGACACCTGCTGCTCTGATCAGGAACGTTGAGCAATACCCTCAATGAAGTATCCAGGAAGTGGATAAGAGTCGACTATGTGATCCCAGTCTTCCTAACGAGCCAATAGCATACTCAACTTTGCATAGGTACCGGTTGGGCCATAAAAACCCTGTAGTGATTTTCAATACAGGACAGAGAGGATTCGAACCTAAAACTTCCAGTCATTAGTCCATTGTGCTAACCACTGCGCCACGGCGATTGGTTCCTTTTTGATAAATTTTGATTAACCGTTTGACTCCCGCACCCTCTCAATCAGCATCCTACATTGTCAATAATGCTAGCAAAGCAAAAACGTTAACCCTTTGATTCCCTCACCCTGTCCACCAGCTTCCTTAGGAAGCTGGTGGACAGGGTGAGGGAATCAAAGGGTTAAGTTTTTGCAAGTTGGGGGATAGGGTGCGGGAGTCAAAGGGTTAAAGGGTTGATCATATATAAAACAGTATGTAATGAAAACAGTGTGTGAGGAATAACTGTGAACTATACATTATGTTATTTAAAAATGATGTTTAGGTGTGTGCGTTTAGTGTAATCGTATCCATAAGCAAAGCGCGTTATTTAAACTAGTATCACATTGTCAATATGTGTATGTTGAACATGCACATTATGGTAAGATAAACAGGTTACTCTTCTGAAATTAAGAATACCATTGATGAGGTTGAGAATGAGGATGAGAAAGAGGAAGAAGAGGAGAAGTGTGGTGCTGTTGGTGATGAGACTGTGAGGGTGTGACGATAAAGATGGTAATGATCATGGTTGATCGAGATGTTGATAATAGTATCAAAAAGTTTACTAGACGATGGAAAATGTGTGGTAAACTCTCTGTCTGTCTGCTTGTCTGCCTCTTTCTCTCTCTCTCTGTCTCTGTCTGTCCTGTTCTTCTTCTGTGTTCTTCTCTGTCTCTCTCACTCTCTCTTCTCTCTCTCTGTCTCTCTCTCTTGTCTTCTGTCGTCTCTCTGCTCTGTTTCTCTCTTTGTCTCTCTGTTTTCTCTCTCTCTGTCTTCTGTCCTGTCTTCCTCTCTCTCTCTCTGTCGTGTGTCTGTCTTTCTCTCTCGTCTTCTCCTCTCTCTTCTCTCTCTCTCTCTCTCTCTCTTCTTCATGTTGTTTTTGTCTGTATTTCTTCTCCTTCTTCTCTCTTTCTTTCTTCTTCTTTCTTCTTTCTTATTTTCTTTTTCTCCTCTCTCTTCTTTCTTCTTCTCTCTCTCTCCTCTTTCTTCTCTCTGTTTTTCTTCTCCTCTTCTTGTTGTGTCTTATTCTTCTGTCTCTTCAGTTACTTCTTCTGTGTTTGTCTTTCTCTCTCTCAATCTTTGTGTCTTATTACACTTTGTCTGTGTACTGTCTGCTGTTTGTCTGTCTCTGAAAATGTTTGTTTCCACTGGATTGAAGACAGTGTATGTTTATGTTAAACTTGAAAAGGTAACCAAAAATATAATCCAGAACAACAAAAATTACTCTTCAGATTGTTCTAGAAGGCGGGCAGGCTCTGATTTCTCAAGACCAATAGTTTGAATATGTAGAGTAAAAAAGATAAGAACTGAATTTTTTGTGTGTGTGTGTGTGTGTGTGTGTGTGTGTGTGTGTGTGTGTGTGTGTGTGTGTGTGTGTGTGCATATGCGTGTCTGTGTGTGTGTGTGTGTGTGTTTGTATCTGTGTGTGATTTTGTGATGTGTGTGTGTGTGTGTGGGTTGTGTGTGTAGATATATATAATATTATATATTTGTGTGTGTGTGTGTGTGTGTGTGTGTGTGTGTGTGTGTGTGTGTATGTTTGTGTATGTGTGTACGTGTCTGTAGGGGTACATATGTATGTATGTAATGTATGTGTGTATGTATGTGTATTGTATGTGTGTGTATGTGTGTATGATGTGTGCATGTATGTATGATGTATGTGGGTGTATGTGTGTATGTGGCTGTATGTGTGCTTGTGTCTGTGTATGTGCTCGTTAGAGAGAGAGAGGAGAAAGAGAGAGAGAGAGAGAGAAAGAAAGCAGACAGGAGACAGATAGAAGAACAGAGGAAAAGAAGAGAGAGAGGAGACAGAGAGACAGAGAGACAGACACAGAAAAAGGGACAGAGAGAAGAGACAGAAGAAAGAGACAGAGAGTTTGTAAAGGCTAGATGGGGGTACAGGGGGCTTGGTTGGTAATTCTTGGGGTAAGGGGGATATACTGTATGGGTGGGCGTAGGTGACATAGATAAAAGGGACAGACAGACAAGACAGAGACCGAAAGATAGACAGACAGACAGGAGTCCTTAAATGTCAGAGGAATTACGAAATATCTGTTCAGGTAAATCACGGTAAATGGTCGGAGGGCCTTGCGTAAAGTGGGAACACTCTGCAATATCGAGTGTCAATAAAACTGGAACATAGGCCACACAAACTTGTCAATCTCGCTTTTACACAAAACTAGCTGAACTTTTTTTTTTCTGACCCACTTTCTGCACCGCTTCTGTGTCATTATCCTCCTCCCCCGCCCCCTACCCCCCTCCCCTAGCATCACATACCCCGCCGTCCCTCATTTCAAGTCTCCAGCATACCTCTAAACCCTAAACCCGACGAGAGTGAGCCCATTATAACGCGATCAACTCTGGGTAGTAGCGACTGAAGACGGAATATCTTACATTTTGTTGTTTAATTGATTTTGTTTGTTGTGTTGTTGATGATGATGATGATGATGATGATGGTGTTGTTGTTTTGTTTGTTGTCGTCGCCGTCGTCATTTTGTTGCTCTTGTCACCGTTGTCGTTGTTGTTGTCGATTGATGGGGATTCGAACTTATAACTTTGATGTATTATTGGCTGTTCAGTTGAGCTTCTTTTAGAAGATAGGTATTGTTCTCCTAACAGCAATTGCCGAGTGCGGGAGAAAAGGTTAACAACATAACTTTGAATAAACTGTATGTTTGCTAGCCTCACGGAAGTCCCAACAAATAAACGGTTGAGCGATTAAAATGTAATAGATCCTGCTTCATGTACATTTACTGGTATTTGGAAACACTTTTTATTAGACAGAGACCATGCCTTACCTAGACTGTATCTAAGTAAAGTGTACAGACAGACAGACAGACACACACACACACACTCACACACACACACACACACATCACACACACACACACACACACACACATATATATATATATATATATATATATATATATATATATATATATATATATGTATGTATATATTATGTATATATGTATATGTAATATACAGACGGAGAAAGATTTCAGACTTAACACTTAAAACGTTTTATTCAAAATAACCCTCAAAATTCCCTACAGTGAAGGCGGGGGAGGGGGATTATGCTAGAAACAAGATCAAATGACATAATAATAAGATTCATACCTAACAAGAAAATCAAGAACGCATTAGGACAAGTCAGTTGTTTTTTTCTAGATGCTTTAAGGGGAACAAACCGATATCTTAGCATAATACAAGTGAATTGAACTAAAAAAAATAGCAGTTTAAAACATTACATGTCTTTGGGGTCTATATTATTGTTGCGGAATACACGTTGACTAAATATCATCAAATGCTGGCTAGTACAAGGCAAAGTAGATATTATTCTTTTCTTTAGCGTGCATGTTTTGAGAGAAAAATATAAATCAGATTCTTTATAATGCTGGTAGTGGTAGCTGGACTGATGAACTTCCAAAGTTGACACCCCAAGTTTAACTTTTGCTGAATCTTATTTTGTGAAAAATTGCTACGCAAGTCAAGGATTATGTGTGACTTAATACTGTGGACACTTTTGATAGTTCTATAAACAGTCTTCCACTTGTTTGTATATGACCATTACACTTGTACCTTCCGCAGTCTGTCGGCATTTGCCGAAATACACGAATGCACTGATTATTATCGTCAACTCGTTTAGAAAAAACAAATATCACTAAACACATACATACATTTGTTACCCATTTCTTATTTTCTTTTCGGTCTGGTCAAACAGCATCATGCACAAATTTCCCGGTATTCTATAGTTTTTCATATGCAGCAGTTTTAGCTAGATTTGAATATATGTATAATTGAATTAGGAAGCATTAGATATCTTTGAGAGCTCTGATTTGCTTGCTGCATCAAAATTAAGAGCCATATAAACACCATTAAAATATCTGTCTGTTTCTCCATACACCAAGTCCTTTGATATGTACTTGGCCATTACTAAGATCTTTTTACAAAGCAAATAAGTTTACAGCCAGTACTAAGATCTCTTTACAAAGCAAATAAATCTACAGCTACACAGTATGTGACTGCTTTGACTAATCTTCAAATGTCTGCTCCACAAAGTAAAATTGCTATATCTGAGAATCAAATGTGTTGACAAATATAACAAAATCAGATGAACTATTATCAATACAAGAAAACAAACAAGACAGTCTTGATGGAGGCAGACCAAGTAGATCACCCATAAGGAAGATTATAAAAAACAGGCAACATTTATAGCCATTTTATGAGGAAGGGGATTTGGAGCATCTGGTCACAACGGAAAGCTGGAGGGAAAGAGAGCACCAGGTAGACCCAGGGAGAAAATGCTAGACGACTTGCGGAGTGGCTGAAGACGAGGAGGTGGAGGAGATGCTTGGGGCAAGAAGAGATAGAGATGGATGGAAGTCCATGAAACGCCAACTCCATGCGGCAAGGCACCTGATGATTGATGATAATGAGTGACCCAAAACAATGGATTTTTTTCCCTACCAGCAATATCTTAAAACAAACGATAACGTTAAGAGCATAGACATGACGATATTATCGTACACCCATCTCTTTCTACCAGCAACCCTCCCTTTCATTTTTATTGTAAACACGACACTTTTGCCTTTACTCAAATCCATCTTTAAACTGGCAAGAATTTACTGATCTGTGTGCAGACCGTTTGACTGTCTTTGTAAACGTATATCTGTTTCAGAGAGGAGAGAGGGAAAGAGAAAGAGAAAGACAGACAGACAGACAGACAGAAGCAAAAGCGCGTGCATGTGTGTTTGTGTATGTTTGAGTGTGTGTGTGTGTGTGTGTGTGTGTGTGCGTGTGTGTGTGTGTGTGTGTGTGTGTGTGTGTGTGCGCGCGCGCCTGCGTGTCTGTGTGAGTGTGTGTGTGTGTGTGTGTGTGTGTGTGTGTGTGTGTGTGTGTGTGTGTGTGTGTGTGCCTGCGTGTCTGTGTGAGTGTGTATGTGTGTGTGTGTGTGTGTGTGTGCGCGCGCGCGCGCGCGTGCATGTGCACGTGGGCGTGTGTGTGCGTGTATGAGAGAGGGAAAAAGATGGTGAGAGACAGAGAAATACAGACACAGAAAGAAAGGGATGAACCAAAATTGTATTTACCAGTGGCATGGATATTTACACGGGCCAGCATACATATCTGTTGTTGCTGGTAATCTGCTCGTATTAACTAAAACAACAGAAAATACGAGACTGCACAGTGATAGAAAATCAACCAAATTAGACACAAAAGCGAGAGAGGTAGAAAATGAGAGAGGGAGAGACAGCAAACAAAAGAGGGAAAGGCAAACAAGAGAGAGAGAGAGACAGAGACACAAAGAGAGAGAGAGTGAGTCAAACAAAGAGATAGAGGCAAAGAGAGAGAAAGGAGCACAGAGAGAGAAGCAAACAAAGACACAGAAAGAGGCAAGCAAATGAGAGTGGCAAACAAAGAGAGAGAGAGTCAAACAAAGAGACAGAGAGAGGCAAAGAGAGAGAGTCAATCAAAGAGAATCAAACAAAGACAGAAAAAGAGTCAAACAAAGAGAGAGAATGAGGGGGTTAGAGAGAGAGGGAGAGTCAGAGATAGAAAAGCAAAGAGAAAAAGAAAGAGAAAGAGAGGTATAGAGATAAAAAGAGAGGCAAAGAGAGAGAGAGGAATAGAGGTAGAGAAAGAGGCAAAGAGAGAGAGAGAGGAGGGGAGAGAAACTGAAACTGAAACTGAGGAGAGAGAGAATGAGAGAAAGAGTGCGAAAGAGAGAAGCAAAGAGATATTGGAAGGCAAGAGAGAGAGACAGATACAGAGAGAGAGGCAAGCAAAAGAGAAAGAGAGAGCAAACATACAGAGAGAGAGAAAGCGAGAGAGGGGGGTGCAAACAAAACAAAGAGAAAGGCAGAGAGAGAGAGTCAAACAAAGAAATATACAGACAAACAGAGAGAGAGAGAGGCAAACAAAGAAATATACAGACAAACAGAGAGAGAGAGAGGCAAACAAAGAAATATACAGACAAACAGAGAGAGAGAGAGGCAAACAAAAAGAGAAAGAGAGTGAGAGAAAGGCAAACAAAGAGAGAAAGAGAGAAAGAGACAGATGCAACCAAAAGAGAGAGAGGCAACCAAAGAGAGAGAGAGAGAAAAAGAAGTCAAAGAGAGAGAGGTGGGAGAGAGAGAAAGAGAAAAAGACAGAGAGAGGCAAAGAAAAACAAGAGAGAAAAAGATGGGGGAAAAAAGGACAGAAAAAAAAGCCGGTCAGCCGAAATACAGTTACCCTTTTTTCTAGGTCAGTAAGATTATCGCTGGTTAGTCTCACGATAGTTGAAACTCGTGGGAGGTGCAGATGAGAAGGAGTGGGGAGGATGAGGTGGGGTGGGGTGGGGGGTGGGGGAAGGGGAGGACGGAGGGTGTTGGGAGTGGACGGGAGGCAGCAGTAGACACCATCCTCCATCTCTGTGTCTGGGGTGTGGCGGTAAGCAGGTCAGGATAGGCTGGTCGATGCCTTGACGTTGGCCATACAGCTGTTCTTCTGTCAAACCTATACAGCTGTTCTTCCGTCAGCTGTTCTTCTGTCAAACCCGTCAGCTGTTCTTCCGTCAGCTGTTCTTCTGTCAGCTGTTCTTCCGTCAGCTGTTCTTCTGTCAGCTGTTCTTCCGTCAGCTGTTCTTCCGTCAGCTGTTCTTCTGTCAGCTGTTCTTCCGTCAGCTGTTCTTCTGTCAGCTGTTCTTCTGTCAGCTGTTCTTCTGTCAGCTGTTCTTCTGTCAAACCTATACAGCTGTTCTTCTGTCAGCTGTTCTTCTGTCAGCTGTTCTTCTGTCAGCTGTTCTTCTGTCAAACCTATACAGCTGTTCTTCTGTCAGCTGTTCTTCTGTCAAACCTATACAGCTGTTCTTCCGTCAGCTGTTCTTCTGTCAAATCTATACAGCTGTTCTTCTGTCAAACCTATACAGCTGTTCTTCTGTCAAACCTATACAGCTGTTCTTCTGTCAGCTGTTCTTCTGTCAAACCTATACAGCTGTTCTTCTGTCAGCTGTTCTTCTGTCAGCTGTTCTTCTGTCAAACCTATACAGCTGTTCTTCTGTCAAACCCATACAGCTGTTCTTCTGTCAAACCTATACAGCTGTTCTTCTGTCAAATCTATACAGCTGTTCTTCTGTCAGCTGTTCTTCTGTCAAACCTATACAGCTGTTCTTCTGTCAGCTGTTCTTCTGTCAAACCTATACAGCTGTTCTTCTGTCAGCTGTTCTTCTGTCAGCTGTTCTTCTATGAACATACGTTTTTCTTCTATCACCTCCATCGTATAAGTCTGATCGGAAAGTATCTTTCTGTTGAAACAACTGCAAAACTCGTTCTCTCCTTCATAATGTCTCTCATTGACTATTGCAATTCACTCCTGTCTGGTCTTTCTGCCTCCACCATTCACAACCTACAGCGCATTCAAAACAATGCTGCACACCTTGTATTCAAAAAAAAAAAAAAGCTGACCACATCTCCCCTCTCCTGGCACAACTTCACTGGCTTCCTGTATCAAAGCGCATACAGTACAAAGTAGACACCATTTGTTACAATAGCCTCAATAACGCAGCTCTCGATTGCCTGTCAAGCCTACTTGAGATCTATGTTCCCTCACGTACCCTCCGCTCTGCCTGCGATCCTCTGACTTTTCGCTTTCCACGCACTAAGCTCAATACCTATGGTCCACGAGCCTTCTCTGTTTCTGGTCCTCTCTCTTGAAACAAACGTCCTCTCTCAGTCCGTCAGCAACCTATTTATGTCTCCTTCAAGTCCGCTCTCAAAACTCACCTTTTCTCTTCTGCAAAAAATCCTGACCTCACTCAACCCCCACTGCAGCCTGTCTCCACTCGGTGTGGAATCACATTGTAATATATATTTGTATATAATATGTTTTCTATAATTTTCCATTGCTTTTCTTCTTTTTCCCCATTTATAACCATGTGTATGTGTGTGTGTGCGTGTGTGTGCATGCGTGCGTATGGGTACGTTCAGCGCTTAGATTTGATATATATCAAGATTTTGCGATATAGAAATATTGTAATTATTATTGTTATTAATTATATACAGCTGCTCTTCTATCAACAGACAGCTGTTCTTCTGTCCGCTGTTCTTCTGTATACATACAGCTATTTTTCTATCAATATACACCTGTTCCTCTATCAACATACATTATTCTTTTATAAACAAACAGCCGTTCTTCGTATCAGTCATCATCATTATCAGGTGCCCTGCCGCATGGCGTTGGCGATCATGGTCTTCCATCTGTCTCTATCTCTCGTTGCCCCTAGCATCTCCCCCACCCTCCTCGTCCGCAGCCACTCTACAAGTCCGTCCAGCATTTTCTCCCTGGGTCTACCCGGTGCTCTTTTTCCCTCCAGCTTTCCCGTTGTGACCAGGTGCTCCAAATCGCTCTTCCTCATAAAATGGCCTATAAATGTTGCATGTCTTTTCCTAATCTTCCTTATGAATGATGTACTTGTGTCTGCCTCCATCAAGACTGTCTCGTTTTCTTTGCTGTCCATGGAACTCTCAACATTCTTCTTAGAAACCACATCTCGGCTGCCTCAGTCTTGTTCTGGCTTTGTTTGTTGACTGTCCACGCCTCGCATCCGTACAACAGTATTGGTTCTATATAACATCCAAGAACTCTCTTCCTGATGTTAATTGACAGGCATTTATTGGTAAGAATGCTTGTCATCTTCTTGAATGCTGTTTTGGCTTGGCCGATTCAGTATACAGCTGTTTTTCTATCAACATACAGCTTTCTCCTGTCAACATACAGCTGTTCTTCTATGAACACAGCTGTTTTTTTTCTTATCAACAAACAGCTTTTCTTCTGTCAACATACATTTCTTCTTCTATCAACAAACAGTTGTTCTGTCAACATACAGCTGTTCTTCTAGAACATACAGCTGTTTTTCTATCAGTAGACAGCTGTTCTGTCATCAACATCGCCATTAAAACACAAAGAAACAGAAACAAAGAAATAAAAAGAAAATCGACAAGACGAACAAGAAAACAAACGAAACAGCCTTTGAACTTTTTTTTCCAGTCACCTTGTAAAAAGCAAAAAAAGAAACAAAGTTACAGAAAGACACGACAAAAACGAAAAAATAACTAATCTTTGATTTAGTCTATTTTATCACCTTGTAGAAAAACAACAGCAACAACAGCAACAACAACAACAACAACAACAACAACAACAACAACAACAACAATCGAAGCTGTAAAATGAGGAGGCAGGGAAGAAAGAGAATCAGCATTGAATATGTTTGATCTATCACCTTGCGTGTTTGTTCACTGTATACAAAATAGAACCTAAATCCATACCGCATCAAGGCAATGGGCATTCGGCCACTCGTCAGTGGAGAATCAAAGACACACACACACACACGCGCGCACACACACACACACACACACACACGCACGCACACACACACACACACACGCACACACACACACACACACGCACACACACACACACACACACACACACACGTACACACACACACACACACACACACACACACACACACACAAACACACACACACACACAAACACAAACACACACACACGCGTATCCTCTCTCTGTCTTTTTGTCTCTCTGTGCCTCGGTCTCCTTGTCTCACTCTCTCTCTCTCTGTGTCTGTCTGTCTCTCTCCTTGTCTCTGTCTCTGTCTCTCTGTCTCTGCTTCTCTCACTCTTTCTCTCTCTCCCTCTCTCTCCCTCTCTCTCTCTCTCTCTCTTCCCCCCCTCTCTCTCTCTCTGCATATAGATATACACACAGACAGATAGATAGATAGATACATAGATAGATACATAGATAGATACATAGATATTGAGATAGAGATGCAGAGATAAAGACAATGACATAAATAGACAAATATAGACATACTAGATGTAAGCATTGATGTATACAGACATACGCATACACATGCGCTCAGCCACTCACACATACATCACTCACACACACACACACACACACACACACACACACACACACACACACATACACGCACACATACACTCTCTCACTTACTCACTCATTCACTCACTCACACAAACACACACACACACACACACACACACACACACACACACACACACACACACACACACACACACACACACACACACACACACACACACTGTGATCGTAATTGACACTGCAGTAGTAACTCTGAACATGTCCTTTGAGAAAGTTGACACGAAAGGTCTGGTTGGTTCTTTGACAGAACCGTGGACTCGGGATCTGATATCTGGAGTTTAGTCCCAGCCAGCAACATTAAGAACTGGCCTGTTCGTTGCCAGTCAACGTTTCCGTCATTCTAATGTAGTGAGGTCATTGTTTCATAGATCACCCCCCCCCCCCTCACCATTTTAGAGCAAAACAGCGAAAACATCACGAGAAACCTGAAGAAGACCCTGGATTAAAGGTTGGAGGGAAAATGATAAACAACATTCGATACGCAGATGCCACCGTGCTAATTGCAGAAAGTGAAAGGGACCTACAAAACCTTGTGAATATACTAGAAATAGAAAGCAAAGGAAAGGGGCTAGAACTAAACAGCAGGAAGACTGAAGTCATCGTGATCAGTAAAAAAAAAATGAAATCCTCTCATGCAAAATAACAGCAAATGGCACAACCTTGACACAGGTTGATAAATTCAAATACCTGGGAACGATCATTTCATCAGACGGTAGATGCACATCAGAAATAGCCGGCAGAATCGGCCAAGCCAAAACAGCGTTCAAAGAGATGACAAGCATTCTTACCAACAAATGCCTGTCAATTAACTTCAGGAAGAGAGTTCTTGAATGTTATATAGAACCAATACTGTTGTACGGATGCGAGGCGTGAACAGTCAACAAACAAAGCTAGAACAAGATTGAGGCAGCCGAGATGTGGTTTCTAAGAAGAATGTTGAGAGTTCCATGGACAGCAAAGAAAACAAACGAGACAGTCTTGATGGAGGCAGACACAATTTGATCACTCGTAAGGAAGATCAGGAAAAGACAGGCAACATTTATAGGCCATTTTATGAGGAAGGGGGTTTGGAGCACCTGGTCACAACGGGAAGGCTGGAGGGAAAGAGAGCACCGGTAGACCCAGGGAGAAAATGCTGGACGGACTTGTAGAGTGGCTGGGGACGAGGAGGGTGGGGGAGATGCTAGGGGCAACGAGAAATAGAGACAGATGGAAGTCCATGATCGCCAACGCCATGCGGCAGGGCACCTGATGATGATGATGATGAGTGCATAGGGTTTTGTGCAGGCTTAGGGAGTCTGCCAGATAGTCTGCCAGGTACTTGCTGGCAGATTTGGTTGGGGCGCGTGTATGGATTTGTCCAGGTGTCAGGAATCCCTCATGACCAAACTCCAAACTTTAAACCATTACTAAATTAAATGAAAGATTATTCCACTCAGGGAAAGCTGGAGGGAAAGAGAACACCAAGTAGACCCAGGGAGAAAATATTGGACGGATATGCAGGGTGGATGCAGGGGGATTTGGAGCACCTGGTCACAACGGGAAAGCTGGAGAGAAAGAGAGCACCAGGTAGACCCAGGGAGAAAATGCTGGACGGACTTGCAGAGTGGCTGGGGACGAGGAGGGTGGGGGAGATGCTAGGGGCAACGAGAGATAGAGACAGATGGAAGTCCATGATCGCCAACGCCATGCGGCAGGGCACCTGATGATGATGATGATGCAGGGTGGCATAGAACAGAGAGGGTGGAAGTTGTACTTGCGGCGACAAGGAATAAATGCATATGAAGGACCATGATCGCCAACGCCATGCAGCAGGGCACATGATGATGATGATGGTTACACACAGGGACATTTCCTTTGTGCTTACCTTTTTTTTCTTTTTTGTCCCATTTTCTACGCCACCTTAAAAAATTGCCGCAAGAAGCTGGCACAGTTTTAACAGTGCCAATGCGATGATGATGATGATGACCATGGGGATGATAACCCTGAAGCTATAGCATTCCTTCTAGGATTGCGGCTATGTGACAAGGGCTGTGCTCTACGCTTACTATCATAACACAGGCCCGAAAAAGACCGACACCTGCGGATTTGACCAACATCCTTCATGACGCATTCGTGAAGTGGATGAGTCTCGAGTATATGAGCCCAGTCTCCCCAATGAGCCCATAGCAATCTCTACTCAGGCTGGAACCGAAAAATCATATCATGATTAGTGAAGGGACTGATGGAGATTCGAACCCACAACCCTGTAGTGTGTAGTCCATTGCGCTAAGCACTACCCCGTGGCAATTGGTACTAAGACGAAACTTACTTCAGTTTTGAAAACTAATGTGTGCACGTGTGGATAATGTAATCTGTTAATGTTTGTTGGTTCATCAAAGTTTTAGAACTTTAAAGCTCTGTCAGCGATGATGAATAATTCATGTTGACCATGCCATACATTGATGAATATGACTTTGAAATGCGTTTCAGGATAAAATTATCAGACCTTGAAACTTTTTACTTTATGTCCTTATGTCTCTGTAACTATCTTGATCCTCTGTATAGCTCTTGTTTACGTAAAACATTATGCAAATGAAAATATAGGATGAGAACAGAATGCGATTCAGTTTCTGTCTGTATCAAACTTCATCATCGTTATCAGCACCATCATCATCATCATAGTCGTTGTCGTCGTTGTTGACGTCATCATTGTCATTGTCACCGTCATCATCACGTCATACACTAAGCGTCACACCTACAAGACTTTTGGCTTATTAGAACAGATAGCAGACTTTTTAATTTGGCTAAATTAATATGGAAATAAAAATCTCGAATGAAGGGCATTAATAACTGAATTGGCACTTAGTGAATTCCAAAAAAAGAAGTTCTTTATCTCCCAAACATATTCAGATATACGAGAATATGCATTTTTTTAATTATCATCATTTCACCACACGTCAACAGATTATGGAATAGTCACGAATTGATTACAGTGTTAGTATTGCAATGAAAACCTGTTACAGCACAAACTAAACGCTATTAAAATTTAAGGCACCAGTAGCCGTGGTGTAGTGGTTAGCGTAACGGACTACCGACTGGAAGGTTGTGGGTTCGAATCCCCATCAGTCCCTTCAAAAATCATGTGGGATTTTTGTTTTATCTAGCCGGCTCGTACCCAGAGTTGGCATGCTATGGGCTCATTGGGAAGACAGGGCCCACACAGTCGAGTCTCATCCACTTCATGGATGCGTCATTGAGGGTCCTGTTGAAATTTTCTGACCAGCACCACAGGCGTCTACATCTCTCGGGCCTGATTGACGCCATGATATATTATGATAGTAAGCGTAGAGTAGAGCCCTGTCACGCAGTCTCAGTCCTAGATGGAACTCCGTAACATCATGATTATCATCATCATCGACATCATGGTCATCGCATTGTAAAAAAAAAAGAAAAAACAAACTGTGTCAGCTTCTGCGGCCATTAAGGTGGGTAGAAAATGGGACGGGAAAAAAGGTGAGCACAAAGGTAACCTCCCTGAGTGCAATGATCCTAAAAACATTTTTTTTAAATAAAAAAAAGGCCTCCCCCCCCCCCCCCACACACACACACAAAACAGAAAGAGACTGAATTTGTAAGAGACTTACAGAAAACAGCGAGGCAGGTTACGTACACATTTTGGATACTCTGTTTCACCTGTGTCACAAATTCTTCTCAGAACGAAAGGAGACCGTGCTGACAGCTCCCTAAGATTATTGTCAGCTATTTTGGATTTAATCCCAACCTGAAACACAAACACCAGCCTCCTGGCTGCCTCTCCTAATGTGCCAGACACGCTGGATCATGGAAAGGTCAGCTTAGTTCTTGATACAGAAAATAATTCTGTTTTCTTGTCCGTTATAGAATGTGTTGTTTTGTGTTGTGTTGTGTTGTGTTGTGTTGTGTTGTGTTGTGTTGTGTTGTGTTGTGTTGTGTTGTGTTTTGTGTGTGTGTTGTGTTGTGTGTGTGTGTGTGTGTTTGTGTTGTGTTGTGTGTGTGTGATGTGTGTGTGTGTGTGTGTGTGTGTGTGTGTGTGTGTGTGTGTGTGTGTGTTGTGTGTGTTGTTGTGTTGTGTTGTGTGTAATTACATTATGTGTGTTGTGTCTCGTATTGGGTGTGTATGTGTGTGTGCTGCGTATGTGTGGTGTTGTGTGTGTTGTGTGTGTGTGTTGTGTGTGTGTGTATTTATGTGTGTTGTATGTGTGTTTGTGTGTGTTGTAAGTGTGTGTGTGTGTGTTGTGTGTGTGTGTGGTTGTGTGTGTGTGTGTGTGTGTGTGTGTGTGTGTGTGTGTGTGTGTGTGTGCGTGTGAGTGTGTGTGTGTGTGTGTGTGTGTGTGTGTGTGTGCTGTGTGTGTGTTTTGTGTTGTGTTGTGTGTGTGCGTGTGTGTGTGTGTGTGTGTGTTTGTTTGTTTGTCTGTTTGTTTGTTTGTTTGTTTGTTTGTTTGATGTTTTGGGGGTTGCTTCATCTTGTGTACCAGTTTTGTCATAACCCTCACCAACTCAACTCGGCTTTTCAACACATCTGCAAACTTACCCAAGTCACCATGAGAACATGGTATGAAGTGGGGTAAGTAGAATTTGGGATACTTTTTTTTCACAATGCTAAATGATGAAATGGGGATGATATTAACGATAAGTATGTAGAGTTCAATGTCGGATTGAGACTCCGTGACAGGAATGCACGCTACGCTTTCTTTCATGATAGTTGTATCCTGGCATCAGACAGGCCTGAGAGATACAGATACCTGCTGTGCTTTCCAGGAAATTTGAACAGCATCTTCAAGTGATGTATCCTTGTGGAAAAACGACCCAAATCTTACTCAGAAAAACAATCTGGTGTGACGAAAACAAAATCTGATCCAATTCAATATAATCCTCGAAAAATCCACTTTTACAGGGGTTTAAGTAAGATTTAAATCCATACCACGATCTGTATGATTTAAGCCGTAGGAGAGACGAAAAACAAGTATGAAAAAAACAAAAACAAACAAACGAACAAACAAACAAAAAACATATCGGTGCTGTCATAATAGCCGGTTTTTTCCTTTTAACTCCCGCACCCAGTCCACCAGCATCCTGCATTGCCAACCATGCTAGCAAAGCAAAAACTTCACCCTTTGATTACCTCACCCTATCCACCAGCTTCTGCAGGAAACTGTTGGATATAGTAAGGGAATCGAAGGCCGTTTTTGCAGTTTCAGTTCAGTTTCAGTTTCAGTTTCAATTTCTCAAGATGAAGTCTCCGCGCTCGGAATGAATTCCATATGCACTGACATCACATGTGCCATTTGACGGTGAAGATCAAGAATGATCACGGCACAAGATTGCACACAAACCTACGAGCTGGCCAGGACCTGAGGTTCCTACCTAGATAGGTCCATAACCCTGGGGTCGTAGGGGAATAAGATGGCAGAGGCACAGTATTTGCAGTTGGTGGATAGGGTGTGGGAGTCAAAAGGTTAATTAAGCACACAACTGTTAGGTAGAGCTATTCATTAACATCAAGGAGTATGTTCTTTCCTTTGAAGATGAACTGGCGAGCTGGTGAAGTGGGTAACTTTAAACGTTAATTGGAAGGTCCTAGGTTCGACCCCACTGGTCACCTTCGCCTAGAGAGTGAACAATGGGGATTTTTCAATCTCCGGTCCTTAGTCAACATGTCTGTAGACCTACCAGTGCCTAAATCCCCTTTGTGTGTATACACAGTATGCAAAATATTTAACATTAATGTTAAAAATCCCGTAACCCATATCGGTGGCTGACTTATGGAAACATGATAACACCCAGCACGCATGCCTCAAAAGATACAGACTGTGCAATAACATGATGGTATGTAGTTAGCTTGTTTGATAGCTACAGTTCTCTGTGCTCCACTGAAAAGTTTAATATGAGTACTGTGTAGTGAGTCCAAATAAATTTGCAAAATAGCACTAAACAATAACGATTTAGAATAGAATAAACTCAAATATAGCATGATGATTTCATCACCATCATCATCATCAGGTGCCCTGCCACATGGCGTTGGCGATCATGGACTTCCATCTGTCTCTATGTCTCATTGCCCCAAGCATCTCCTCCACCCTCCTCGTCTTCAGCCACTCTGCAAGTCCGTCTAGCGTTTTCTCCCTGGGTCTACCTGGCGCTCTCTTTCCCTCCAGCTTTCCCGTTGTGACCAGGTGCTCCAAATCCCCCTTCCTCATAAAATGGTCTATAAATATTGCCTGTCATTTCCTAATCTTCCTTATGAGTGATCTACTTGTGTCTGCCTCCATCAAGACTGTCTCGTTTGTTTTCTTTGCGGTCCATAGAACTCTCAACATTCTTCTTAGAAACCACATCTCGGTTGCCTCAATCTTGTTCTAGCTTTGCTTGTTGACTGTCCACGCCTCACATCCGTACAACAGTATTGGTTCTATATAACATTCAAGAACTCTTTTCCTGATGTTAATTGATGATTTCGTTAGACTTAAAATGTAGTGTCTGACTTACGGTTAGCATAAATACATTAATAATAATTCTAACCGTATCCATAATCATAACCCTATTTTTCATTTAAGTTTCGAACCAGATGAGAAACTGTATTGCTACCTATACGAACTTTTACTCATAATTCTGGAATGCGACTTGTTATATCCAAGAACCGTACATAACACTTGCATACAAAGTAATAGCAGACTAGTACTCGAGGTTGTAATCCTACGAGTCAACTTCTGTCGTGATTGAGTCTTACGTACAAATATTAGTAAAATGAGTTTCGAAAAAGAAGTATTATATTATACATTTAAAAAAACTCATTTTTTCTTAAACACTATCATCTACCTCTGTTCTTTTGCATACGCTGGCAAAACAGAGAACTTGGGACACAGTTCAAGTGGAAAAAAAGAAAAGTTCATGACTGTGCTCAAATAACGTTTGTGCTTGTAAAAACAATAAACGTTGAATTCTGTTCGTTGTCCCCTTTTAATCCACATTTGAAAATTAACCTGTGCATGTATTGGACTTGTGACACACGTAAATCAGTTTCATGTCTACTTTGAACACTATCATTACATAAATAAAAACAAAAACAAAAAAAACGATAGAACGGGTCAAACCATCCATAGTCTTGAGCACACTTTCGGCATTCACGGTACCGCCCTGTCTTGGTTCTCCTCCTATCTGTCTGATCGCTTTCAATCAGTCCTTGTTAACGGGATTAAGTCCGATCCAGTTAAGCTTTCTTGTGGAGTTCCTCAGGGCTCTGTACTCGGGCCTGTCCTGTTTACCCTCTATACTTTTCCTCTTGCCAATATCATTAATCAGCATGAAATGAAACACCATTTTTATGCTGATGATACCCAACTCTACAATAGCACTAGCCCTGAAAACCTTAGTTCTCTTCTGTCGGAAGTCTCCAGCTGTTACACTGACATCCAAAATTGGATGACCCAAAATAAATTACAGTTAAACGGAGATAAAACTGAAGCCATGCTTGTAGGCACCAAAAATAAACTAGATGCTGTTTCAATCAATAACATTCAACTCGGAGACAACACCATCCCTCTTTCGAACTCTGTCAAAAACCTTGGTGTGATTCTTGATAAATCTCTTTGTATGCAGAAATTTACCACCCAGACCTGTCAATCATGCTACCCTCAGATTCGACGCATTGGCTGCATTCGCCGATTCCTTTCAACCGATGCTGCATCTAAACTAGTAACTTCCCTTGTTCTGTCACGCCTGGACTACTGCAATGCTCTTTTATCTGGCCTACCAGCTTCTCGTCTCCTTTGCCTGCAACGCTTACAAAATACAGCTGCCCGCCTCGTCCTTAGAAAGAAAAAAATTGATCATGTTAGTCCCCTCCTTCGGTCTCTGCATTGGCTTCCTGTCGCTGATAGAATCAAATACAAAATAGACACCTTATGCTATAAATCTACTCATCATTCTGCTCCATCCTATCTCTGTGACAAGATCAAAATTCGTACATCAGCTCGCACCTTGCGCTCTTCCTCTGATACTCTTACCCTACAAATTCCCAAGGTTAGACTCTTAACCGTTGGTCAGCGCTCTTTTTCTGTCTCAGGACCAGCTGCGTGGAACAATCTTCCCCTATCGCTCCGGACCACATCTACTCTTTCCGCATTTAAGTCAGGTTTGAAAACTCACCTCTTTCCACGTCAATGAATTTCTGAGGCCTTTTTCGCCGTTTTTTACTGCTATTTTTCCATTGTTCATAATTTCAGCATTGTATGGACATTTATGCCTATTTTTGACTTAATTGATTGTTTTACAAATGTTCATCTTTGAGTGCGATCCTGCGTGTGATTGGTGAGTGAGCGCGCTTTGATTTGATTTACCAAGATTTAGCGCGATATAAATATTGTAATTATTATTATTATTATAGTAATAACAAGAAACTCTGGGGAGAGCGGACTGCAGAAGGTGATCAGCTGAGCAACCCCCTGTCAAGCTAGTGTTCGGCCCTTAACTCCCGTTCCGGCCCTAATACTGCAGCAGTAATCATGGCATACGCCAAAAAAATGACTGCGTATAAGTGCTCATATTGTTGTCATACCAATCATTTACTTTCATGATGCAACGGTTTGTATGCAACAAGATAAACAGGAAACAGCTTGTTCTGAATATATGTCTGTTCAAGCACACGAATAAACAAAGCATCGTTGTCTCCATTGGCCCTGGTGTCTTGGCTTGAAGTACATGCAACGAGCTTGTGTCAGTTTGGGGATTTATTTTCTGTCATCGTCAAAACAGCACATCGTTATCTCCTTTCTCTGTGTGCCACGCTTCTTCAGATCAGACCAAGAACACAGTGAAAAAAAATGTTCTCCTTATTAATGTCTTACTTTTCTTTTTGTTGACATTTACCTGAACATAACAATAAGCTTCTGCTTGTAACCGACCGAGTTTGGACACAACTTCTGCAGGGTAGGCCAAACACACAGTGATAAAAAGTGTTCTCCTTATTAATGACTTACTTTTTTCCCTTAACATTTATCTGAACACAACATTACACTTCTGCTTGTATCCGACTGAGTTTGGACACATCTTTCGTTTGTTTAGGGGATTTATTTCTGGCGTTAGTGAAGGAAAAAAAAGAAGAAAGAAGAAGACACCGGAGTGTTGTCGCCATCTTCAGCAGGTCGTCTCTATGCAACACAAATACACGGGCTTTGTTGCGTTTTTTTCCATTCTCCAGGAGCAGACATTATCGGTATTTCCTGGCTCCTGTCTGGTCATTCGGTCCTGCTGTTCAGTTATTGCCAATTATCTCCCCTTCTTGACGTCATTTGAACGGAAGCTATCGCCTGGGTGATAAGGTAATGCCCAGAATAATATCACCGTAATGGGGTCATCAGTTTAGAACGAGTCTACAGGTAGTAAACTCCTTACACAGAAAATAATGTGAATCAGTCCAATGAGAACGACGATGACGATAATGATGCTGACGAATCAGAAATCTGCAAGGTAAGTAATTTTCCCTTTATAATTAAACGACAGAACGGTAAAGCCATTTTCGTAGAATGATGTTGAAAGTCTTACTCTTATTCGTGGAAAGAATCCGGCTAATGGGAAGAAAACACTAGATCAAAGTCGAGGTTCCACTATTGGTTTATGTACAAATGGCATCTATCCATCTGGAGAAATCATGGGTATGCACGCTGGAGTGTGTTTGGGGTACATCTCCTGATATTTGGCTCCAGTCTACAAGTCTGTGTATGGGTATATGAAAGACTAGCTCTTGTCCATGGAGCAGATTTTCTCTCTTCATCACCTGTCATCTGTCCCCTGTGGGCGTCGCCAGCTTTAGTGATGGCCGCTGCACTCTTTGACACCGCCACTCTCCTCCAAACGGGTCTGTCTTGACTTTTGTGGACAACTTCTTGAATATTTAGGTCGCTGGCGTTGGTAATGTTCTCGATGTATGAGATTGGAGATCTCCCTTTCTTCCTTTTTGTCTCTGTGTATGAGATTGGAGATCTGCCTTTCTTCCTTTTTGTCTCTGTGTATGAGATTGGAGGGCTGCCTTTCTTTCTTTTTGTCTCTGTGTATGAGATTGGAGATCTGCCTTTCTTCCTTTTTGTCTCTGTGTATGAGATTGGAGATCTGCCTTTCTTCCTTTTTGTCTCTGTGTATGAGATTGGAGATCTGCCTTTCTTCCTTTTTGTCTCTGTGTATGAGATTGGAGATCTGCCTTTCTTCCTTTTTGTCTCTGTGTATGAGATTGGAGGGCTGCCTTTCTTTCTTTTTGTCTCTGTGTATGAGATTGGAGGGCTGTCTTTCTTCCTTTTTGTCTCTGTGTATGAGATTGGAGGGCTGCCTTTCTTTCTTTTTGTCTCTGTGTATGAGATTGGAGGGCTGCCTTTCTTCCTTTTTGTCTCTGTGTATGAGATTGGAGGGCTGCCTTTCTTCCTTTTTGTCTCTGTGTATGAGATTGGAGATCTGCCTTTCTTTCTTTTTGTCTCTGTGTATGAGATTGGAGGGCTGCCTTTCTTCCTTTTTGTCTCTGTGTATGAGATTGGAGGGCTGCCTTTCTTTCTTTTTGTCTCTGTGTATGAGATTGGAGATCTGCCTTTCTTTCTTTTTGTCTCTGTGTATGAGATTGGAGGGCTGCCTTTCTTCCTTTTTGTCTCTGTGTATGAGATTGGAGGGCTGCCTTTCTTCCTTTTTGTCTCTGTGTATGAGATTGGAGGGCTGCCTTTCTTCCTTTTTGTCTCTGTGTATGAGATTGGAGATCTGCCTTTCTTTCTTTTTGTCTCTGTGTATGAGATTGGAGGGCTGCCTTTCTTCCTTTTTGTCTCTGTGTATGAGATTGGAGGGCTGCCTTTCTTCCTTTTTGTCTCTGTGTATGAGATTGGAGATCTGCCTTTCTTTCTTTTTGTCTCTGTGTATGAGATTGGAGGGCTGCCTTTCTTCCTTTTTGTCTCTGTGTATGAGATTGGAGATCTGCCTTTCTTTCTTTTTGTCTCTGTGTATGAGATTGGAGATCTGCCTTTCTTTCTTTTTGTCTCTGTGTATGAGATTGGAGATCTGCCTTTCTTTCTTTTTGTCTCTGTGTATGAGATTGGAGGGCTGCCTTTCTTCCTTTTTGTCTCTGTGTATGAGATTGGAGGGCTGCCTTTCTTCCTTTTTGTCTCTGTGTATGAGATTGGAGGGCTGCCTTTCCTTCTTTTTGTCTCTGTGTATGAGATTGGAGATCTGCCTTTCTTTCTTTTTGTCTCTGTGTATGAGATTGGAGGGCTGCCTTTCTTCCTTTTTGTCTCTGTGTATGAGATTGGAGGGCTGCCTTTCTTTCTTTTTGTCTCTGTGTATGAGATTGGAGATCTGCCTTTCTTTCTTTTTGTCTCTGTGTATGAGATTGGAGGGCTGCCTTTCTTTCTTTTTGTCTCTGTGTATGAGATTGGAGGCTGTCTTTCTTTCTTTTTGTCTCTGTGTATGAGATTGGAGATCTGCCTTTCTTTCTTTTTGTCTCTGTGTATGAGACTGGAGGGCTGCCTTTCTTTCTTTTTGTCTCTGTGTATGAGATTGGAGGGCTCTCTTTCTTTCTTTTTGTCTCTGTGTATGAGACTGGAGGGCTGCCTTTCTTCCTTTTTGTCTCTGTGTATGAGATTGGAGGGCTGTCTTTCTTCCTTTTTGTCTCTGTGTATGAGATTGGAGATCTGCCTTTCTTCCTTTTTGTCTCTGTGTATGAGATTGGAGGGCTGCCTTTCTTCTTTTTGTCTCTGTGTATGAGATTGGAGGGCTGCCTTTCTTCCTTTTTGTCTCTGTGTATGAGATTGGTGATCTGCCTTTCTTCCTTTTTGTCTCTGTGTATGAGATTGGAGGGCTGTCTTTCTTCCTTTTTGTCTCTGTGTATGAGATTGGTGATCTGCCTTTCTTCCTTTTTGTCTCTGTGTATGAGATTGGAGGGCTGTCTTTCTTCCTTTTTTGTCTCTGTGTATGAGATTGGAGGGCTGGCTTTCTTCCTTTTTGTCTCTGTGTATGAGATTGGAGATCTGCCTTTCTTCCTTTTTGTCTCTGTGTATGAGATTGGAGGGCTGTCTTTCTTCCTTTTTGTCTCTGTGTATGAGATTGGAGGGCCGCCTTTCTTCCTTTTTGTCTCTGTGTATGAGATTGGAGATCTGCCTTTCTTCCTTTTTGTCTCTGTGTATGAGATTGGAGGGCTGTCTTTCTTCCTTTTTGTCTCTGTGTATGAGATTGGAGGGCTGTCTTTTTCCTTTTGTCTCTGTGTATGAGATTGGAGGGCTGTCTTTCTTCCTTTTTGTCTCTGTGTATGAGATTGGAGGGCTGTCTTTCTTCCTTTTTGTCTCTGTGTATGAGATTGGAGGGCTGTCTTTCTTCCTTTTTGTCTCTGTGTATGAGATTGGAGGGCTGTCTTTCTTCCTTTTTGTCTCTGTGTATGAGATTGGAGGGCTGCCTTTCTTCCTTTTTGTCTCTGTGTATGAGATTGGAGGGCTGTCTTTCTTCCTTTTTGTCTCTGTGTATGAGATTGGAGGGCTGTCTTTCTTTCTTTTTGTCTCTGTGTATGAGATTGGAGGGCTGTCTTTCTTTCTTTTTGTCTCTGTGTATGAGATTGGAGATCTGCCTTTCTTCCTTTTTGTCTCTGTGTATGAGATTGGAGATCTGCCTTTTTTCCTTTTTGTCTCTGTGTATGAGATTGGAGGGCTGTCTTTCTTCCATTTTGTCTCTGTGTATGAGATTGGAGATCTGCCTTTCTTCCTTTTTGTCTCTGTGTATGAGATTGGAGGGCTGTCTTTCTTCCTTTTTGTCTCTGTGTATGAGATTGGAGGGCTGCCTTTCTTCCTTTTTGTCTCTGTGTATGAGATTGGAGGGCTGCCTTTCTTCTTTTTGTCTCTGTGTATGAGATTGGAGGGCTGCCTTTCTTTCTTTTTGTCTCTGTGTATGAGATTGGAGGGCTGCCTTTCTTCCTTTTTGTCTCTGTGTATGAGATTGGAGATCTGCCTTTCTTCCTTTTTGTCTCTGTGTATGAGATTGGAGGGCTGCCTTTCTTCCTTTTTGTCTCTGTGTATGAGATTGGAGGGCTGCCTTTCTTTCTTTTTGTCTCTGTGTATGAGATTGGAGGGCTGGCTTTCTTCCTTTTTGTCTCTGTGTATGAGATTGGAGGGCTGCCTTTCTTCCTTTTTGTCTCTGTGTATGAGATTGGAGGGCTGCCTTTCTTCCTTTTTGTCTCTGTGTATGAGATTGGAGGGCTGCCTTTCTTTCTTTTTGCTTCTGTTTTTTCTTGGACGATGGTTGCCAGGAGGTTTGTGTTTGTTTTCTCCATATCGTTTATAAAATACAAGGAAAAGGCAAGAGCCGGTATAGCGTGGCGCCAGTGATGTGGGAGGAGGTGCTAGAAGGAGACTTAGAATTGTATTACGTATTGTTGTTATATTGCTTGTCTTTCACTGTCATCTGTATTTCAATGCGTTGTGTTTCGAAGAGTTGTGTTCCATTAAAATGTCTTCCATGACCTTAAACTGCCTCGCTGTGCGTTGCGTGATACCGTTAGGCCCTAGGATTTGAGTGACGTTGAAGGCGACTCCAAGTTTGAAGGATTGGCTTAAGATGAAGTATCTCCAAAGTCTAAAGATTTCGCCCACTGGCTCAGTTGTTAGAGCACAGTGGTCATAACCCAGAGGTTGTGGGTTCAACCTTCGGCAGATCATGGTTTTTATCAAGACTTTACCAAGAAATAGTGGCTAGACTGGATACAAAGAGATGGAATCTTGGCATACACTAATCAGACCGTGCATTGTGATGCAAAATCATTCATTGTAAAACGCAGTGACATACAGGAATTGTTAAACGAAATAATGCGAACGATACCACCAATGACACATGCCAGTGATCTTTGGTGGAGAAAGCTGAATTTTGTTTTGGACAACCATTCAAGTTACTGACAAGAATGACTACAAAAGACGTCAGACTGCATGAACAGTAGTGAAAAATTAATCACAACATAATATATATTCGACAAATATTTTGCCTCAGAAGATGAAAATCACAGAAACAAACACATGCGAGGATTCTGCTGATTAAATTGATTTCATCGAGTACTTCTTTGAGTGTCCTCTAGTAAAAGAAAATTCTGGGTACGAACAGAAACATTCACTTCATTCATCTACAGTATCCAAAGCAGTGAAATTGTCTCTAACATTTTTTGTTTGTTTGGCATTCAAAGGAAAGGACTTTCCACAAAAGAAATCGTTGCCATAAATCATATTTTATTGATAGATAAACTGTGCGTAAGAGTTGCAAGAAAAACAAATTCAGTATCATCTGTAGACATTCTCTTTGATCAGCAGTGACAGATAAGAAATAAGTATATTTCATTGCTGTGTCAACTATGACAAACATGGTAATTAGTGTTTACAATGCTGTGTCTGTCTAATTCTACTGCGATCTGTTTAAAAAAAATGTGATAATTCAAACATGGAATGTAAGAACATTACTGCAGAAAGGAAGATTAGAAAATGTCTAGATAGAGATGGAAAGGATTAACATCAATCTTTTAGGACTAGGGAGGTGAG
>CM060310.1:80590124-80592624 GCA_030674185.1 Monoplex corrugatus | reverse complement strand
CATACATCCCCTTTGATCCAGACATATCAATGCATATGAATCCCCTTTGAGCCAGAGATGTCACTGCATATGATTCCCCTTTGAGCCAGATATGTTTCCACTTTAAGCAAGAGATGTCAATGCATATGAATCCCCAGCATCTGCATATGAATCCCCTTTGAGTCAGATATATCACTGCATACAAATCCCTTTTGAGCGGGAGATGTCACTGTATATGAATCCCCTTTGAGCCAGACAGGTCACCACATATAATCCCCTTTGACCCAGGCATGTCAATGCATATATATCCCCTTTGTGCCAGAGATGTCACTGCATATGAATCCCATTTGAGCCAGATATGTCACTGCGTATCAATGCCATGGCTTTGCACGTGAATCCCCTTTGAACCAGAGATACCACTGCATATGAATCAACATTGAGCCAGAGATGTCAGGTTGCTATGGGACTACCTGCCAGAGAAGATCCTGCATTAGCGCTGGAAAACCTCGGTAGAGTTCAACAGACAAAGCCCCATACTAACGAAAGTAATCGCCAGATCGTGGAGCCAGGACGACTGAGAAAATCTTAAATATAGAGACCACCACCAGCGACAGTCCTCTTAGAGCCATTGAAAGCAAAGAGTGGCAGAATGGTTCAGACGTTTGCCTGCCAATAAATAAAGTCGAGGTTCCACGGTTTGTTTCCCACAGAGAGCCTTTTAGGCTTTTCGCCTCAGTTTGATCGGATATTCAAACTGAACGTCTTGTCCTTCGGAAAGAGACGTAAAAATAAGTCGGACTTGTGTGCCTTCTGACCTGCGCACGCTTAAGATCTCACGGCGGTTAAAAATCGTGTGAAGAGTAGGGCATTCGCCCGGCTTACTTGGTCTAGTAATGTTGGCGAGATAGGTTTATTTTCCAGGTCCCTCACCTTGAAGGCCAATTAGCCTTTTTGCCTTTTTGAAAAAAAAGTAACGCTGCATTGCAGTAACGTACTCTCAACCGGGAGAGCAGTCCGAGTTTTACATGGTAAATTATTCAGTATGGATATGAATATGAATATGACTTCTCTTTAAGTACGGAATCGGCTTGGGGAAGGGGGGGGGACCAAACCCGACGTCATAACAGCATGAAGGGTTTTCAAAGTGCTACAGCAGGAAGACTGAAATCATGGTGATCAGTAAAAAACATGAAATCCCAGGTTGATAAGTTTAAATATCTGAGAACGATCATTTTACCAGACGGCAGATGCACATCAGAAATAGCCAGCAGAATCGGCCGAGCCAAAACAACATTCAAAAAGATGAAAAGCATTCTTACCAACAAATGCTATCAATTAACATCAGGAAGACAGTTCTTGAGTGTTATATAGAACCAATACTGTTGTATGGTTGCGAGGTGTGGACAGTCAACAAGCAAAGCCAGTACAAGATTGAGGCAGCCGAGATGTGGTTTCTAAGAAGGATGTTGAGAGTTCCATAGACAGCAAAGAAAACAAACGAGACAGTTTTGATGGAGGCAGACACAAGTAGATCATTCACAAGGAAGATTAGGAAAAGACAGGCAATATTTATAGGCCATTTTATGAGGAAATGGGAATTGGAACACCTGGTCACAACGGGAAAGCTGGAGGAAAAGAGAGCACCAGGTAGACCCAGAGAGAAGATACTAGACGGACTTGCAGAGTGGCTGGGGACAAGGAGGGTGGAAGAGATGTTTGAGGCAACAAGAGACAGAGACAGATGGAAGTCTATAATCGCCAACGCCATGCGGCAAGGCACCTGATGAGGATGAGGATGACAGTGATTGATGATTTAATGATAATGGGGGATGATGATTTTGAGGACATGGAATTTGTACTCTCCCCTAACTATCATGATATAATACCCGGTGTCAACCACATTTGAGACATGCAGACAACTGCTGGGCTGGTCAACAAATTCGAACAACGCTACTAGTGATGCCTCCGTAAAGTGGATGAGACTCGACTTTGTGGTTCCAGTCCCTCCAATGAATCCATAGCATGCTGAACTTTAGGTAGGGGCGGGACAGAGCAGAAAATTTCCAACAATAAATTTTCGACCGATGGGAGTTTGACCCTTGGTATTCAAGTCAGTAGTCGGATGTATGACCACTTCTCCACGGTGACAGATCCAAAACTTAAATTTAGCTATCTGACATTTTATGGTTGTGACCCTTTTTAACAAAACAGGGCCTAAATCGATTTTGTTTCTCTTCAGGAATAACGTCGCCGATACAGTGCATATATGAGCCAGGGTCAAAAGGTACTTTTGGGTGACTTTCCTAGTTCAAATCACTGCAACTAATATTCTTGCCTTTGCACAGTCTGAACAATCCTAGATATTGAGCTTTAAATGTCAAATCAAATATATATGTATGTATGTATATATAGTGCTTACACACATATGAAACCCTCTTTTCCAGGATGTTTCGATGAAATAAAAGATGTATGTATTATTGACAAGTATAAGAAACACTCTTTCCGAGGACGTTCACATGAA
>CM060310.1:80577624-80585124 GCA_030674185.1 Monoplex corrugatus | reverse complement strand
ATGATGATGATGATGATGATGACGACGACGATGATGATGACGATGATGATGACGACGATGATGATGATAGTGATGATAGTGATGATGATGATGATGATGATGATGAAGATGATGATGATGATGATGATGATTATGATGATGATGATGATAGTGATAGTGACGATAATGATAATGATGATGATAAGGAGGAGGAGGAGGATGGAGTCTTCCTTAGATCTGGCGGATGAGCCGGCAGACTGGCCATATATCGCCTGATGTAAGTACTCAGAGGGGGATACAAGATGGATCCTTGAGACACATGTTCTTCCACATGTCTTACTTGAGATTGAGTCCTGTGGCACTGGGTTCTGCTTCTGCCGTTCCCTTTTCTGTTGAAGTGCAACTGTTCTGCGCTGTGCAAACAGGACTGTGCCTTGTGTGCAGTGCACTGCTGTGATCAGGTTGTTCTCTTGTGGGCATTGTCTTCCCAACTGGTGATGTTGATTTCTTCACACAAGTCATCAAGCTGGGTTGAACAAGGCTGGGGCAGCTGAAATGTTGTTTCTAAGAAGAATGTTAAGAGTTCCATAGACAGCAAAGAAGATAAACGAAACAGTCTTGAAAAAGCAGACAGAAACAGAACGTTAATGATTAAGATTAGCAAAAGACAAGCAGCAAGCAATTTACAGGACATTTTATGAGGCAAGAGAAATTAGAGCAGCAGGTCACGACAGGAAAGCTGGCAAGTGATGATAACAACACCAGGTAGACCCAGGGAGAAAATAATGTACGGACTTGCGCAATGGATGAAGACAGAGATGGTGGAAGATGTATTTTAGCGACAAAGAATAGATTCGTATGGAGGGCCATGATCGCCAGCGCCATGTGGCAGGTACATGATGATGAGGTCGGTCTTCAGATTATCCTGCTCTCGCTTTAGTGAACTTCGTCGTCTCTGTACGCTTGCTTAAGCTTTCTATACGGAAGCATCTAACTCTTTCACCGCCAGCCAATTTTGCAGCGCAGTATGCATTTTGAAATCTATATCTCAAAGACTATTAAAGTTTTCACTTACTTTTTCTACTGTGTAAAGGGCAGATGTTGTATTTATATATAAATGCTTGCTTGTTTATGTGCTTGATTGATTATTCCACAGGTAATCTTATTATAAAGAAAAACATTTTTTTATATGTTTATTAGTTGTACTACTGACCTATTTCGTGAGTTGTGCGCCAGATATCATTATAATAAATGAGGAAAAGCAATGGAAAATCTACACACAAAGTCAGCTGTCTGCTTATTCTACTCGGAGTGGTAGACAATGCGTGTTGATTTGTAGCCATTTGGAGAAAACGCTTCGGAGAAAATGTGACGAAAATTCCGACAGTTAACAAAGCCACACTTCGGCCTTATGCTGAAAACTAGGTCGCTGGTAAAGTTTGAAAATAGCACAGTCGCCTGCATTCACAGGGGAGCTGACAGAAGCTTTATACTCGCGTGAAAAGTTATTGTTTAGCATGACCCTCCAAGTCGCACAAATGCGACCATGCGGCCGTACGGGAAGTCGCTTGATTGCGACCATGGTGGGAAAGAGTAAGGATGCGGTTGTCTTCCTTACAGATAAATATCGTGTCCAGCAAAGCTGGCATTTGATAAGTAGAAACTCTACACTTGGCAAGCCACACTTGTTCAGAATATTGAAGAATGAACTCTTGTGTTTACCACATGATGTTGCAGATCTTGAGCAGACATCTTTGGTGGAACCGTTACAACTGTTGAGTATGCTGTTGTCAGATAGTTCAAGTCTGGCAGCAATGCGGCAGGACGCTCAAGACTACTGCTCTGTACACAGCAAAGTTTGTGAAGAGCCCGACGCCATTTTCTTGTCTTGTCACAAGCTCTCGATCAACGTTTTAAACGTAGAGATTTTTTGGAGATGCGCTGCGCTACCTCAGCATCAAGAGTTCCATTACTGCTCATTTTGCTGCTCATGTAGTAGAATCAGTCTGCTACCTAGTTGTTCATGGCCATTGGAGATAGTGTAGCACCAGAAGCCCATGTTGATGTTGGCTGAAACGCAGTCTGTCTCTTGCCAAGTCTTTCGTTTAGGTACAGGAACAGTTTCACAGTGAAATTCAACCTAAACAAACAGTGACGTTAGATAATTATGGTGACACATTCTAGCAATGCTACAATGTAATTACCCAAAATTATCAGTTTTCCCACCGCCTCTTCAACTTAGCCGCTTACAGAACCTTAATATTACATACCTAGTGGTGAAGCTTATGTCGTCAACTTCTTAAAGCAATACATCAGTGAAATTCACAATAAGCCGATCAGAATTCAAACAAAAACATTATTTTGGTTGGTAAAGAGAATCTGTGAAAGCTGTGAAAATTTCTTCTCCGTTTTCACCAAAAGGATTACGAACATGTGACATTGCAACTCCAGCAGTTTTTGTCCTAGAGACACCATTAAGATAGTATTGAAAGAAAAGTTCGTGAATTTTCCATTGAAAAATAAAATTGATATCAGCAACAATTTACTCTTTTCTTTAATTCTGAGAACGAGTTACTACATACGTAGAACAATACAAGCAATGTAAATACAGCTGTACAGAGAAAGAACTGCCGGCAGGACTTGCCGTGTTCATTGTATGATGCTAGAGTTTGTCTTGCAGCTGTGGAAGCTGTGCTGAAGTTTCTGGCTGTTATTGGTTCTGCTGGCTTGTGTGATTATTGAATAAAATGCACTGTACCGGTGAAACTGTGTCTGACGGGAACGAGTGGCTTTATTTCACCTGAACGTGTTTTCTTGTGTGTGTGTGTGTGTGTGTGTGTGTGTGGTGTGTGTGTGTGTGTGTGTGTGTGTGGTGTGTGTGTGTGTGTGTGTGTATGTGTGTGTGTGTGTGTGTGTGTGCGTGCGTGCGTGGTGTGTGTGTGTGTGTGTATGTGTGTGTTGTGTGTGTATATGTGTGTGTGCTTGTTTTATCATGCATAGGAAGTAGTCTCCTTTTTTTCCAATTTTGTAAGGATTCTAATCTAGATTTCAAAAAACAAACAAACAAAACAAAACAAAAAAATAGACACTTCTGAAGTCCAACAAAATACCAGCATCAGCGCAAGGTCTCCTTTGGCAGGTGGCCGTGTGGCGGCTTGACATCTCCGGCTCTGGTGAGCTTCCTTACACTGGGATTTCAACTGAATAAACCTGATATTGGGCGATAACGCCATCGATGTGATGCAGAAATTGTGGCAGATGAAATGTAGTTTTATTTGAGATCGTTTTCAGTCATCTCCACGATATTTGTTGTTTGTTGTTGTTTGTACCTCTGTACAACAACACTGATGTTGTAAATGATATTATGTAGCACAGTTTAGTATAGCACTCTTGAATGCATCACAATACAATATCAGTACAGTAATAATAAAGCACATTTTAGCATTAACGCATAAGAAATATCAAGTCTGCATCCAGTGGTATAAATTGGTTAATTTTTTTAATCTTTTGTGATATACGAATGTAATGCTCGTGCTACTGGAACAATTAGACTTCTCTCTATATATTGTATCATAGTTATATGAAGTGTGTGAGAGACAGAGAGAGAGAGAGAGGAGAGAGAGGAGAGAGAGAGAGAGAGAGAGAGAGAGAGAGGAGAGAGAGAGGAGAGAAGAGAGAGAAGAAGAAGAAGAAGATATTCGTAGATTTTCTTTGTTGTCTTTGGCCTCGATCTTTTGGGTCAAAAGTGGGGTCAATCGCGGTTGGATAAGCTTAGAAAATTATGCTGATAACGTCAAGATCAGACAGACCAGACATCGTTATTAAATCAGCGATTTTTAAGACGATACACAGATTTTCTGTAATACTTTTTGTACAAAAAGCGAGATTTATTTTTTAGAATGTCTTGACCACAAACTCAAAACTCAATCAATCAATCCAAATGAGTGTCCAGTCCCGTGAACGTTTTTGTTGTTGTTGTCCTGCTGTTACTGGTGCTACGGCTTCTGTTGATGGTGGACTCAAGGATATAAGCACTGGGTTCTATTGGGCCTATTTTGTATCAAGTGTGCATCCAGTGGTATAAATCGGATTTTTTGTTTGTTTTTGTTTTTTGGTATACGAATGTAATGCAGGCCTGGAGAAGATTAAAATTTTCTTCTAGCCAGCCGGGCCAGCAGATTTTAAGATCCACTAGCCCACAGATATTTTCACTAGTCCGACCTGTTGCCCGGAAAAACAGCAAAATTATCTTTATGATGATGATCAAAATGTTCAGCAGAATAAGCCACTGTTACAACAAAGGTGGTCAATTTTCTTCTTGAGACTTTCATCAGGGTAGGGGGGGGGGGGGGAGGTGAACAGTGGGAGATCAAGTGATCAAGCGATAAACATGAAAATGCAGAAGGCAGATGACTGATCTCAAAGTTTAACATGGATTTCTGTGTAAGTTAGAGAGAATTCTTAGTTTAATATATGTTTATAATCATTGTCTGTTTGCTTGATTGTATCGTACCGACTCCCTTTACTGACAGGCTTATGGGAAGCAAGAGTTGCCGTTCCACAGATAGCCTGTTTTCGCGCGAACGTTGGCAGACTCGATCATTGCAGACAAAATCAGTCGGCAGATCGAAAGTTCTGAAAATTCGAAATGAATTATAACTGCTGGGGTCAGAATTGTCACTCGCCAGAAGGACTAGTAGTTTTTGATTTTGACTCGCCCGACAGGATTTTTACTCCCTCGGGCGACCGGGCGAGTGGATTTTGCCAGCCCTGTAATGCTTGCGCTACCTGTAACGTTTAGACTTCTCTCTCTATACACACAGATATACTGATACTCAGAGCCTGGTGTAGGTGTTTATGTGGAATACAAGCGCTGGAGACACGGGTTCTTTCTTAGGCATTGCCTGAGAGGGAGTTCTGATGCCGTGAGGTCTTCGTCTGCTGGTCCATCTTCTGTTGAATAGCAGCAGCTGTTCAATGTGGCCGTGCCCTGCGTGCCCTGCGTGCCCTGCGTGCCCTGCTGTCCTCCCAGTTTGTGTGTAGATGCCACAGCTGATGAGGTTGGCCTTCAAAGTATTATTGTGTCATTTTAGTGGTCTACGTCGGTGGCGGTGTCTTTCTTTCAATTCTCCGTACAGGGCATGTCGGGTTGCGGTTGTCATCCACATGGAAATGTGACCAGTCCAAGAATGCTGGAACTTGATGAGTAGACAATACTTGGTGAGCCACACTTTTTCGAATTTTGAAGATCAAACCCACGATCTTGCCACGCGATGTTGCCGATCTGAGCAGATATCTAATTACAATAATAATTAATAATGATTACAATATTTATATAGCACAAAATCTTGATAAAATCAAATCTAAGCGCTGAAACAGACACACACGCATGCACGCACGCACGCACGCACGCACGCACGCACACACACGCACGCACGCACGCACACACACACACACACACGCACGCACGCACGCACGCACACACACACACACACGCATGGCTACAAATGGGGAGAAAGAATAAAAGCAATAAAAGCAAGAATAAAAGCAATGGAAAACCACAGAGAGCACACCTTACACAATTATATATTATACAAATGTGATTCCCCTCCGAGCGGAGACAGGCCGCAGGGGAGGGGGGGGGGTTGATTGAGGTTAGGATTTTATGCAGAGGAGAAAAGGTGAGTTTTGAGAGCGGACTTGAAGGAGACAAAAGTAGGTTGCTGACGGACTGAGAGAGGAAGTTTGTTCCAGGAGAGTGGACCGAAAGGAGAAGGCTCGTGGACCATAGGTTTGAGCTGTGCTGGAAAGCCGAAGTTTTAGTTGAGTAGAGCAGGATGTGGACGTGGGACTAGATCTCAAGTAGGCTTGCAGGTATGGGCCTGCGTTATTGAGGCTTTGGTAGCACCTGGTGTCTAGTTTGTATGTATCGCTTGCACAGGGAGCAGTGAAGGTTGTGCCCAAGAGATATGTGGTCAGTTTTATTCTTATCGGTACAGGCGGTCGCATTGTTTTGAATGCTCTAGGATGTGAATGGTGGAGGCAGGAAGGACCAGACAGGATGTGAATTGCAATAGTCAATGCAGAATTTTGAAGGATAGAACGAGTTTTGCAGGTTGTTTCCACAGAGGATACTTCAGATATCTGTGGTGATACCGTTTCAGTTGTTGAATGTGCCGTTGCTAGATTAGTTCAGTGTTGCAGAAAAACAGCAGGGTTTATGATGGCACCGCTCCAACGTCAGCGATCTTTGTTAAATGTACCGCTGATACCACTACTATAACTGCTACTGTTATTACTGCTGCTTTCTTGTTTTGTTCGTTTGTTTGATTGTTGTTTGTTTGTTTTCTTGCTTATTTGTTTGTTTTCCATTTTTGTTTGCTTCTCTGTTTGCTTCTCCATCTGTTTGATTTATTTGCTTGGTTTTGGTTTGCTTCTCTTGTTGGCTTGTTTGTTTGGTCGCTTTGTTTGTTTGTATTTCTTTGTATGTTTGTTTTTGTTTCTTTTTTGTTTTTTTTTTGTTTGTCTTTGTTTTTATTTGCTTCTACACTACTACTTTACCACTGCTGCGTCTTTTTTGTTTGTTTGTTTGTTTGTCTGTTTTGTTTGGGTGTTTGTTTGCTTGTTTATGTGCATGCTGTTGTTTTTTGTTTGTTTGTTTATTTGTTTGTTTTTATCGCTTTTGTGTTGGCTCTCTTTCTTTCTTTTCTTTGATTATTTGTTGGTTTGTTGGTTTATTGTTCGCTTGCAACAACAGCTTTTGATGGCCAATGTGCAGCACTAGTGAAGCCATTCCTTAATTAAAAAAACTACAGTTGTTCATTTGGCCTGTGATTTAGTGCGTAGTGTTGTTTCTTTGTTTTACTGTCAATCGTTGTTTTCATTGTGTTTATTTGTTTGTCGGTGTTATTTTTGTGGTTTTATGTATTGCTGTTCTTTTTGCTTCTGTTTTCAGTCTTATTTCTTTTTTTGTTTTTATTTGTATTATCTATCTGTCTGTTATCTATCTATCTGTCTATCTATCTATATCGATTATCTATTGTCTATTATTATATGTTATTATTACTGTTTATCTAATTATTATTTCATTAATCTTCTATTTCTATATGTTATTGTTATTGTCTATCTATCTATCTATCTTCTTTTCTATTATTGTCTATCTTCAATTTATTCTATATCTATTATCTATCTATCTATCTGTATATCTATATGTCTATCTCTATTTTATCTATCTTCTATCTATCTTTCATCTATCGTCTATCTATCTATCTATCTATCTATCTATATTATCTCTGTCTCACACACCACTCCACACCACACACACACACACGCACGCACACACACACACACACACGGCGCAACACACACATACACACACAACTATATTATTGTAATATAATATATATTAATATATATATATAAATTGTGTGGTAATTATATTATATATAAAATAAAGTATACTTTTACACACACACACCACACACACACCACCACAACCACACACACCACCACACACACACA
>CM060310.1:80565124-80572624 GCA_030674185.1 Monoplex corrugatus | reverse complement strand
TTCATTGCTCTGGACATCTGTTCTTGAATGCATTAGTCCCAGCCCGCATCACTGAACAGTGGCCTGTTTGCTACCTGTCTTCATGTTTCAGTCAGTTTAAAGTTTCAAAGGTCTTCCCCCTTCCTCCTACCCCCTTTCTGCCCCTTAGTTCAAGACTTTGCCAGCGCATAAGGTTTTGCGCAGGCTCAGGGGAACTTCAGGCGGAGCGCATATGGAATGTCCGACTGCGTTGAATGCCTTTTGCACAGACTCCAAACTCGAAGACAGAGCCTAGCTGTATGTCATCATCATCAAGGGCCCTGCCACATGGCGTTGGCGATCATAGCCCTCCATCTGTTTCTATCCCTCGCTGCCGCAAGTACCTTTTCCACCCTCTCTGTCTTCAGCCACTCTGCATGTCCGTCCAATATTTTCTCCTGGGTCTACCTGGTGCTCTCTTTCCCTCCAGCTTTCCTGCTGTGACTAGGTGGTCCAATTCCTTTTCCTCATAAAATGTCCTATCAATGTTGTCCATCTTTTCCTAATCTTTCTTATGAATGATCTTCTTGTGTCTGCCGCTGTATGTGACGTAAAGAATGATTACCACCTGTATGAACCAATATTGTTCTACGGACGTGAAGCGTGGACAGTCAACTGGCAAAGTCAGAACAAGATTAAGGCAGCTTAAATGTGGTTTCTAAGAAGAATGTTAAAAGTTCCATGGACAGCAAAGAAAACAAATGAAACAGTCTTGAAGGAGGCAGACACAAGAAGAACATTCTTAAAAGAAAGATTAGGAAAAGACAAGCAACATTTATAGGACATTTTATGAAGCAGGAGAAATTAGAGCACCTTTTCACAACCGAAAAGCTGGAGGGAAAAAAAGCACCAGGTAGACCCAGGGAGAAATATTGGACGGAGTTACACAGTGGATGAAGACAGACAGGGTGGGAGAAGTACTTGCAGCGACAAAGGATAGATTCATGTGGAGAAATCCAAAACAAGTGCGACCACCCACGTTCAAGCAAACAGGAACCAGAAAAAAACACGAAAATAGAAAAAGAACGTGTGTTTGATACAACAGACAAGACGGGCCCAAATTTTCGGCCAACTGGCTTTTGTCAAGCGTGAACGTAAGATCACAAACGAAGTAACAACAAATGTAAAAATTAGGAGAAAAAAGGATACAACTTCCCTGCTGCTTCGTCCAGTGGGAGAAAAGGACTCATAAAGAAATCATAATGTGTTTGTTGGAGGGCCAGATCGCAAACGCCATGCATCCGGGCACATTGATGAAGATGGCCACCCGTATGAAAGTTGACTGTTCTCTTTGGTCTCCATTTTAAAACGAGATGACGAGTCACAGAGTGATGTATATTGGAGGATTCTTTGCACTGTTTGAAATGGTGTAAGGTATCTAGTTCTTTATAAAATGTTTAGGAACAGTGCTTTTCTCTTTTCCCTGAGTATACGAAGCTGACCGCATGTCAACAAAATGAAGCTGTTTGATTCTGTCTTGCAAATGATAGATTTTGCTGATAAGTTATGATAATTGTAGATATGATTCCATTGAATGATAAGTTTTAATAATCGTTAACCTAATTCTGTTTTACCTTTTGACTATAACAAAACGTGATTCAATTTTTTTGTAACAACAGAAAGAGTATATATACATTATTCCAACTAAGTTTTTACGCCTCTGCCTAACTTATGTCCAAAAAAATGAAACTATGTATTTCTAGATAGGTCTCTTTTAGTTTCCCACCTGTACATAATTTGCAATGAGAGAATGCTTATAATGGAAATGAACATTTTCGTTGTTTTTATTGATTTTTATTTCTTAAAAGAAGATCGTGGAATGGTTTGATCGATTTTTTGGTGTTTTTGTTATTGTCTTTTTTGTTTGTTTATTTGTTTTTGTTCTTGATTTTGCTCATTCTCTATTGAATCTCCCGTGTACAAAACGGCAAAGCATAAAGTATTTGTCCAGAGAACGATCCATAAAATGAAACAAGAAATAACGCCTCGAAATCTGGAGTATCTTTCATTGTGGAATAATGTTTTCCTTTTTGCTGTTTTCATTTGAGAGGAGGAGTGTGTACAAAAGGAGGTCGATAGTGCAGCCGGACTGTGCACTTTTTAATGTCTAAGCAAATGACGGTAATTGAGGAACTCTGCAGCTAAAACCGATGCTGCTGCCTACAGGCAAGGCACTCACCTGGGGATTAGTGCTGTTCAGCTCTGGGTGGAATAGTAATATGACATACTCGTTACGTGAAATAAAAGAAAGAAAGAGAGAGAAAGAGAGAGAGACGGACAGACAGACAGAGACAGACAGACAGACAGACAGACAAACAGACAGACAGACAGAGACAGAAACAGACAGACAGAGACAGACAGACAAAGAGAGGCAGACAGACAGAAACAGAGACAGACAGACAGACAAACAGACAGACAGAGACAGAAACAGACAGACAGAGACAGACAGACAAAGAGAGGCAGACAGACAGAAACAGAGACAGACAGAAAAAGAGAGGCAGACAGACAGAAACAGAGACAGACAGACAAAGAGAGGCAGACAGACAGAAACAGAGACAGACAGACAGACAAACAGACAGACAGAGACAGAAACAGACAGACAGAGACAGACAGAAAAAGAGAGGCAGACAGACAGAAACAGAGACAGACAGACAAAGAGAGGCAGACAGACAGAAACAGAGACAGACAGAAAAAGAGAGGCAGACAGACAAAGAGAGAGACAGAGAGACAGAAAGACAACGATAGATTGACAGAGACAGAGACAGAGAATGAGAGAGTAGTATGCGTGGGGATAGTTCTGTTTTTATCATTTGCTTATTCATACAGACTGCTAGCTATCAGGCGAAACTCAGTTTATCTTTGAGAGAGAAACGCGAGCGAGCGAGCGAGAGAGAGACAGAGAGAGAGAGGGGGGGGGACAGAGAGGGAGACAGAGAGAGACATACACACACGCACACACAGAGAATGGGAGAGAGAGATAGAAAGACAGAGAGAGAGAGGGGGGAGAGAGAGAGATAGAGACAGACAGACAGTGATAGACTGACAAAGACAGAGACAGAGAATGAGAGAGTAGTATACGTGGGGATAGTTCTGTTTTATGATTCTGCTTATTCACACAGACTGCGAACTATTAGACAGAAGTTAGCTTTAACGTTAAAAGAAAGAAAGAAAGAGACAGAGAGACAGAGAGAGACAGAGAGAGGACAGACAGACAAACAGACAGACAGGCAGACAGACAGACATACAAACAGACAGACAGACAGACTGGCATAGACAAACACACAGAGAGCAGCAAGACGCTCAACGAAATGATCTAATGACGCGAGCAAACCCGGTCATGCAAGGACTGTGGCCAAATGACATGTAAGCAGCGTTTCTAATTCACTAGCCTGTCACCGCTACCACCCCATTCTCCAACTTTTCTCACAATCCCTGGCAACAGTATTATCCATACATATCTATTAACATTTACTCCCGTCTCCTTTCTCAAAAAAAAAAAAAAAAAAAAAAAAAAAGAGAGAGAGAGGTGGAGAAGGCTTCTCTAGATGAAATTCACATTTTAGTTGCATCTTTCACAGTGAGATTTCACAGTGGAAGTAATTCTAATAAGCTTTGAAATAAGATAATTAGGGCGAAAATGAAATTTTAGTTATACTGTCGTGGTGAAATTCCACAGTGGATATCATATTGAAGAGCATTAAGTTTAATAAGTATGGTGACATTTGTCGGCAATGTTTCGTCGAAACTACCTGAAATTAGCAGTATTCGCATCACCACCCCAACTTAACCCTTTACAGAACCCCAAGTTTCACAATGTTATTGTAAAGCTTCATGACGCCAACTTCAAAGTGTTGCACAGAATATTTCCAAATAATCCAACCATAATTCACAGTACAGCATCCTTTCGATGGCTACAGAAAACCTGACAGTAAACGTTTTCCATCCTCTGTTTTGTCAAAAGAAGTTCGTGGCATATATGACAGTTCACCTCGCCACTACTCTCACAGTTTTGTCCGAGAGACAATACATCATTGGAAAGATAATTGAATTGGTGTGCCCTTTACGATCATTCCATTAATATATCAGCAAAAATAGGTATAACCCATTTTATGAGAGTGGGTCACTGAATTTGTGGATTATACATCATCATGGTTTTTCTTAATGTAATGTATTATATGATATTTGTGGTGAATAGTATATCAACATTTTCCCACCCTATCGCTGCAGTCCCATGGGCTGGAAGGTGGGAATATTTACCGGTAACTGATTTCATGATCATCATCGTTATTCATTTTGTCTTTTTGCCATACACAAGTACAGCATATAACCAGAATTATGGAACATACTGTTAGATGACCTAGCAGAACACAAACAGTCCTTGATCAGTGTCCGAATAACATAGTGCTGCTTGAACTCCTTCTGACAGTTAGTTCCCTTGGCAGATGGGGCTCGGATGACAGAGGAAGGGAGAAAGAGGGTGTGGCCATATTTCAGCAGATTTGGTTTACCCTAACAGTTATTGAATGTCCATGATTCACAAAAAGCGTGTTATATTACTTGGCAACTGTGTCAATGGTTTTTTTAATAGTAGCTGTTATTCCCACACCTGTCTCCTTCCAAATTGTTTACATTTCTACCCTTTATTTTCTTCTCTTTCTTTCGTTTGCCGTTTACATGGTCAGGCCACATCTGACCTTTTTTCCCACCTCCTGCATGCTGGGTGTCGTATCGAGAACATAGCCAACATCAGTGGCCTAAATATTCCAGAAGTTATCCACAAAAGTCAAGACAGAGCCATTTGCAGGAGAGAAGCAGTGTCACAGAGTGCAGCGGCTAACACTGAACCCGTTGACGCCGACAGGTGAGACAGGCTGCCGTAAAACGTGGCGGAACATGAGTTGTCTTCCATGTCTTCTGTAGTGTTTGGTTGTCTTGGCCGCAGGAGTAGGTTGGTGACGAAGGCCATCCACCTTCTGCCACCTGCCAATCACTTGGTTGCAGATGGTTTGTTCCAGTGCTCTCTGTCTTCTCTCTCTCTGTCTTCTGTCTGTCTTCTGTCTGTCTGTTTTTCTTTCTCTTCTCTCTCTCTCTCTTCTCTCTCTCTCTCTCCTCTCTCTCTCTCTCTCCTCTCTCTCTCTCTTCTTTCTGTTCATATTTGCTATGAAGTGTTTTGAAACCATGTCGATGTATTGATGTATCCACCGACTGTGAAAGAATTGCGTTTATGTATTGACATAGCAGCCCTTGATTTTGTTAAGTCTCTCTCTCTCTCTCTCTCTCTCTCTCTCTCTCTCTCTCTCTCTCTCTCTCTCTCTCTCTCTCTCCCCTCTCTCTCTTTTTCTGTCTCTCTCTCATAAACACCGTTATGGTTTGCTCCAATACCAAGTTAAAGGTAGCCTTCCCCAGACATCCCTTGCTGGTTTGTTTTCCAAGTAGTTCACAGTGTTCTCGTAACGTTTTCTGTCGTACATGACCAACAAGACCACTAAATGTCAATATTAGCTGGCTGCTTGATTGACTGCTTATTTGCTTGGCTGGTTGTTAGTTATTTGGTTAGCTATGGAGCTTGCGTACTATGCAAGTTATGATTATAAGTTTGTTATTATCCTCAAAACAAAAGCTTCTTATGGTGCTGTAGAGTAGCAAATTGAGGCAGCCGAGATGTGGTTTCTAAGAAGAATGTTGAGAGTTCCATCGACAGCAAAGAAAACAAACGAGACAGTCTTGATGGAGGCAGACACAAGTAGATCATTCATTAGGAAGATTAGGAAAAGACAGGCAACATTTATAGGCCATTTTATGAGGAAGGGGATTTGAAGCACCTGGTCACAACGGGAAAGCTGGAGGGAAAGAGAGCACCACGGTAGACCCAGGGAGAAAATGCTCGACGGACTTGCGGAGTTGCTGAAGACGAGGAGGGTGGAGGAGATGCTTGGGGCAACAAGAGATAGAGACAGATGAAAGTCCATGATCGCCAACGCCATGCAGCAGGTCACCTGATGATGATGGAGAGAGTAGCAAAAAGGTAGCTGCACACAACTCTAAAGAAACACACAGACTGAAGTGCAGTGTCTGTGATTTTAACCACTACAGTGATGTTCATAGACACAATGGTGTTTAGCATTCACCAAAGGGACATAGCTCCCTGCTCCTGGTTACTAAAAACAACGAAGGGAAATAACTCTTAGATCACAGGAAGTCGCTACAGTGCCAAAATGCACTCTTAAAAGAGCTGGTGAGCATACTTTTAGTTTCGTGGCACCATCTGAAGGATCTGCCCACCATTTGGCACTTGAGTCCACAGTTAAAGACATACCTGTTCGTCTAGGTCTTCCACTGTTGATATCAAAATTGCTCATTTATCAATAAACACTTCCTTTTCTAACAACTGATCGTGTTCTTACGTGTAATCATTCATATAGGTATACATTTATGACCACAGGTAGACGTGTATGCATGATTTGACGTTGCTAGTATAATATATTGATTTGTGGCACGTGAATCAGCGTGTGTGTGTGTGTGTGTGTGTGTGTGTGTGTGTGTGTGTGTGTGTGTGTGTGTGTGTGTGTGAGTGTGCGTGTGTGTATGTGTGTGCGTGTATGTACGTGCGTGCGTGCGTGCGCGCGCGCGCGCGTGTGTGTGTGTGTGTGTGAGTGTATGTGTGTATGCGTGCGTGCGTGTGTGTGTGTGTGTGTGTGCGTGTATGTACGTGCGTGCATGCGTGCGTGTGTGTGTGCGTGCGCGCGTGTGTATGTGTGTGTGTGTGTGGTTATTCTGGTTTAGTTCCTTTGGATAAGACGATAAAGCACACTGAGTCAAAGTGACTGCCAGTTGTCAAAGAACTAGAAACCAAAAACATGAGAAGTCAATTGATAAAGCGTTTGTAACTGAATAACTGAATAAACGACAGAGATTCAAATCTTCGGCCAACTCGCTTTGATCAAGTGAACATAAAGACATCACAGACACAAATTCAACAGATTGAGCACAAAAACAGCAGATGAGAGTTATCTTTTCCAGCTCAACGCTCCACGAGACATCAAGGACACTAACTGACTCATCAGATGGTTTTGTCCTAAACTTAATGAATGAATGTGTTTTTTAGTAATCTTTTGTGCGGGGATGCATGTTAGAATTGATAAACGCTTTTTGAATCCCATCACCCATAATATTAACACTTTAGAAAAAAAATAGATAGATAGATAGATAGACAGACATAGATAGATAGATAGATAGATAGATAGATGGATAGATAGATAGATAGATAGATAGATAGATGGATAGATAGATAGATAGATAGATAGATAGACAGATGGATAGATAGATAGATAGATAGATAGACAGATAGATAGATAGGTAGATGGATGGATAGATAGATAGGTAGACAGACAGATAGATAGATAGATAGATAGAAGATAGATAGATAGATAGATAGAAAGAAAGAAAGATAGATAGATAGATAATAGATAGATAGATAGATAG
>CM060310.1:80555124-80560124 GCA_030674185.1 Monoplex corrugatus | reverse complement strand
TTTGTTTGTTTGTTTTTTGTTTGTTTGTTTTTTGTTTGTTTGTTTGTTTTTTGTTTGTTTGTTTGTTTGTTTTTTGTTTGTTTGTTTGTTTTTTGTTTGTTTGTTTGTTTGTTTTTTGTTTGTTTGTTTGTTTGTTTTTTGTTTGTTTGTTTGTTTGTTTGTTTGATTGTTTGTTTTTTGTTTGTTTGTTTGTTTGTTTTTTGTTTGTTTGTTTGTTTGTTTGTTTGTTTTTTGTTTGTTTGTTTGTTTGTTTGTTTGTTTGTTTGTTTTTTGTTTGTTTGTTTGTTTGTTTGTTTGTTTGTTTGATTGTTTGTTTTGTTTGTTTGTTTGTTTTTTGTTTGATTGTTTGTTTTTTGTTTGTTTGTTTGATTGTTTGTTTTTTGTTTGTTTGTTTGTTTTTTGTTTGTTTGTTTGTTTTTTGTTTGTTTGTTTGTTTTTTGTTTGTTTGGTTTTTTGTTTGTTTGTTTGATTGTTTATTTTTTGTTTGTTTGTTTGATTGTTTGTTTGTTTGATTGTTTGTTTTTTGTCTCTTCCTTTTTTATTTTTTCCTTATATTTGTTTTCTTTCTCTCTGTGTTTTTTCTCTTTCCCCTTTCTTTTTTCTATTGCGTCTGATCTCTTTTTCTCTGTTTTATCTGTTTTGTCTTTCTTCCTCCCCCCCTCCCCCCCTTACTTCTTGAAAAATACCAAAACCCTTCCCAAAAAGGTGTGATAATAAGCAAAGTAAAAAGAAGAAAAAAACATTTCCTCTGCCTTATTTATTTCATGTAACAGGTTTTTCTTTTCACTTGTATCATATTTTAATTTTTCATTGACAAAGAGTAACGAAGAGATTGTTTAAATGGCCTGACTATTCTGTGTTTTTATGCTCACGCAAATGACGGTAATTGAGGAATTCTTCCAGCCAATACTAATGCTGATGTCTGTGGGTAAGGTACTCACCTGGGGATTACAGCTGCTCAGCTCTGGCTGGTAAAGTAAAATGACACATCGTTACGTGAAATCATTGAGAGAAGGGAAAGAGAGAGAGAGAAGAAAGAGAGAGAGAGACAGAGAGAGAGACAGAGAGTCAGACAGACAGAGACAGACAGAGACAGACAGACAGACAGACAAACAGAGACATAGACAGAGACAGAGACAGACAGACAGACAGACAGAGACAGAGAGAGACAAACAGACAGGCTTGCAGACAGGCAGGAAGACGGACAGACAGACAGATATATAAAGAAAGAGAGGGACAAAGGGACAGACAGACAAACAGACAGAGACAAACAGACACAGAGAGACAGAGAGAGACAGACAGGCTTCCAGACACGCAGACAGACAGACAGACAGACATAAAGAGAAAGACAAAGGGACAGACAGATAGACAGACAACAGACAGCGACAGAGATAGAGAGACAGAGACAGAGAGGCTAATTTTACCAAATTAGTATGCTATCGGACAGAAATAGCTTTAATTTACAGAATAAACAAAGACAGGGACAGAGAAACAGAGAGACAAAGATAGAGAGAGGAAGGAGGGATATAGAAAGTTGGGCTTATTCGTTCTATTGCAAAGACAACAAATGGATTGAGAGGGTAGGGCTAGATTTATTTTCTTGAGAAAGGGTAGAATAACATAAAAACAAATGCTTAAAAGGTAAGAAAAAGAGAAAAAGAAAGACAGAGAAACGGGAAACAGAGCCGGACAGACAGATAGTGGACAGACACATACACACACATAGAGTGGTACAGACAGAGAAAGAGGAACGAGGAATGGAAAGTGTGGAGCTAAGTTTACTTTAGTGCCAAAAAAAAAAAAAGAAATCTCTGGACGAAAGTTTAGCTTTAAGTTAAACAACGCGAAAAAGAAAGAAAGAAAGAGAGAGAGAGTGAGTGAGAGAGACAGACAGAGACTGAGACAGACAGACAGACAGACAGACAGAAACAGAGAGAGAGACAAAGACACAGAGAGAGAGAGAGACAGAGACAGAAAGACAGAGACAGAGAGAGGGGCAGAGACAGAGAGAGGGGCAGAGAGAGAGAGAGAGAAAGAGAGAGAGAGACATAGACAGAGAGAGACAGACAGACATTGAGAGAGAGAGAGTGAGAGTGAGTGAAAGAGAGAGAGACAGAGAGACATTGAGAGAGAGAGAGTGAGAGTGGGTGAGAGAGAGAGAGAGATTGAGTGAGAGAGAGAGAGTGAGAGTGAGTGAGAGACAAAGAGAAAGGGAGTGAGGGAGGGAGAAAAGAAGAGGAAAGGGCTACGTTTACGTTACTGTGAAAAACGGGATGCTATCAATGGAGCTTGGCTTTGACTTAAAGAATTAAGGGATGTGAGAAGGACAGAGAAAGAGAGAGAGAGGGGGGGAAGGGGTCCTAATGATGACTGCAAACAGCTTATTTAACAACTAAAAGTCAGCTGCGTCTAAGCTGGAGAACACACACACACACACACACACACACACACACACACACACACACGCACGCACGCACGCACGCACGCACGCACGCACGCACGCACACACACACACAGACATACACATCAGCACAAATATCTACACAAACACACACACACTTACACACACACGCGCGCACACACACACACACACACACACACACAACACAACACACATACACACACACTCATACACATACACAAACACGAACACACACACACACAGATACAACACACACACACACACCCCTCCCCCCCATATATATATACATGTATATATTATATATATATATATATATACACGCACGCACGCACGCACGCACGCACACACACACACACACACACTCATATATATATATATATACATATATATGTATATATAATTATTTATGTATATGTATATAGATATAATTATATACGCATGCGCGCACACACATACACTCACATACACACTCACACACACACACTCACACGCGCGCGCGCACACACACACACACACACAATATATATATATATATATATATATATATATATATATATATATATATATATATATATATATATATATATGCGATTATTTCACAACCAGCAAATGCATATTAGTATAATTATGTACATTGAAGTTTGTAATTCTTAAGGTTGGCAGTCAGTAGAAATCCTGACATGTACATAATTATCAATGGAATCCACCGACTTTGATAGACCATGGGATTGCACGCTGAGATGGATTGAAATTGCAGGACCTGATTTTGCATCGTGTCCTCTTCATTGTTGCTACCTGGTGCCCCCCAACCTCATTCCTCCTTGCTCCACTTTTCACCTTTTGGTCAAACGAGCATAGTCATCGGTGCCACCCCTTATCCCCAAAGCCCTGATATGGCTCTGTGCAGTCGGCTGGGTTTTAAACAAAAATAAGAGTAGTAACCGTGCCCTCCTCACTCTGGTTGACAGTGATACCCGTGAACTTCATGACTCACTTCCATACGATCCCGGAGCAAGCATGGAGGGCCCCTGCGATTTGGAGCTATCAGCCAGCTCGTTGTAGAGAAAGTCTTTAGGGATCCTGCCATTTACCATGTGGTAGGTGTGACCCTTGTGCCCACGAACCAGACCCCCCTCTATGGGTCAATAGTACCAATCCCGTGTGGTTATGTCGGGAGAGAATAAGGCTAAGGGAGTAAACCCTGAAAGAAGACCAGTACACGTCTTGTAGCTCTTGTTTACATCGTAGAAAACATATGCACACAGGATTAGCCAGAGTGTGTAAACAGTTGCAAAAAATACATTTGAATAACAGGAAGCACAAAACTAGCATTTTGGCTATACCAGTGGTTCTTCGAAAACAAAACAAAACAAAGCAAAAGGACGCGTATTTAATACAACCAGACGAAACAAGACATGTGTACATATATATATATATATATATATATATATATATATATATATATATATGTGTGTGTGTGTGTGTGTGTGTGTGTGTGTGTGTGTGTGTGTGTATGTATGTGTGTGTATATATATACATATATATGTATATATATATATATATATATATATATATATGTGTGTGTGTGTGTGTACGTGTGTGTGTGTGTGTGTGTGTGTGTGTGTGTGTGTGTGTGTGTGTGTGTGTGTGTGTGTGTGTGTGTGTGTGTGTGTGTGTTGTGTTGTGTATGCATTCTTATTCTTGTTTTCGTTTTTGAATTTTTCTTGCTCCTGCTTGCTTGAACGCGGTCAGTCACACTTGTATGGGAAAACAAAGCGAAACAAAATGAAAACAGGGGGAAAAACAAGAACACGTTTAATTTTGAGGACAGAGGCATAAGCACATTCATGCTTTTCATACACAGACCTCGCTTACAGGAGTGATGGTGGGCTGTCAGTTTCAACGATGATCTGATGACGGGAGTTTGCAGGCTGGTTGGTTCTGACAATAGAGCTGTGAACTCAAAATCTGATATCTCGAGTTCAACCCCAGCCTGCAACATTAAAAACTGGCCTGTTCGCTGCCCATCTTAATGTTTCCATCATTCTGGTGGTGTCAGCTTACTGTTTCAAAAGTCCCTTCCACCTACCTCTCCTCTCCAATTTCAAGACCTTGCCAGCGCGTAGGGTTTAGCGCAGGCTCAGGGAATCTGCCAGATAATTCTTGGCAGATTTGGGTGGAGCACATACGGAATTGTCCGAGTGCGATGAATCCCTCTTGAACAAACTCCAGACAAACCAGACTCCCTGACGACTATGTGGGGAGGTGGACACGGTGGTTACTATGGAGTCCAATGCGAAAACGTCAAAGATGTGTGCTAAGGGGGCAGAGAAATTGGGTACCGCTACTGCTGCCTTCCTTTTTATTCAGGCCTCAGTGATGCTGTCACGTCGGTTTCCCTCAAATAACACTGATGCTTTGTGTGTCAGGGCACGCCAATCAATCCCATCTCGTGCGCTTTCCTCAAGTTTCAGTTTCAGTTTCAGTGTCTCAAGATGACGTCGACGCGCTCGGGAAGAATTCCGTATGCACTAATGTCACAGGTGCCATGTATTGTGATCAGGTCTGAATCACAACA
>CM060310.1:80540124-80550124 GCA_030674185.1 Monoplex corrugatus | reverse complement strand
AATCGCCAAGGAGAGAGAGGATAAGGTGTTAAAGACAGCAGAAGATTCCGGCACCTGAAGCATTGTAGAGCAGGAAAGCTAGGGGGTTCCAGTGTGAAGAATGGTGTTTATGGGGTTGGGAATAAGAGCACTGAGCATAGGTGATTTACATTCTCTTGAGATGCTAGGCACTGACTATCCCTAATGCAGTTTTCATCTCTCTCTCTCTGAGAGGCCTTGCGTGGGAGATGCACACCTACACGCTTATCAGTCTCTCTATTCCCGGCTGGCTCTACGCAGTCGGCTGGGCTTTAAACAACAATAAACAACGACTTGTTTGCTTGCTTATGTACTTACTTACTTACTTACTTACTTACTTACCTACTTACTTACTTACTTACGTACTCACTCACTCACTCACTTACTTGCTTGCTTGCTTGCTTGCTTACTTAATTGCTTGCTTGCTTGCTTGCTTGCTTGTTTGCTTGTTTGCTTGCTTGCTTGCTTACGTAGGCCTACTTACTTACTCACTTACTTACATACATATTTATGATTAAGAAAATATTGTTTTAACCTAGTTAATAGATAGCTGAGCATTTCTGCATTGACTGGGGGAGGGGGTCTATCATGTGAGACGAATTCATGCAGAATAGCTAGTTGTGTTGAGATTCAGACCTTTAAATATTTATTTATTTACTGCATATATTTGTTCCTTTCTTGAAGGTACGATACACAGATACACATGTCATTTACATGTGACCAAGATTATTCCAGCGGTAGGCTGATAAAATACCAGTATAAAATGTAGTCTAGGTAAAACATAGTCTAGGTAGGGCCTCAGGATCTGGCCAGCTCATTGGTTTATGTGCAGGCTTAAGGCTTGTGTCATGATCACCATACGCATAACACCTGTGACGTTAATAATAATAATAATAATAATGTTTATTTGTATAGCGCATATTCCATATAAAAACATGCTCACCAGCGCTTTACATTTCGCAAGAAAGGCAAAGGTGATAAAAAATGTTCACAATTACATACACAATAAGATAACAACAAACATTAAAGCTATACAAGTAAGAAGACACATAAGAAACCACAGAATATTAAAATTTAAACACTGACTTATGTAATGAAGAAAGATTAACAGATTTTTCATATGAATAAAGAGGCATACTGTGTTTATATATTGCTGCGTGTGTTGTCTTGCGTACGTGTGTGTGTACATGTGTGTGTGCGTGCGTGTGCGTTGCTGTGCGCGTGTGTTTGTAAGAATGTGTGTGTGTGTGTGTGTGTGTGTGAGAGAGAGAGAGAGAGAGTGTGTGTGTGTGTGTGTGGTTGTGCGTGTGCTATGTTTGCATGCGTGTGTGTGTGTTTATGCATGCAATAGTTGTACATAAAATTATAATCAATATTTTGAATGAAGATAAAAACAGAAAAATTCTAATCCATATACAGGAAAAACATTACAACTTCAGTATTACAGCATTAATACCTTAACAATCAAAATTCCTCATAAATTATGAACTATTCGCATATCATACATCACAATTTACATACAAACAAAGATTTGAAAAAGTTTCTTAAAGTATTTCAGTCTCTTTCCCACTCAATTTCTCCCCTATCTCTTCCTCAGCTGTACACATACAGTGATACACACACATGCTCACTCAAGCACACACACACACCACACACACACACAACACACACACACACCACACACACACACATACATACACACATGCACGCACACACACACCTTGCTCTATAGGCCCTTATACAAAATACTGTTATACAGGCAGGAGAGATTAGTCTGATGACAGACTTGCAAACTAAGGCTCTTCAGGTTAGATTGAGTTTGAAAGAGGTGGGTTTTCAGGTGCCGTTTGAAGGTTGAGAAACACTTAGTTTTTCTGAGAGACAGTGGTAGAGAGTTCCATACATTTGGGCCAAAGACAGAGAAAGATTTTTTACCAAAGGTGTCTAGAGAGAAGCGAGGAACAGTCAACAGTGAGGTGTCAGAAGAGCGGAGCGTTCGAGAAGGTTTGTAACTCTGCAGGAGGTTGGCAAGATAGGATGGCATGTTCTCGTGATAGATACACTGAAAGCAAATGGAATTTGCTCCGAGCACAGAGACGTCATCTTGAGAAACTGAAACTGAAACTGAAACTATTCCCTGCTGGGAGATTTTTTTTTCTGGCCGGCTTCGCTGAGTAGATGTCTGCCCCCTTCATCTTGCTACCCTCCCAGCACACTTCATCTCGTGTGCTTTTTTATGGCGACCTATGACTGATTCACTATAAACCATAACACTAGGGTCGTCTTCCTCTTTTATGGAGAAGGGTGAGTGGTAAGGGGTGGAAGAATTCGCACAGGCAGAGAGACAGATACGACGAGGCAGAGACAGAGGCAGATAGAAACAGAGAATAAGAGAGATGGAGATTTGATACAGTGTTGTTGTTCACTGCCCTCATTGTGTTTGGTTAACTGACTTGCAGACAGTTTTACATACAGGAACACTATCTATGGATATCTGGCCCAGCAACCCCATGATGTGTAACACTTTTTTTTCTGGAATTCATGTATATCTGTCAGACAGTCTTTTAGTTGTCATATATTATATTCGTTCATTCGTAAGCCATTCAGATATTTTGTCACTGATTTGTTCGGCCTGGCATATTTGTCCGTAGAATCTTCTCATGGATAGTTCATGATGGAAACATGAAATGTTTGCCTTGGTTTTGTGTTTACATTGGCTGTCATCTTGAGTGGTGACGAAAACACAAACCTCAGAAAAGCGCATGTCATGTATATATGCCATGTTTATCACGCTCTGATTCCATTGTGGTTTTCACCGATTGATTCTCTACACAAAACATTTAAGGTGAGGGAGAGAGAGAGAGAGAGGGGGGGGGGGGACAGATAGATAGAGAAAGAGAGAATGTAGGTTTGGGTTTGAGTGGAAGTACCGGTGAGTGAGAGAGAGAGAGACAGACAGACAGACAGACAGAGAGAAAGAGACAGACAGACAGACAGATAGACAAAGAGACAGACAGACAGACTGACAAACAGGAGGATTTGGATGAAGTACCAGTGAGAGAGAGAGAAAGAGAGAGAGAGAGAGAGTGAAAGAGAGAGAGAGAGAGAGAGGGTGATTTGGGTGAAGTGCTAGTGATTGAGAGATGCAAAATGAGAGAGAGAGAGAGAGACAAAGACTTCAGACTTTAGACTTCAGATGGTTTATTAATATAGGCCACAGCCCCGTAGAAGGGGGATGCACATAACCATACATTCTCATAATCATACAAAAGTAGGCAATAACAACATTTCTAATTTGAAATATTTTGTACAAGTGCATACTAAATAAGCAAAAGGAACATAAGACACAAACATTCTATTCATATTCGAGCCTTGGGTCCCTTGGGAAGCATTAATTCTAAAAGAGACTCAAGAAATTGCTGTCTCTCTAAATTTATGCGCTTTGTATAAAAATAAAGCAAAGTTTCGAACGACTTTAAGGGCAGTTTATGACATCAATAAAGTCAATTTGAATAAGGAAGGTTCTCTATAATATTTGAGCGTATGTATTTCTCATGAATAGAATGGAGTGTTGGACAACATAATACAAAATGTACTTCATCTTTTTTTGTTTTGATATTTTGCACAATGAACTTAATAGATCACTATCACTATGTGCTCTGTATCTAAACTAATGAATTGTGATTTCTGATATACCTAACCTAAATCGTGTCATTGTATATTTTAGAGAGACAGACAGAGAGAAAGAAAGAAAGAAAGGAATAGAGAGAGAGAGGGAGGGAGAGAGAGAGTACAGAGAGAGAGAGAGAGGATTTGGATGAATCACCACTGAGACAGAGAGAGCGAGAAAGAAGAGAGGGGGAAAGAGAGAGAAGAGAGAGAAATAAAGCGAGGGAGAGAGGAGAGAGAGAGACAGACAGACAAACAGACAGACACAGACAGACAGACAGAGACAGAGAGAGAGTGGTGATATGGATGAAAGTACCAATAAGCGCTCACTAAAAAGGCACATTTGTCAGTAGTGTCGTTTTCATGATCCCAGAGTGGCTGTTTCCAAGTGCATCGTCTATAAAAACAAACAAACAATTAAGAGCCATAAATCTACCATGTGTAGGTGGTACTCTGGGAGTCATTATACGGTAGTGGAATAATGGCCTCATATAGACTCTATGTACATCCAAGCCAGTGTGTCCCTATCAAACAGGTCATCTGTACTGCCTTTACATCTTTGGTTCAGTCAAAAGGGCACTTTTTTTTTATTCAGGTCCGTGGGATGCATATGCTTTCTGGCCTGCGCACGTTTAAGATCCCACAGCAGTTTAATATTGTGAAGAGCAGGGCGTATGCCCGGCTGCCTTGGTTTTAAACATTAGAGAGGTTGGTTGATTTCTCAGGTCCCTCGCCTTGAAGACTGATTAGTCTTCTTGCCTTTCTGAAGTCTTGGTCTAAAAAAAAAAAAAAAGAAAAAGAAAAGAAAAAAAAAAAAATAGGTGTTACTGAACTGCTGCTAAGTGCACTTAAAAAGGGAGAGCAGTCAGAGTTGCACGTGGTAAATCCACCGTGACAAAAGAAATGAATATACATATAAACTCGACACGGTTTCTTAAACGATATGCAGCAATTGGACAACCCAAAGACCATATATTGTTACGTATTTTGAGATATATACGAAATCCAAAACAAGTTCGACTGCCCGCGTCCAAGCAAACAGGAACCAGAAAAACAAGAAAATCGAATCAGAACGCGTATTCGATACAGCAAGACAACAAGACAAGACAGGCGCAAATTTTCGGCCAACTGCCTTTGTCAAGCGCGAATGTACGATCACAAACAAACACCAAACAAATTCATGAGAAAAAGACTAAAACTTCCATTGCTCACAAACACATTTTGATTTCATTTAGTCTCTTTTACCACTGGACGAGGCGGCAGGGAAGTTTTAGTCTTTTTCTAATGAATTTGTGTTTGGTGTTTGTTTGTGATCGTACATTTGCGCTTGACAAAGGCCAGTTGGCCGAAAATTTGCGCCTGTCTTGTCTTGTTGTATTGAATACGCGTTCTGATTCGATTTTCTTGTTTTTCTGGTTCTTATTTTGAGAGTGTTACACCTCGGTACACGAGCAATGTCCTGAAATATATTATCCAAGACTCAGAGGATCTACAAGTTTTTCATGCGCAAAACCATCAACATAGAGTACATTTCTTGTGATTGTTTTAACAAACAAAACTTTTATTCCTTCGAAACCGAGATACTACATTTAATGCATCTATTAATTACCATATTAATATCAAAACAAACTGGTAAGGAAATCTTAAATATTTGTTAACGATTTTCACACCTGTTTGTCTTGATATTAGTATAGTAATCAATAGATGCATTAAATGTGAAAAAAAATTGTATAATCTAGAAATATACTGTAACAAGAAATAATAAAAAAATGTGTGCAGTTCAAAAAAGATCGTGCAGGAAGCTGGTGGATAGGGTGAGGGATTCAAAGGGTTAGAATGTATATTCCCTCCTCTCCCACTTTTACTCATATCATTAATTTGTTTGTATATTGTTTTCTTTTTGTTTGGATCTTTCCTGCTCTACTTTTACTCTTTTTTGCGTTGTTTCTTGTTTGGAAGACAATATGTTTGTTTAATTTGATTTATTGCAACAATTTTGTCTCCATGCTTCTTCATGAATTCATAATGATCATCAAAAAACTTTACAAAAGACATGGAAGAAAAAATGTTTTGCAGCAGAGTGTCTTTTCTTTTTTTTATTTTTTTAAGAGCTTTCCACTCTTTCACGGAGCATTATTTCATTTTTTTTCGTTTGGTGTATTTTGACGTTTTTGTGTTGTGAAGATACGTTGTTATGCAAATTGCAGAGCTGAAATTATTTCTAACAGAATTCAAGAAAACACAAATGATTGTGCAAGAGATATTTGTTATTCTCTCGATACAGTTTTGTTTATTTCGTTGTTGTGCGTTGTTTGGGCGTTTTTGTTTTTTGTTTGTTTGCTTGTTTGTTTTCTGTGTTTGTGTGTTTGTTTGTTTGTTTGCTTGTTTGATTGTTTGTTTTGATTGGTTAGTTGCTTACTTATTCCTCTCTCTCTCTCTCTCTCTCTCTCTCTCTCTCTCTCTCTCTCTCTCTCTGCGCGTGTATGCGTGTATGTGTGTGTGGTGTGTATGTGTGTGTGTGTGTGTGTGTTTGTGTGTGTGTTGTGTGTGTGTGTGTGTGTGTGTGTGTGTGTGTGTGTGTGTGTGTGTGTGTGTGTGTGTGTGTGTGTGTGTGTGTATTAGGTTTGCTATATTTTTCGTTGTTTCTTTTCTTTTCTCTTTGTTCTTCGCTTTATAAAACTGACTATATCGACAAGGGTGGTGCTGATAACAATAGCAGTGGTATTAAAGATGAAGCGATGATGATAATGATATTGAATCGTTATTGTTGTTGTTAATATTGTTGCTGCTGGTGTTACTGTTGTTGCTGCTTTTGTTGCTGCTGTTGCTTGTTTTCCTAATAATGGTGCTGAGATCACCATATCTCATTTTTATGTTCATTGCCATGATAATTATGTGCTCTTCTTCTTTGTTTTCTTCTGTTTCTTCTTCTTCTTCTTCTTCTTCTTCTTCTTCTTCTTCTTCTTCTTCTTCTTCTTCTTCTTCTTCTTCTTCTTCTTCTTCTCTTCTTCTTCTTCTTCTTCTTCTTCTTCTTCTTCTTCTTCTTCTTCTTTTCTTCTTCTTCTTTTTCTTCTTCTTCTTTTTCTTCTTCTTCTTCTTTCTTCTTCTTCTTCTTCTTCTTCTTCTTCTTCTTCTTCTTCTTCTTCTTCTTCTTCTTCTTCTTCTTCTTCTTCTCTTTTCTTCTTCTTTTCTTCTTCTTCTTTCTTCTTCTTTCTTCTTCTTCTTCTCTTTTCTTCCTCATATTCAAATCTTTCGAATACGTGTACACAGTTATATATATATATATATATATATATATATATATATATATATATATATATATATATATATATATAGTGTGTGTGTGTGTGTGTGTTTGTGTGTGTTTGTGTGTGTGTATGTGTGTGTGTGTGTGTGTGTGTGTGTGTGTGTGTGTGTGTGTGTGTGTGTGTGTGTTGTGTATGTGTGTGTGTGTGTGTGTGTGTGTGTGTGTGTGTGTTTTCACAATAACACGTCTTACTTCATATATTTTCTACTTCGTGTATTCTAACATTTTTGTCCTTATCTTATTTTGTATTGTTTTAATACAAACAAATAATGGACATCAGATACGCAGATTGGTCTACGTTCTAATAAGTATACCGTTTTTTTGTCTATCTTTATTTTTCTCATGTTTATTCTGTATTTCTTCTTCCTACTTTTCCTTCGTCTTCTTCTTCTTCTACATCTTCCTCTCTCCTTCTTGTTCTTTATAGCAAGATCATCATCAATATATTAATCATTATCATCATCATCATCATCATCATCATCATTTGTAGTAGCAGTAGTAGTAGCAGTAATAGTAATAATAGAAACACTACTACTATTATTATTATTATTATTATTATTATTATTATTATTATTATTATTATTATTATTATTATATTATCATTATTATTATTATCATTATTATTATTGTTGTTGTTGTTGTTGTTATTAGTTTTGTCGTTGTTGTTGTTGTTGTTAATATTGTTATGTTCTTATTACCATTGTTGTTGTTGTTGATGTCATTCTCATCATCATGATGATCGTCATCAGTATCATTATTATTATTATTACCACTATTATTATCACCACCATGATGTTCATTTTCGTTATCATCATCAACATCATCATCATCATCATCGTCGTCGTCGTCGTCACAGGAAGTAGCCCCAAGAGAAGGAAATTCGAGTTATCTCCCGTGCTGTTGTATTAACAAACCAACAAGGGAGAAAACAACACAACAAACAGCGAAGTCCATTTACTCAACGTAATGAACTGTTTGGTCTGAAACAACAGGAACGAAGCAGAACTCTTTGAAGGGGACACTGCTTTGAATAAAAACATTTAGACATTTGGGGATGGGCAAAGGGGAGAAAATCCTTAGTGGCCCTCTCAAAGTGCTTTGCCAGTCAATCAACCCTGCTCACCCTCTCTTAAGGCTGAGGACAAGTACCTGCATTTACTCTCCTCTCCTCTAGAGTGCATCCTCTTGACAGTTGTATTCAATTAATTTATTTTTTATTATATATTTATTTATTTATTTATTATTCATTTGTTTGTTTGTTTGTTTATTTTATTTATTTGTTTTTAGTTATTTATTCATTTATTTATTTATTCATTTGTTTGTTTATTTGTCTGTTATCTATTTATTTGGTTGGTTGGCTGGTTGGTTGGTTGGTTGGTTGGTTGGTTGGTTGGTTGTTTATTCATTTGTTTATTCATTCATTCATTTATTCACTTGTTTATTGGTTCATTTGTTTATTTGGATATTTACGTATTTACTTGCCTACTTATCTATATAGCTATTTCTTAATGTACTTAGTTAGGCAGGCAGTCAGTCATCTAGTCGGTCGGTCGGTCGGTCACTTAGTTCATTAGTTAGTCAGTTAGTTAGTTGGTTTGTTTGGTTACTTAGTTAGTCAGTCAGTAAGCTAATTTGTGAGTTAGTTAGTTTTTCAATAAAAGTTTCTGATTTTTCTCTGATGTAGTAGTTTTTGCCTGTGCTGTGTGCGGCGGTATATTGCTGCACATCCTGCATATTCCGTCTTTGGTGGGTCTGCATGCTGGGTGTTTTCATGCTTCTGTAAGCCACATGACATAGACGTGACTGACGGGATCTTTAACGTGCGTGTTTATTTATTGTTTTGTTGATTTATGTCAAGTGGATGGCAACGACGACGACGACGACGACAACAACAATGTCCGTTTAACATTTACTTATTCATTTCCCTACTTATTTAATTGTTAATGTACTTCAATGGTTAGTTAGTTATAATTATTCAGTCAGTCAGTCAGTCAGTCGATCGGTCGATCAGTCAGTCAGTCGGTCAGTCAGTCAGTTGGTCAGTCAGCCAGTCGGTCAGTCAGTTGGTCAGTCAGTTGGTCAGTCGGTCAATTGGTCAGTCAGTGAGTCAGTCAGTCAGTGAGTCAGTCAGTCACTGTGTTAGTTAGTTTGTCAGTCAGTCAGTCAGTCAGTCAGTCAGTTAGTCAGTTCGTTCATTAGTTGGTTAGTTAGTTAGATAGTTAGTTAGTTAGTTAGTTAGTTAATTAGTTAGTTAGTTAGTTGATTAGTTAATAAGTTAGTTACTTAGTCAGTCAGTCAGTTAGTTAATTGTTAATCTATTTAATTAGTTAGTCAGTCAACCAGTCAGCCAGTTGGTTGGTCAGTCAGTTGGTGGGTCGGTCGATCGGTCAGTCAGTGAGTCAGTCAGTCAGTGTGTTAGTCAGTCAGTCAGTCAGTCAGTCAGTCAGTCAGTCAATTAGTTTGTTTCATAAAGTTTTCTGATTTTTCTCAAATGCGAGTATTCACGTAGTTTTTGTCCATACTGTGCAGACGGTACATTGCTGCACATCCTGCATATTCCGTCGTTGGTGGGCCTGCATTCTGGGTGTTTCCATGCTTCCGTAAGCCACATGACATAGACATGACTGGATGGATCTTTAACGTGCGTGTTTACTTATTCATTTACTCATTTAAACATTTAATTGTTAGTTGCTTACTTATTTAGTTGTTAAGTCACTTTTTTTAGTTATTTAGTCAGTTAATCAGTGTTGTTTCTCAGAAGAATGTTGAGAGTTCCATATACAGCAAAGAAAACAAACGAGACAGTCTTGATGGAGGCAGACACAAGTAGATCACTCATAAGGAAGATTAGGAAAAGACAAGCAACATTTATAGGCCATTTTATGAGGAAGGGGGATTTGAAGCACCTGGTCACAACGGGAAAGCTGGAGAGAAAGAGAGCACCAGGTAGTCTCAGGGAGAGAATGCTGGACGGACTTGCAGAGTGGCTGGGGATGAGGAGGGTGG
>CM060310.1:80517624-80535124 GCA_030674185.1 Monoplex corrugatus | reverse complement strand
TTGTTTTTTGTTTTGTTTTTGTTTGTTTGTTTGTTTTTGTTTTTTTGTTGTTGTTTTTTTTGCTGGTTGGTTTTTGAAAAAGTCAGACATGAGATTCAAATCTGAACATTTCAATGCCAATTTAAACGCTGGTTTCTCCAAGCTGACTAAATGTTTCATGGTATAGACTAACTGTAACTTTTCTGAAATACAAGTAAGTAAATATTATAACCATGTCACTGTTTAACTTTTATCATGCATGATATATACTGTTTTCTTCTATATAGTTCATACGTTGAGATTTTTTGTTTTGTTTTGTTTTGCATTGCTATGCTTTTCTGCTGTTGGTCTTGTTCATGGTTTTATATTACTGATGCAGTAACAATACGATGAATGAGAATATGATACTGATAATCATCATCATCATCATCATACTTACAAGGCTTCAGATCTTGACATACAAATCAAGCCAAAGCGCACGGTCTCACGTATCATTCACTGAAAGATTTTACCCATAATGACTAAAACTCTAGGGCGCAAAAGCACATGTTCATTGTATACGTTTGTCATGTGCTACAGGGTTAGCCACATAGTCACATATTTGACCAAAAGAAGGTATGCGAAAAGACGGAAAGGTCACCCCATTATGTGATTTATAAACTCCTGTAAGAGGATTCATATTAAACACACACAACATACACACACACACACACACACACACACACACACACACATATATATATATAATATATATATATATATATATATATATATATATAACACACACACATATATATATATATATATATAATATAGATCGATAGATAGATAAATACATAGATAGATAGATAGATAGATAGATAGATAGATAGATAGATAGATAGATAGATAGGTAGATAGACACATAGATAGATACATAGATACATAAATACATAGATACATAGAGAGAAAGATACATAGAGAGATAGATAGACAGACAGATAGATAGTTGAAAAGAACTTTGAGATGGTTTCACTCTTCTAGTGCTCGTTAGTTTTGAGAGCTGAGAACATTCAGTGTTGAGAGTCTGGCTGGGGACTCGGTAATGATCTGCACAATGCGACAGTAAAGACCGCTATTTTCGTCTTCATCGATTTTCTTCTGGACTTGATGTACTTACTACTGGGCTGTCTCTATGCGCCTGTGTGTTTGTCAGCGCGTTTATCCTCTTTTTTTATGCATCTTTAACGTGAGCTGCTCGCTCAGTAGACTACCAGAAGGGGCTGGGATTGGAGGGTGAAGGGTTAGACTGTTGATCTGACATATTCATTTCTTGCCCGCAACATAAAGACAGACTAGTTTGATGGCCATCTTGACGTGTTGATTATCTTGACGATCTTGGTTTACTTTTCGATAAGGCCTGTTTCCACCCTGCTTCAAAATCTAACCCAAGACATAGTGGTTTGTGTTTTTTTGTTGTTTGGTTGGTTTTTATTCATTATTTATTTTATCTCGTTATCTATCTGTTTATGTATTTATCTGTTGTTTATCTTGTTTATCTGTGAATGTAGAAGGCTTGAATGAATGGTGGCTGTAGTTTGCTGGTACTTTTATATGTTCAGGCATTTTATGTTGTTGCGTTTCATGAAACGTTTGGGTTTGGGTTCTAAGTAGATGCTAGAATATCGTACGTATGATACGAGAGAAATGTATGCATATTTTCATTTCCAAATGTGGATTCATCAGGAATACTGAACTTAATTGCGTTGGACTGAATTGAATGTTCTTTTGACAGAAAACAACTTTAATTTCCGATGAAAAGAATTGTGATGACCGAAAGGCAGCTAAAAAATGTAAAATAAATCTATCGATATATCTGTCTACCTGTCTCTCTGTCTGTCTGTCTGTCTTTTTAACCATCTATCGATCTGTGTGTCTGTCTGTCCATCTATCAGTTCATCTGTCCATCTGTTCATCTTTCTGTCTACACAAATACATACATGCACATACATAATAAATACATACATTTATGTGTGTGTGTATGTGTCTCTGTGTCTGTGTGTTTGTGTGCCGTGTGTGTGTGTGTGTGTGTGTGTGTGTGTGTGTGTGTGTGTGTGTGTGTGTCTATGTGTGTGTGTCTATGTGTGTGTGTCTATGTGTGTGTGTCTATATGTATGTGGAAAGATAGATAGATAGATAGATAAATAGATAGATAGATAGATAAATAGATAGATAGAAAGATACATAGAAAGATACATAGATATATACATAGATACATACATAGATACATAGAAACATATATAGACAGACAGGCAGACAGATAGATAGATAGATAGTTAGATAAATAGATAGATAGATAGACAGACAGATAGACAGGCAGGCAGATAGAGAGAGTGAGACAGAGACAGAGAGACAGAGAGAGACACAGAGAGAGAGAGATCACATAAAAGTGTACTCTTTACATCATAAATGTCATACTTTATATGACAGATCAATCCTGCCAAATTTTCCATACACGAGTAAACCAGATGTTGCACAAGCATCGAAGTTTCGACCATCCCCATGCCCACACCCACACCTACACCCACACCCACACCTACACCCACACCCAACCCACACCCACGCCATAGAATGTTTACTTCCGTGTACGAACCCAAACTGGCATCAAGTGAAATGGAACATTAAAAAAAACAAAGGCAAGCTGACATGGACGAAAGCAAACAAATAATAATAAGAAAAAATGGGCCGAACCTTTCAAAAAACAAACAAAATGGAAGAAGAGAAAAAGAAGGAAAAAAAACAGTAATAATTGGTGATGTGCAGCCTCCATAGAATTTTATCTACGTCGTTAGGAATCCATAGAGAGCAGTTTCAGGTTATTTACAGCCCACTGGCTGATTTCTGCCCTACTTGGAACTAGTAACAGGAGGACCGACTGATCGATGATGTGTGCTGCTAGAAGGCAAAGCTGGACTTGAATCATAAAATCAGGGATACACATTTGCTACCAGAGATACAAATTTCGAACAAGATGCACATTAGCAATTAGAGATACAAACGTGCAACTAGAGATACAAATTTGAAACCAGACATATAAATTTGCAACTAGAGATACAAATTTGAAACCAGAGATACAAATTTGCAACTAGAGATACAAACTTACAACCAAGATACAAATTTGCAACCAAAGATACAAATTTGGAACCAGAGATGCAAATTTACAACCAGAGATACAAAGTTGCAACCAAAGATACAAACTTTCAACCAAAGATACAAACTTGCAACCAAAGATACAAACTTGCAACCAGAAATACACACTTGCAACCAGAGATATAAACTTGCAACCAGAAATACACACTTGCAACCAGAAATACACACATGCAATCAGAGATACAAACTTGCAACCAGAGATACAAACTTGCAACCAGAAATATACACTTGCAACCAGAGATACAAACTTGCAATCAGAGATGCAAACTTACTACCAGAGATACAACTTTACAAGCAGAGATATAAACTTGCAACCAGAGACGCACATTTGCTATCAGAGATATAGACTTGCTACCAGAGATACAAATTTGTAACCAGAGAGACAAACTTGCAACTAGAGAATAAATTTGCAACCAGAGATGCAAACTTGCAAACAGAGGTACAAATGTGCAACCAGAGACACAAATTGCAATCAGAGATACAAAGTTGCAGCTATAGATACAATTTGTAAGGTTAAATGTAGATTTTTTTATTATTATTGTTGTTATTGTTCATTTGTTGGAGGGTTTTGTTTTTGTTTTTGTTTTTGATCTGTTTTTCTTTTGCGATTTTTTATGAGGTACACGTGTGCACTTTATTCAAGCCACACTATGTAGGCGGTATATTGCTGCACAGTCTGCATAATTCTATTTCCGGGGGATCGTGCATGCTGAGCGTTTTTGTGTTTCCATAGCCCACCGAAGACTGACATGAGTTAACGCGTATATTTCTTGTTCTGTATTTGTATAGACACGCAAAGGGGTTTGGACATTTAACAGTTTGCACACATGTTTATCTGGGTGCTCTGTAAAATCGCCACATTTGTCCACGAGGCAAGACATATTCAGGCAGGATCGAACTGCAGACTTTCCGATTGTATGTCTGATATTCTAACCATTTGATTACAGCACCTGTCAAAGTTATTGTTTAAAGTCTGTCTTGGTTGGTTGGTTGGTTGGTTGTTGGTTGGTTGGTTGGTTGGTTGGTTGTTTGGTTGGTTGGTTGGTTGGTTGGTTGGTTGGTTGGTTGGTTGGTTGGTTGGTTAAGTGGGTGTTGGTTGGTTTGTTGGTTGATTGCTGGTTGTTTGGTTGATTGGTTGGTTGGTTGGTTTTGGTTGATTGGTTGGTTGTTTGTTGATTGGTGGGTGGTTGTTGGTTGGTTAGTGGTGGGTGTTTGGTTGGTTAGTGTTGGTGGTTGGTGTTGGTTGGTTGGTTGGTTGTGGTTAAGTGGATGGTTAGTGTTGGTTGGTTGGTTGGTTGGTGCTGTTGATTGGTTGGTTGGTTGATTGGTTGGTTGGTTGCTTGGCTGGTTGGTTGATTTGTTGGTTGTTTGGTTGGTTTTTTTAAGGATCATCGTGCTTAGGCAGTTTCCTTTGTGCTCACTTGTTTTCTCTCTCTGTTTCTAGGCCACGTTAATGGCTGCAGCAGCTGGAACAGTTGTGTTTTGTTGTTGTTCTTCTTTTCTCTGTTCGTTTGTTGTTTTGTTTTGTTTGTTTGTTTTTTGTGGTGTTTTTGTTGTTGTTGTTGTTACTTGTTTTTTGTTGTTGTATTTGTTGTTGTTTTTTGGAGGGGTTACAATGCAATGATGACGATGACGATGATGATTGTAATCATGATGCATGGAGTTCCATCTAGGACTGAGACTGTGTGACAGGGCTGTACACTACGCCTACTATCATGATACAATCTACCATCAACCAGGCCCCAGAGATACAGACACCTGCAGTGTTTAATCAGAAGATTAAAGCAGTACCCTCAATGATGCACCTGTGATAGGGATGAGACTTAGCTGTGTGGTCCCATTCTTCCCAACGAGTCCATAGCACGCTCAGCGTTGTATAGTAGCTAGCTGAAGCAAAAACAAAATAAATAAATGAATAAAAATAAAAAAGTAAATAAAAACTACAATTATTTTGAAGGGACTAATGGAAATTCGAACCCACAACCTTACTGTCAATGCTAACCACTATACCACGGCGACTGGTTTTAATGTTGAGAGTCTGTTTGGAGTTTGTTAAACAAAAGGATCTGTGAGATTCTGACATTTCCATGTGCATTTCACCAAAATCCGCTAGTAATCATGTGTCAGACTCCTTTAGTCTATGCAAAACCCTAAGCACTGGCAAGGTCTTAACATCGGGAAGGAGGGGGGTTAATGAAGGGCTTAAAAATACTATGCTAACACTGCAAGATTGTTTGAACCCTTTGACTCCCGCACCCCATCTATGAATTACAAAAACTTAACCCTTTGATTCCCTCACCCTCTCTACCAGCTTCCTGCAGCAAGCTGATGGATAGGGTGGGAAATCAAATGGTTACGTTTCTGCTTTACTAGAGCATGGTAGACAGGGTGTGGGAGTCAAAAGGTTAAACATTACATTGGGCTGTGAATGTAGCCGATTTTGTGATGTGGACTGGAACTAAGCTCACGACATCAGATCTTGAGTCCATGACTCTATCAAAAGAACCGATCATATATCATGTTGCGATAAAGACACAGTAGAAAAGGCATGGCTAATGGAAGGAAAAGAAAAAGAAAGAAAGGGAGGAAGAGACAGAAAAGAGGAAAAGAAGATGTAAGAAAGAAGACATGGAGAGAGACTAACAGAGAGAGATATTTGATAGTTTGTTTATTTTATCTAAGACATTACTCTTCCTGAAAGGATATAAGTAAAGACAGAGAGAATAAAAACACTTTTTTTTCGAAGGAAACTGCATATGTACAATAATGCATTTTAACGTCCAGCCCATATAGTGTCCAAACCAATACAAATCGATGATCTTAGCATTACGACATCAAAACAATGCAAAATCAAAATACCAGTAATGATTAAACAGAAGTAAAAAAAATTAATGGGAGGCACACAAACAAAGGGGGAGAGAGGCGCAGAGAATGAGAGAGAGAGAGAGAGAGAGAGAGAGGGAGATAGAGAAAGGAAATAAAATGAAAAGACGTTTTTCTTCCAATGGTGTAAATATTAGCATACAAGCACATTCATGCATGTATCATTGCTAATTTACTTACATTAAATCAACAACAACAAAAAAGCAGGACGCAACAAAACAAAGTTTAAAGAAAACAAACAGAAACTACAAACAAAACAAAACACCGAAAAGGCTGGAAAAAAAAAACGAAAGAAAAAATGAAGTAAGACATATATCACAAAAAATACACAGAAGCGTTTATAGATATGATATAACGTAACAATATAATATAATCTGATACAACAATACCACACTACAATTTAATATAGCATAATGCAATAGAATAATATAAAATAGAATAGATGTAAACAACAAGGCAAGAGATAAAGAGAAGAAAGAAAGAGAGAGAGAGAGAGAGACAGACAGACAGACAGACAAGAACAGAGACAGAGAATGAGAGAGACAGAGACAGAAGAGACAGAGACAGAGCAGAGATCAGCATCTGAAAAGAGAAAGAGAGAGAGAGAGAGAAGATCAGCATTTGAAGAGAGAGAGACAGAGACAGAGAGAGAGAGAGAGATCAGCTTTTGAGAAAGAGAGAGAGAGAGAAGAAAATGAGTAGGGAGAATAGGTAAAGGAATGGAAATATGGGGCACATGTAATTAAATACACAAGACCTGACACTTCTGACAAAATAAGTTAAAAAGGAAAGTCATCATCGATATGTAGCCACATTGATGGATATGTTACAGTATTGATGAACAGTCTAGTAAAACGTGATTTTGTTTTTGAGACTTGGAAACTGTACAACGATTCCTGAACTAAAGAATTAGCGAGTGCGTTGGTATGGGTGGGGAAAGGACGTCATGCACGTTGAGTTGTTTTGCTTGTTTAGTCATGCCTTCATCATTCGATCATCAGTGTGTTTGCTTGTTTGTTCATTTGTTTGTTTGTTGTTGTTTGTTTGTTTGTTTGTTTGTGTGTTTTGTGTTGTTGTTTGTGTGTTTGTTGTGTTTGTTTTGTTTGTTTGTTTGTTCGTTCGTTTGTTTTGTTTGTTTGTTGTTTGTTTGTTTGTTTGTCTTGTTTGTTTGTTTGTTTGTTTGTTTATTTGGTTTGTTTATTTGTTTAACTTTTTGTTTCTTTCTTTCTTTGTTGGTTGCTTGGTTGGTCGGTTGGTTGGTTGAATTGATGGCTGGTTGGATGGATGGTAGGTGGGTGGGTGGGTGGGTGGTGGGTTGGTTGGTTGGTTGGCTGGCTGGTTGGTTGGTTGGCTGGTTGGTGAGTTGGTTGGTAATGCATTGTAAGCCATCAGGTCTTGACTGTTTCATCTGGCATATAATGTTTCATTTATTTTTTTGTAACAGCTATATGACAGCGTAACATAAACATTTCTTCCTCATATTTACATGTCTAAATGCACTGGTAAAGATACAACTAAGGTAGTATGAAAACATGAGATGGCGGTGATTTTTCAAATTAAATGAATATATATATATATTATATATATATATATATATATATATATATAATATATATATATAATATATCAGTGACATACAATGAGAGGGACTGAGACACAAAGAGTCAAGAAAGTGAAACAAATGTTGATTCAAGTGCATGCAACCAAGGACATGACAAATGAACCAAAAACCTGATCTGTCATTTGTGCCATCAAACCAAGGAAACTGTGAACGATAAAACTTCAAACAGAGAAGAAAAAACATTTCCAGCAAACAGCAACCGCGAGAGAGAGAGAACAGGAGAAGAGAGAGAAAGGGAGACAGAGAGAGAGAGAAAGGGAAAAAAAAAGAAAAAAAAGAGAGAGAGAGAGAAACAGTACAGAGAGAAGAGATGGAGAGAGAAAGAGAGAGAGAGATATATATGATAAAATAGATATACAGACAAAGACAGAGAACAGACACAGACAGGAAAATAGAAAAACGAAACAGAGAGAGAGAAAGAGAGAGACAATGACAATTACAATGAGAGAAAAAGAGAGGGAGAAAGAGGGAGACAGGCAGACAGACAGACAGACAGACAGACAGAAAGAAAAAGAGGAGTGAGAGAGGAGAGAGAGAGAGAGAGAGAGAGAGCAGGACACACAGACAGAGAGCGAGAGGCACACAGAAAAACAGAGGACAGTGAGACAGGGAGAAACAGAGATGGAAAAAGAGGGACAGACAGACACACAGACAGACAGAGACAGACACAGAGAACAAGAAGAACAAGAGACACAGAGACAGACGGAGAGCAGGTCACATGGCAGTCTACAATTCCCCGGCAGTGTTTGGTGCCAGAAGAGGGGATGGAGTGTAAACGCTACACAGAAAATGGCTCCATGGCCGTTAGTCTCACCGCTGCTCTGTGACAGCAAGCACAGGGAGGAATGAAGTGATCTTTCCGACCCAGTGGTCACTAGACAGGAGTTAGAGATGGGAAGTGTGACAGATACTTTTTTTATACTTGACAGGAGGTAGCACTACCATCACCATCTCTCTGTGTCTTTCTTGTCTGGTCTCTGTCCTGGTTCCTCTCTGTTCTTTGTCTTCTCTCTCTCTCTCTGCTCTCTCTCTCTCTCTCTCTCTCTCTCTTGTTTTTGTCTCTCCTCTTCTTTTCTCTTACTCTCTCTCTCTCTTTCTCTCCCCTCTCTCTTACACTCTTTTCCCTCTCTCTCTCTCTCTCTCTCTTTCTCTCTCTCTCTGTATCTCTGTCTCTGTCACTCTCTATCTGTCCGTCGCTCTCTGTCTCTGTCTCTCTCTCTCTGTCTCTTTCTTCTCTCCCTCCTCTCTCTCTCTCTCTTTCTCTCTCTCTCTCTGTCTTCCTCTGTCTCTTTCTCTCTCTGACTCTCATCTTCTCTGTTGTTTCTATCTCTCTCTTTCTCTGTGTGTGTGTGTGTGTGTGTGTGTGTGTGTGTGTGTGTGTGTGTGTGTGTGTGTGTGTGTGTGTGTGTTTGTGTAGTGTGTGTGTGTGTGGCCTGTGTCACTACCTTAAAATCTCTTTTTTTTCCTGTCTGTCTCTGTCTGCTCGTCTCTCTCTCTCTCTCTCTTCTCTCTCTCCCCCTCGTCTCTCTCTTTCTCTCTCTCCCTCCATCTCTTTCCATCTCTCTCAGTCTTTCTTCTCTGTCTCTCTGTCTCTGTCTCTGTCTCCTCTGTCTCTCTCTCTCTCTCTCTCTCCCTCTCTCTCTCTCTCCTCTCTCTCTCTCTCTGTTTCACCTCATCAATGTTTTCGTCCATTTCAATACATATATTCCGCCCTAACTCTTACACCTCTTTTACTGCCACCCATACGCTGTTTTGCACTTTATTGCTTCCTTCTGTTTTTTTTCTTTTATTTATTTTTACCCCTACATCTGTCCATATCCTCTAGGCCTGCTCCCCTTCCCAAAGCTTTCCCCAACCCCTTTTGTTTCCTATCTGCTTCTAATGCCTTATCCCTATATATTGGAGAGATAGGTTGATTTCCCATGTCCCTGCCCATGAAGTCCAATTAGCTTTTCTTGCCTTTCTGAAGTCTTGATCGAAAAAGAACAATAATGTGGCGCTGCACTGCGGCGACGCCTTCTCAAAGGGGAGAGCAGCCAGAGTTTTATTTGTAAACCCACCGTGAGCAAAAGAAATTAATATCAATGCATGTCCTTAACTGTACACCTATTGTTTCTCGTACCTCTCTCTGATCTCAAGAGACTTTTCCTATAAGTCGATCACTGAGAGAGACAGAAGAAATGGAAAAATGAAAGCGCAGTCTTTGTTCTCCGATAGTAAAGTTAAAGGTATTACAGAATAATAATTTGACAAGTTAACGTTCGTTGTGGCTAAGATCTACTGGGCAGAGAAAAAAGAAAAAACAGAAAAGAAAGAAGAAACAGACAGAGAGGTGCAGGGGGGGGGGGGGTAGTAAGGGAAAGATACAGGGGAAGCAGAGAAAAGATGGAGAGAGAGAAAGAGTGAGAGAGAAAGAGAGAGAGAAGAAAGAGAGAGAGAGAGAGTGCAATGGAAAGCAAGTGTTATTTGTTTACAATTTAATCAAAAACTTTTTTGTGAAAGCCAACAAACAAAGAAAAACAGTAAACAAGAAAGTCTGAAACATCAGAAAGGGAAAATTATCCTCGCAAATAGCACTCACGACAAGGTGGAAGCACACACACACACCAACACACAACACACACACACACCACACATATATATATATATAATATATATATATATATATATATATATATATATATATGCACACACACACACACACACACAAAACACACACACACACACACACACACACCACACACACACACACACGCACACACACACTCACACACCATACACACACATACACACAACACACACAACAAACACACACAACACACATAAACACACAACACAACACACACTTATACAAGCACACAAATACTTACACATACACACACATCAATACACACTCGCACAACATCACAGACACAAACACACAGACACAACACACAGACAAACACAGACACACAACAAACAAAGACAAACACACACAACACACACATCATACAAGCACACATACATCATACAAGCACACAACATGCAAACACACACACACACACACAACACACCACACACACACACACACACATGCAAACACCACACACTACACAACACACACAGACAGACAACACACAGCACAACTAGACAAGACAAGAACAGAAACAGATCAGAAGAGAGACAGAGAAAGCAAGAGAGACAGAGAGGAAACATAGAAACAGAGAGAGAGAGAAAAAAAGAGACAGACAGACAGAGAGAAAGAGAGAGAGAGAAAGAGAAGAGAGAAAGAGAGGCAGAGACACAGACACAGACAGAGAGAGCAAGTTGTTTGGCAATCTACGATCCCCTGCAGTACTTGATGCCAGAAGAAGAGCGCAGAAGAGGGGCTGGAGTGTAAGCACTACACAGAGAGTGGGCCCTACGGCCGTTTGTCTGACTGCTGGTCTGTAGCGACAAGCACGGGAGAAAAGAAGCAATCTTTCTCACTCAGTGGACATTAGACAGGCATTAGAGATGGGGAGTTTGGCAGTTACCTTCTAGATTTGACAGCTGATAGCCTCCACCTCTCTGTCTGTCTGTCTGTCTGTTTCTGTCTTACTGTCTCTTTCTTCTTCTTCTTCTCTCTTCTTCTTCTTCTTCTTCTCTCTCTCTCTCTCTCTCTCTCTCTCTCTCTCGGTCTTCTCTCTGTGTGTGTGTGTGTGTGTGTTGTGTGTCTTTCTGTCTGCCTGTCTGTCTGTCTGTCTGTCTCTCTCTCCCTCACTCTCTCTGTCTGTGTCTCTCTGTCTCTAACTCCCCCCCCTCTCTCTCTCCCTCTCTCTCTGTCTGTCTGTGTCTCTCTGTCTCTAACTCCCCCCTCTCTCTCTCTCTCTCTCTCTCTCTCTCCCTCTCTCTCTCTCTCTGTCTGTGTCTCTCTGTCTCTAACCCCCCCCCTCTCTCTCTCTCTTCTGTCTGTGTCTGTGTCTCTCTGTCTCTAACTCCCCCCCCCCTCTCTCTCTCTCTCTCATTTTTCTGTCTTTGTAATGTGTCAATATCTATAGTGATAAAGATAAAGAAGCAGCAAGTTGATGGTCCCCGATTTAAATAACACACATCTGATCAACTTGTGAGATATTTTCTTACCGACAGACTATCTCTATATACATGTCTTGCTTATATTATTGGAATCATTATGGCATTGCCTACGTCCAGCCCCAATGGTATTTCTAACACTACAGCTTTTTTCTGTTGTTCTCTATAACTCAACCCGTCATCTGTTTGTAGTTGTAAGTCTGCCTCTTAGCCATCAACACTTTTCAACCAAGTTCCTGTTTTTCTTACATTAACCCTTGCTGACCTGTTCATTCCCATTTTACTGGCTATCCCCTCTCCCGTTTCTATTCTTAACACTGTTGTTCCGCCCCATTCCTATCTTTTACAAATAATCCTTACTGTACTCTTAGTGCGGTGAGTGTATGTACAGGCTTTTAATACACGTCACGATTATATTAGATTTTACCTTTCCATTACAGGTTGTTTGCAATGATATTGTAAGTGGAAATATTCAAACAGTACGTTCATTGTCTTGGAAAAAAACAACAATGAAACTGTACAGTCCTTCCCTATTCCATCCTCCTACCTTATTTCATAAATTCGCTGTTTCTGCCTCTGAATCTACTAATTGCTGGCAGGTCTGGGTGGAGCGCATATGGAATCGCCAGGCTGCGATGAGTCCCCCTTGAACAAACTCCAAAGTCCAAACTACGTAGCCCTTCTGTTCAGCTCTAAGTTAACTCCCCTGTCCCTGCTTCTGACGTCAACAGGTTTGGTTTTTCTTTAAAACAACGTTTCTGTGTTCAGAATGCATTGCATATGCACCAACGCCATAGATGTTTTGTGGCAGAAAAATATCCCATATAATGATGGCATAAGCTAAAAGCTTGCGCATAAACCCAGCGCACGGGTGATGTCTATAGGTTCTATCTAATTTGTGTGTTAATGATAATGATAATGACGATGATAATAAAATTAATGATAATAATAATAATGATGATGATAATACAACAACGATAACAGAACAGTAATTATAATATAAATAATAATGAATAATAATAATAATAATGATGATGATCGATGATGATGATGATGAGATGATTCCATTATAAGCACAAGCATACATGTCAGAGAATGCTCATTGCACTTTACAAACACTATAAACATTGCGATGTTAGTACAGTAATGCGGTACAACAATCGTTTGCATACATGTACACTAATACACAAGTCCAGCAATAAACATTTTCCTCTGCCAGTACATTATAATGCAGTATGAATATTAAAGAATAAATGTATACATCAATAAATCAACGCAACATAAACATGGTTCACCAAAAATAACAGGAAATAAGTGTTTCAGTTTATCAGTGACAATCCCACACATGAAAAAACACACACACATATAAACACGCATACATACGTACACACACGCAGACACACACACAGACAAGCAAACACATATACACACACACTGTGTACACACACACCACCACACACACACACACACACACACACCCCTACACACGCACACACACACACACACACACACACACACAACACACCACAACACACACACACACACACACCACACACTTAATACAAACCGTAATACCATTTGATTTAGAAGAGCCACAACCATCAATTTTAGATTTTTAGAGATACTTCTGAAAGAAATGTCTTCAAGGTTCTATATGCTATTGTGTATGTTTGTACTGATTTGTTATTAAAACAAATTATGCTAACTGCAATGTTTTACGGAACCCACCAAAAGTAATATGAATGTTCCCAGCTCAGTCCATAAATATCAATCTGCTAGAACTAAGTTCTATGTACAACGAAATGATGCTGGCAAATTTATTAGTATATATATATATATATATATATATATATACAGATATATATATTTGCAAAGTCAAGGCACCCACATGTCACCATTAAGCATTAACATCATAAAAGCATCACACATAATGAAAACTACAAACTCTCGAAATCGGTTTCTCAATTGGTTACACATCATCTCTGATAATGCCAGTCTATAAAAGAGGACACCCATATTCCTTCATGACAGCAAAATTTCTTACAGCCTATTCCTTCCATCCCATCTGAAAGACCAACAGACATTATATAGTTATGATATGCCATGGCACTCCTCAGTAAATAACTCGAAATGAAATATGTATCAAATGAACTCCAGAGTTAATGAACGAAGCATGTCAGGTCCGCTAAACCTTTCCATACCAAGTTGATCCAACCTCTAGCAATACAGCCTCAGCTGTATTTATACTCACTGCAGCCCGCTCCAACATTACTCCACCAAGATCCCTTTAAGAACTGGTGGGGGGTTCTTTCAGTATAAATAGCATCCCCACCTTCTGGAAAATCCGTGCTACAAAGTTCCTCTTTTCTGTCACTCTCTTTGTTTCTGCCTGTGCGTTCTGTTATTTCTTCATATCATGTTCTGCCTTGCTGCACTGGTCAAGTCTTAAGTATTTTCTCTCATGATTGATAATTTGATATATATGTTAAAGTGCATTTGGGGCTTTAGAGAAATGGGATATGTGTAAGCAATGTTAGGTAATTTAGGCCCGTTTTTTATATATGTGACGAAATGAGTCCTAACTCGCAGGCAGCGAAAAGAGTAGAGGCCCGGAAAAGGTGTATTGGGTCGATTTTTTTCAATTTTTACTTTTCGTCAAAAATTTAATATTTAATCTTTAACTTACATGTACATGCAATCAGCACTATATAATTCAATGGAATGTATTTAAATGCGTTACCAGATAACGGCATGTTTTTTGTGTCAGAAAAAGGGATAAATAAACTTAAATAACAAGATAATTACAGTAGATTTTCACACCAATTTTTGTGTGCTATTGTGGCATGATGTGTTTTACCATGGTACAGAATTTGGTAAAGATTGGTGAAATAGAAATACCTGTTGCTAAGGTAAAACTTCACTGAAGTGGTGAAAATTTTAAAACTTGATTTTCTCAAAATGGCCGTTTGCTATGTTACACACTTCAAACACCCATAACTTCCTTATTTTTAGGAGTAGAATAATACATTTCATATGAAAGAAGAAAGTTAATAATCTGGACATTTTGAAAATCATAATATCCTAAAACCTGTAATGTTCACCTTAGGACTCATTTTGTTAAAACGGGTCACATATGTTTTAGCGTCCTAAGTTGTGTTTAGGTATGTTTTTAAATCACTTGTGTGATATATTGGACGAAGTGGTCAACGTCAGGGGCATTTCCTAAGCTTATGTGTGGGAATGCATTGATATGTGTACTTATTTTTCTGTTGTTTTATTTTTCTGTAGTTTAAGTAATATGCTTTGAAACAGGTTATAACCCTGATATGGCTCTATGCAATCGGCTGCACTTTAAAAAATATAGCAAAGTAACTGTTGTCTTTCTTCAAACGCATAGGGGTAAATAAAAGACAATCGGCAGAACAGTTCCTCTAGTAAATAAAGAACTAGAAATTAGATATGATCCTCACTAACATCAGTCTTAGCTACAACATTTATTATGAAAAATCCACTAAAACTTTGCTGATGACGCAAAGTTACGATCTGAAACAGAGAGACAAACAAACATAATCAAGCCATTCGAACATGTTTCTAGAGAGACAGACAAACAAAAATAATCAAATCATTCGAACGTGTTTCTAGAGAGACAGACAAACAAACATAATCAAGCCATTCGAGCAATCTTCTTTTTTTTTATCCATACGTTATTACAACAAATCCATATTTTGTACTTTTTAAGGGTACTGTAAATATGAAAAAGGTATCAGATGAAAATAAATAAGACGAAGTAAAATGAGGATAACAGTCACAACAGTAAAACAAATCGTAAGTATTGTTTTGAAGTTTCTGCTTCAAAAAGTGCTGATTTTTTGGTACTGTTTGAGTCTGCGTGACTTTGATCATGATGCTATGACTGCCAAAGTTATGCGTAGGTGACTCTTAACCCTTTGACTCTAGCAACACGGTCCACCAGCATTCTGCATTGTCAGCCATGCTAGCAAAGCAAAAACTTAACCATTTGACTCCATCACCCTATCACCATCACCCTGCAGGAAGCTGGTGGAAAGGGTGAGGGAATCAAAGGGTTAAGTTTTTGCAGCTGGTGGTTAAGGTGCGGGAGTCAAAGGGTTAACCAGTGCATACTTGGTAAAGATCCGTTCTGAAACAGCTGCGAAAACCTTGCTAACAAAATGTTGCCACACTCACAGAGGCAGACTTGGACACACAAAAAACCACTGACAGACATACAGAGAAATACATAACTCTCTCTAGCTGTTATGAAACGATCGTCTTTTTTATATAGGGAGATTGTATAGGACAGTGCCCGCGTGAGAAAAACCAAACAAAAGAAAAAGTAACGATCAGCAATGATGAAGGGGAAAGGAGGTGACCTCATAGCTGCTGACACTGATAGGTCCACGTGGACTTCTGGAATTGGTTGTATGACGAAAGGAAGTTCCGTTTTGTCATGAAGATAGGAATGAGCGTTATGGGAATAATGTCAATATAAAAAAGAAAAAGTACTCTCTCTCTCTCTCTCTCTCTCTCCTCTCTCTCCTCTATCTATCTATCTCTTCTCTCTCTGTCACTGTCTCTCTTATCTTATCTATCTATCTATCTATGTGTCTGTCTATCTATTTATCTATCTATGTATCTATGTATCTATGTATCTATCTATCTATCTATCTATATCTATCTATCTGTCTATGTATGTATGTATGTATGTATGTATGTATCTGTCTATCTACTTATGTATGTAAGTCCATGTATGTATGTATCTATCTACCTGTCTATCTCTCTATCTATCTGTCTGTCTATCTGTCTATCTATCTATCTATCTATCTATCTCACTCTCTTGTGTCTCTTGATCTCTGTCTTTTTGTCTGCCTATCTGTTTGTTTTTCTCTCTCTTTCTCTCTCTCTCTCTCTCTCTCTCTCTCTCTCTCTCTCTCTCTCTCTCTCTCTCTCGCTCTCTGTCTCTCTCATTCTCCCCACACACTGCACAGTGTTCACACATAGCTAGATGTTTCTGGGTCTCCCTCTCTTAGTGTTGTCCTGCTCTCTTCAGAGTATGTTCAAAACCCATCTCCATCATCTTTTCAAGATGTAATGTCCATACTCTTTTCAGTGCATTGAGCCAGTAATCAATAGTCGGAGATGGTGTTTGGCCAGAAGATTGTCAGCGCTTTACGTGGAAGGCTGACAGCTTGGTCAGGTGGCTCTCTGTAGTCCTCCATCATTCTTAGCCTTGAATGCATGTGGGAGGACCTCCACGCGTTTTGCACTATTCTGAAAGTGGGTCTGGTCTTGCTTAGAGAGTTTTTGATGTCTCTGCCTGATCCTCCGTTGTGTCTGATGATAATGCTGCCTTACATAAATGAACTCTAGCAACGTGGTAGGTTATACCATAATTTTGGATTGGTGAGGAGGTTGGAATATTCACTGTACATGTCTGTTTTCTCTGGACCGATCTTCATGCCTACTTGTTGCTTAAAGATATTCGGATGGTTTATTTTCCTCCTCGTGTGTTAATGAATATGAGAGACTAGTAGTGCCAGGTCATCTGCGTAGTCAAGCTCTTCTACTGTTCAAAAGAGATTTCATTTTATCCTTTTTGGTTGGTCCTCAGCTATTCCTCTTCATCCTCGACTCTATATCCCGCTGAAGACCAGTGTTGACATTACGCACCCTTGTCTTATAAATTATAACACAACTCAATGAGAGATATCGCCCCGTGGGGATGCTGGGGGCTCTTTTAGTATAAACAGTATTCCCACC
>CM060310.1:80500124-80515124 GCA_030674185.1 Monoplex corrugatus | reverse complement strand
TCACGCGCGCGCGCGTGCGCGCGCACACACACACACACACACACACACAACACAGAAGAGAGAGAGAGAGGAACGTATATTATGTTATCTTTTCTTTAAGGCACATCCTTACTGAAAGTAAGCTTTAAAACATTAGACTGGCCAGTCATGATCTATGGTTGCTGATGTCTAGATTCTGAGAAAAACTGAATGCAGAAGAATTAAGGCAGCAGAGTGTGGGTTTATCGGAGACTACTACTTGTCAAATGGACAGATAGAAGAACTAATGAAAGTATCCTGGAAGACCTTGATACCACCAGAAAACTAGTTAGCAGACATCAACAAGAGAAGACTAAAATACATTGGCCATGTGTCACGCAACAAGAACACGGACCTGGTGGCAACCATCTTTCAAGGAAAAAACAATGGCAAAATGGAAGAAAGGCAGACATTCAATCTCATACATCGAGAATACAACCAACACCAGTGGCCCCAACATTCAAGAAAGTGTCCACAAATGTCAAGACAGAGTGGCCTGGAGGGAGATGATGGTGTCCAGGTGTGCAGCGGCCAACACTGAACCCGGTGACCCAACAGGTGAGACAGGTGAGACAGGTGAGACTGACATCCTTACTGAAACAAATATCTAGACAAGATCCATGTTTCTGTAGGAAAAAAAACAATATGGACAGGATAATTATATTCATATTATCAGTGTACAACGTACGTAATTGCCCATGTGTTTTGAAATGTAAAAGCGTTGAATTTGCATGTATTCGTTGCAATAAATACGCGTATTTCATTTTTGTTTGTTAGTGTCTTTCTTTCTGTGATTATCAACTAAGTAACATAACTCTTGAGGGTCACGGAGTTATCTCCCATGTAGGAATTTCTCAAACCCAACACAGTTTGCGCTACCCATTCAGCTAGCATAGACGCAGCCACAAAGCATAAAGTGGTAAGCTCAGAACATTCCTTAAAAATTTAAAATTCTCCCTGCTCCCTTTATTTCCTTTCTGTGATTAGGTTTTTTTTTCTGGTTGTTTGTTTTTAGCGTATATTCAGTTGAGTATGTGTCACTGATCCCTATTAAAATACCAAGAAATCATTCAATGCTGACATAAAATGCCCCTGATTATCAACTAGTCGCAAAATTGTTACCATTCTGCAACAAGTTGTTTACACACATGAAGGGTGAGTGTTTCATTTATTGCCTCATTAACTGTAGTATTCCTTTTGGCATTGATAGTAACGCATAGTCTTCTCCTTTATCCTTTTTTGCTTTAAACTTTGTCATAATATATGTATGTGGAGGAGGTGGTCAAAATATTTCTGAATTCGTTAAGGCTGATATATTAAGTCAGATTATATGTTGGGCACAAGTTTGTATCATCAATCGTTGAATCTTCACTTTAATCGATACTGACACTTCTAAGCAAAGAAAAGAATGAGTGTAATTTTCTTTTTCTGTAAATCGTTTGGGCACGTCACAAAACAAACCCAGAGATAAAACGTTTGGTCTATTTTTTTTATCTTAAAGAAAATGAAAAAAGCTGTGTAAGTTACAATACTTTTTCCTGTCTGGTAAAAGTTTCTTGCCTTTTCTTTTTAACGATAAAAGTTCGATTTTCAAGTTAGAATACCTTTCCCTCTCTGTTGAAAATTTCTCATCTTTTCATTTTTTTAAATAACAATAAGAATTAATTTTTTACGTTTAAAGAGGTAGGTGATAGCAAGGGTGTAGTCTGTCTTTCTAAAAGCTGTGATGTATCAGATGGCAGCAAGTTCAGTTATACTTTTAATCTTAACCAGGAGGCCGTAAGTTCGCAAGTTTTCACATTAAAAAAAATAGACCAATTTTTAAGATTAGAAGTACGTAAGTCGAGTTGTAAATTTACAAGTTCTGAAGCTAGAAAGCCCTTGATCTAGTTTAAAAGCAAAAGCTGTTTTAAAAAAAATATGCAAATTTTTGGTATTATAAATGATAATCTGGCACTGTGTTATATGGTCAGGATTCAGGCGTGTTTCCTTTCCTTCTTTTCTTCGTTTTATATATTTTAATCATCTGTCTGTATTTCGTTCGTTTGTTTATGTGTCCATTTGTTGGTTTGGTTGACCATTTTTGTTTGTTTGTTTTGTTTTGTTTGTATTTTCATTCGTTTGTTTTTTCTCCGTTTTCTTTTTCCCCGTCTTACATGTATAATGAACATGTCCTTTCAAATTCCATACATATCCTTTCGATAATGTCCACTCATGTATGGATATGAACATAAATGAATATGAATATGTCTTTGCTGTTTACATGACATTATCTAAGAGTGTGTGAAACTACAACCTCGTTCTCTCCTTCATAATGTCTCGCATTGACTATTACAATTCACTCCTGTCTGGTCTTCCTGCCTCCAACATTCACATCCTACAGCGCATTCAAAACAATGCTGCACGCCTTGTACTCAAAAAGAAAAAAGCTGACCACATCTCCCCTCTCCTGGCACAACTTCACTGGCTCCCTGCATCAAAGCGCATACAGTACAAACTAGACACCATCTGCTACAAAAACCTCAATAACGCAGCCCCCGATTATCTGTCAAGCCTACTTGAGATCTATGTTCCCTCACGTGCCCTCCGCTCTGCCTCCGATCCTCTCACATATCGCTTTCCCACGCACTAAGCTCAATACCTATGGTCCACGAGCCTTCTCTGTTTCTGATCCTCTCTCCTGGAACAAACTTCCTCTCTCAGTCCGTCAGCAACCTACTTTTGTCTCCTTCAAGTCCGCTCTCAAAACTCACCTTTTCTCCTCTGCATAAAATCCTGACCTCACTCAACCCCCTCTGCAGCCTGTCTCCACTCGGAGGGGAATCACATTGTAATATATAATTGTATAAATATTATTATTATTAAACCTGCATGTATGTGAATTTATTACTTATGTACACACACACACACACGCACGCACACACACACACACACACACACACACACACACACACACACACACACACACACACACGCACACACACACACACACATATATATATATATATATATATATATATGTGTGTGTGTGGTATGTTGTGTGTGTGTGTGTGTATATATATATATATAATATGTCCCTCTGTGTGTGTGTGTGTGTGTGAACAGTTTCCATTCAAAAATATTTGATGTGTGTGTTCATTCCTGAAAAAAAAACCAGTCCCCTCAGGAAGGCCACAAACAGACCGAAGTACCAGGCTCAAAATTCTTGTTTGTCATTTTGTTTTTTGGTTTATCTGCAATAGATATATATATGTATACATGGATCAAGTATTTGACAGGCGACCGTAGCATTGCTAATTTGCAGTGTTGATGGATAAGACAAAGAAAGCATTTGCTATTGTAAATCATTCCTGCTAAAATCGGCCACAGATCAGGATGCTTAAAAATGAGACGAGGGTGGCTGGCCATTAGACGCTGATCAGAATTTATTATACAGTTACTTTGCTGTACAAAGATCAGGTCTATTTTCAGAGTTAGACAAATCATTCATACGAAATCCCTCCTTACACAACATCCTGCTTTTTGTTTGTTTGTTGTTGTTTTTTGTTGTTTCTTTTTTTTTTGTTTTATTCGCCATCAGACTTTTTGTTCTGTTATGTCTTTTTTTTTCACTGTTTTTGCCAAAGTTTTCTGTCTTGTGTGGATTTCAGACCAGACAGTTTGTTCAGTTGAAAACTAGATCTAACTTTTCTTCGTGTCTTTGTCTGTTATACCGTTGCAAAGGGAGACAACCTTCATTCCTTTTCTTGGAGCCATGACAAACTATCCACATTTACTTTATCTTTTGGTCAAAAGGGAAAGGAATAGACTTATTAGATGTCTGTTGACTGTCACAATTTTACACCAACACAGAAATAGAAGTATATATTTTACAGAAGTTGACAGACAAAAAAAAACGAAGAATAGGGTATTGCATTACACACGTGTAGATAAAAAAGAGACATTATATCAAATACGTGGTTTATACAGCAAATTTTATTGCTTTGCAAGTAGCTGTAACTGCAAGTCATAAACAGGATCAGAACTCTCGAGAAAGAAAGAAAGAGAGGTATAAGAATCAAGATAAAAGAGAGAGAGAGAGAGACAGAGAGAATGAAAGAGAGAGAAAGAGAGAGAGAGAGAGAAAAGCAGAGAAAGAGAGAGAGAGAAAAGAGAGAGAGAGGGGGGGATTCAGATAAGAGAAAGAGAGAGCTCAAACGTTCCTGTATCTCCGTACGACTCTAACAGGAAGTCAAGCTGTCATCCAGTATGTATTTTGAAATCAGCAAACTTAAAATTCTGTGTCCGCTTATACAGGGAGCGTTTGGGAAAATGAAGCTGTTCGTAGCTTATTGGGAAGCCTGCAGTACAGCCATGTTGTAATATGTGAATTGTTATCGTTGTGGTCTTCTGAGTATGAAGCTCGAGCATCTGGTGTTGTAAGCTTCAAGGGCTGGATGATTGATTGGTGTCCTGGTCAACTTGCCAAACTACCTCATCCGCTGTTGTGTGATGTAATAGTTGGCAAGTGTTGTTCCAGCTATTCCTTGACAGGTCTTGTTCCATCTGTCTCTTGGATATTTTGGTTTCTAGTGATGTTTCTTTTGGTCTTTCTGAGAAGTCTCTTTGCACAGGTTGTGATAATTAGTCCAAGGGTTTTGTTTAATATCCAGGTCTGACACTGGCTTTCAATGTGGATACAAAGGTTAAACTGATAAGCTTGGCTTGAATGTCCATGGGGATACTTCGGTGTTTTACATGGACACAGAAATTTAAGTTTGCTGATTCCAAAAGACACATTGAATGATGATTTGATTTCGTGCTAAAATCATACGCAGACACAGGGATGTTTGCTATCTTCTCATCTCTCTCTCCTCTCTCTCTCTCCTCTCTCTCTCTCTCTCTCTTTCTCTCTTCTCTCTCTCATCTTCTCTCTCTCTTCTCTTTCTGTCTCTCTGTCTCTTTCTCGTCACTTTCTCTCTCTTCTTTCTCTCTTTTTCTCTTTCTCTCTTTTCTCTTTTCTTTCACTTCTCTCTCTCCTTTCTCTCTTTATTTCTCTCTCTCTGTCTCTCACTCTGTGTCTCTGTCTGTCTGTCTGTCGTCTCTCTCTCTCTCTCTCTTTTCTCTGTCTCTCTCTCTCTGTCTTTTCTCTCTCTCTCTCTCTCTCTCTCTCTCTCTCTCTTCTCCCGTCTCTCTCTCTCTCTGTCTCTCTGTCTCTGCCTCTGTCTATCTCTCCCTCTCTCTCTCCTCTCTCTCCTCTCCTCTCTCTCTTGCTCTCTCTCTCTCTGTCCCTCCCTCCCCTATCTCTCTTTAATTTTGTTTCTTCTCCCCCCCCCTCTCTCTCTCTCCCTCTTTCATTCTCAAGAGTTATGTTCCTGTTTATGACTTAACAGTTACATACTACTTACAAAATAATGTCAAACTGCTGAATAGTTCAATCCTTTCCTTTAGGGGCTCTGATCCTAATTTCTATGTTCATTTCTCCATCGTTTGATTGAAACCAAAAGGGGAGAAAGAACTACCCAAACGCCAGAGAAAAATAAAACCCTAAGCAAACAACGCCAAACATCAAACAGGATCAGACACACGGACAGACCAGGTCACGGTGCGATCTACAATCGCCCGCAGTGCTTGATGTCAGAAGAAAAGCCCCAGTAGGAGAGATGAAGTGTACACACTTCTTAGAAAATGGCTCCACTGGCGTGAGTTTGATTGCTGATCTGTGATGGCAAGCATAGGCGAAATTAGTTGATCATTCTGATCGAGTGGTCTCCAAAGAGGTCTAAGAAATGGGGAATTTTCGCATTCGAGGTTTACCCTGGCAAGCTTAATGCTTTTGATGAGTTCATCCACATACGAAGTAACACGTTTACTGTACCAGCTACTTGGCATTAACGAGGTGTATTTTTTTTCAGCCTGATAAATAAAAGAAATACGCCTAGTAAATAACATAAAAAGTTGTAGTATAATGTTAAATCATGATTATGGATTCTGATCGCCATGGCCACTGTGTGCAAAGTATGGATGAGTTGTCCAAATGATCATCAACATCATGTGCCCTGCGGCATGGCGTTGGCGATCACGGCCCTCCATATGCATCTATCACTTGTCGCCACAAGAAAATCTTCCGCCCTCTCTGTCCTCAGCCCCCTGCAAGTCTTTCCAATATTTTCTCCCTGGGTCTACCTGGTGTTGTATTTCCCTCCAGCTTTTCTGTTGTGACCAGGTGCATGCTCCAATTCCCGTTTCCTCATAGAATGGCCTATAAATGCTGCCTAGCGCCTGTCTTTTCCTAATTTTCCTTATCAATGATCTTCTTGTGTCTGGCTCCATCAAGACTGTCTCGTTTGTTTTCTTTGCTGGCCATGGAACTCTCAACATTCTTCTTAGAAACCACATCTCGGCTGCCTCAATCTTGTTCTGGCTTTGCGTGTTGACTGTCCACACCTTGCAACCGTATAAGATTAGTTGGTTTCATATAACACTCAAGACGTCTCTCCAAAATATGAAACAAGGATAGCTTGAACGATCGGATTGCAAAATAGTCACTTCCATTCAAGTATGAGTTTAAATCCCATTGGGATCGAATGGTCTTTGAAAAAGAAAATCATTGTAATTATATCTGATACTCTGAATTTATGAATTTATCTGCAAATCCCCCCCCCCCCCCCCCCTTACATTTGCATGTGGTCAGTATCAAGTGTATCCGACATTGTTTGAATGGTAACTGCGACATATCTGCTTCTCTGAACGCACCAGATGATGTTTGAAGACATAAATTATGACATCCATCTTTACAACAGTTAGCACATCCAATACGGCTGAATGAGTGATTAGGGAGAATTATTACGACCGAGACACCACTCTTGTACCAAAGGTGTTTGCTCGTTTGTGTTGTTGTGTATTGTTTTGTGTTGTTAAATCAGGACTAAAATGACTGCCAGCATTAAACCAGACAGAAAGCCCAGTTGGCCAAAAATATTTGCATGTCTTGTTTTGTCATTTAGATATGGTTTTCGTGGTATGTATATAAAGATAGATAGATAGATAGATAGATAGATAGATAGATAGATAGATAGATAGATAGATAGATAGATAGCTAGATAGATAGATAGATAGATAGATAGATAGATATGATAATAGATAGATAGATAGATAGATAGATATATATAATAGATAATATAGATAGATAGATAGATAATAGATATAATAGATAGATAGATAGATAAAGATAGATAGATAGATAGATAGATAGATAGATAATAGATAGATAGAAGATAGATAGATAGATAGATAAAGATAGATAGATAGATAGATAGATAGATAGATAGATAGATAAAGATAGATAGATAGATAGATAGATAGATATGATATGATAAGTAGATAGATAGATAGATAGATAAAGATAGATAATGATAGATAATAGATAGAAGATAGATAGATAGATAGATAGATAGATAGATAGATAAAGATAGATAGATAGAAATAGTAATAGATAGATAGATAGATAGATAGATAGATAGATAGATATAGAAGATAGGTATACACACATGTAGATAGGTAGATAGATATGTTCTCTCTCTCTCTTCTTCTTCTCTCTCTCTCTCTCTCCTCTCTCTCTCTCTCTCCTCTCTTCCTCTCTCTCTCTCTCTCTCTTCTCTCTCCTCTCCTCTCTGTTTCTGATTATTCGTATTCTATTCCTTAGTTTGAAATTTGGGTTGTTTGCAAACTAAACATAAGCCCTTAAGTTCAAGTCCCACGCTAGTCAGCTAGCTTTGCTTTGCTATTTGATATGTTCTTTACTTGGGGAACTGGCCAGTCCATGTATGTCTGTCTGATCTCTCATAACAGCGTCAAAAAGAGAGAGAGGAAAAAGTAAAATATTTATTCTTGCTGTTGAAGAATGTTCCTTGTATAGTCCCTGGCTTGGACGCAGCATGAATGTCATAAATGAGAAGCAGACAGACAGACAAACAGACAAACAGACATAGAGCAAATGTTTGCATGTCTGCATAGCGCTCTGGCACGAAACTGATCCAAGATTCAATATATCGTTAGAAGAGACAGTTAGGAGAAAAGAAAAATAATGCTGAAACCCCAGAGGATAAAACTCACAGCAAAAGACGTCAAACATCAACCAGGATCAGACACACAGGGACAGGCCAGGTCACATGGCGGTCTTCAACCCCAAACAGCACTTGCTGTCAGGAGAAAAGCTTTCAAGAAGGGATGGAGTGTAAACGCTACACAGAAAATGGCTCCATAGCTGCCAAGTTTCAATGCTGGTCTGTACCTGCGAGCAAAAGGAGAAATGAAGTAATCGTTCTGACAGAGTGGCCACCAAAGAGGTTTTGGAGATGGAGAGCTTGGCACTCAGCTTTCAAATAGGAGAAATAATTGATTTTGTAATCTGGCATGTTCGTGGGCTGAGCCACGCTTATGCTGTGTCAATTATTCAGTAGAAATAGGCAAGTTTTCTTTAGCATGCCCACTGCATATCAGTTGTATTTTAACCCTTTGACTCCCGCGGCCTGTTCACCAGCATCCTGCATTGTCAACCAACCTCCCTAGCAAAGCAAAAACGTAACCCTTTGACCGTCTTAACCTACCCACCAGCTTCCTGCAGAAAGCTGGTGGATAGGGTGAGGGAGTCAAAAGGGTTAAGTTTTTGCAGTTGGTGGATAGGGTCCGAGAGTCATAGGGTTAAGATTATGAGACCAATGAAACCTCAATAGAATCCAGCATAGCAATTTTTATATACATTATTGTCCATCAATCATTATATCGTAATTGACATATATCTTGCATTTGAATCATTGTGTATTTTCTTTACAAAACAAACTTGCGTAGCATCACTGATAGCATGATTATTTTCTCGCTTCACTGCTAGCATGATTATTTTCTAGCACCACTGATAGTATGATTATTTTCTAGCACCACTGATAGTATGATGTTCTTTTCATTTATTATGTGTATATCCATCAGCTGTCGTGACATTTTGATATTTTCTGTCTTCCCCTCTGTACGCAGTACTTTCTTTGTTAGAAGTTTGCCTGTTTCCTTGATCTCAACTCAGTTTTGTGGTTATTGATGTCATTTAAGGTTTTGACGTCCTTGAGGAACATACCCCTGCAAAAGAAAACCCAATGAAGGCAATACATATATATATATATATATATGTATGTATGTATTATATATATATAATATATATAATATAAAATAATATAAACAGAAATATAGACAGATAATAATGGATAGATAGATAGATAGTTACATAGATAGATATATAGATAGATAGATAGATAGATACATAGACAGACAGACAGATAGATAGATAGATAGATAGAATAGATAATAGATAGATAGAAGACAGACAGACAGACAGATAGATAGATAGATAGATAGACAGACAGATAGATAGATAGATAGATAGATAGATAGATAGATAGAGTAGATAGATAATAATAGATAGATAGATAAAATAGATAGATAGATAGATAGATAGATAATATAGATATAGATATGGATATAAATATAGAAATTACAATAGCTAATTCGTGGTTTCCAGTTTGTGTGATACATTGGCACTGATGTAAGAACAAGTTGATGTTAGTTTTACTGAAACAGACACCTGTGAAAATAACAAAACGCCTCCTATGGTTTGGAAAAATAAATTACTTGCACCTGACGTTCTTTGCGTGTCGACGTTCATATCAACAGATGCATTTCTTCTTTTTTTCTTACTGGAAACAGCGATCACAAATATAAACACACACAAAATAATATGTAAATAGTGTATCTGGTATTTCCATTCCTTAAAAATGAAGAATCTTCTGTTTTTATATAAAATGATAAATATCTGTTATGCCTTCAAACAGGAAAAACAGATAGATGAGACAGTCCTGCAACACTGTCTGATCTATCGCTTGTACCCTGTCAATACCCACAAAAAGCCCAAGACCATAATTTATGTTTCAAGATCTAAGCAGTATCTCATTGCCCTCACAGCTCCTCTGGGAAAAGATGAACAATAATCCTAATGTTCTCTCTGTCTCTAACTCTGTTTGTGTCTCTCTGTCTCTGTCTGTGTCTGTCCTTTTCTCTATCTGTCTCTCTCTGTCTCTTTCTTCGTCTATGTCTGTCTCTCTGTCTCTGTCTATCAGTATCTCATTCCTTTCACAGCTACTCGGGCAAGAGATGAACAATAATCCTGATGTTCTCTGTCTCTAGCTGTCTTTATCTTTGTCTCTCTGTCTCTGTCTGTCTTTGTCTTTTTTTTCTATTTCTATTTGTGTCTCTCTCTGTGTCTGTCTCTGTCTTTGTCTGTCTCTGTTCCTGTCTGTCTCTGTCTGTCTGTCTGTCAGTCTCTATCTCTCTCTCTCCCTCTCTCTATCTATCTATCTACATGTATCTATCTATCTATCTATCTATCTATCTGTCTATCCGTCTGTCTGTCTATCTATCTATCTATCTACAGTATCTACCTATCTACCTATCTGTCTATTCATTTATCTGTCTATCTATCTATTAGTAATTGTGTAGACGTTGGTTAGGTCAGCTCTCTCTCCCTCTCCCTCTTAACATGTATGCATACACACACATTTGAGCATGTTTGCTCACATAAACACATACACATAAAATTATGCACATATACACAACGCGAAAACAAACAACACTCACTCACACACACAAAACACACACACACACACACACACACACACACACACACACACACACACACACACACACACACACTTACACACACGTGCACACAAACACCCACGTGCGCGGGCGCATACGCTCTGAGAGACAGACAGGAAGAGAAATAAACGTAAAGAAAAAGAAAAACAGATAAACAAACCAACAGACAACGATGAAGTAAGTGGAGTAACTACATCAAAAGGACCAAAAGAGCCCAATTGATTAACCCTTTGACTCCCGCACCTATCCACCAACTAGCAAAAACGTAACCCTTTGACTCCCTCACCTTATGCACCAGCTTCCTGCTGGAAGCTGGTGGAAAGGTGAGGGAGTCAAAGGGTTAACATTTTGCTTTGCTAGCATGCTTAGTAATGCAGGATGTTGGTGGACAGGCTGCGTGAGTCAAAGGGTTAATTTGTTTGATAACGATATTTCAAAAGTTCGAAAATTCAGAATGTTCTTAGATTGTGAAACTGATTTTGGGGGCCAGTAAGTTTTCCCCAAAGTGAATTATATTTCATATTTGTTAACCCTTTGACTCCTGCACCCTGCCCACCAGAGTCCTGTAATGCCAACCGTACCAGCGAAAATAACTTAAGCCTTTGACTCTCTCACACTGCCAGAAGCTGCTAGATAGGGTGAGGGAATCAAAGGGTTAACATTTTGCTTTGCTAGCATGTTTAGCGATGCAGGATGTTGGTGGACAGGCTGCGGGAGTCAAAGGGTTAATCTGTTGCGCTTAGCATCTCTGTGCTACCACCCTCCCCCCTCCTTATTTTCACTCCACCCCCCCACACACACACACACACACACACACACACACACACACACACACACACACTTTCATACTGCTTTTCCCAGATGAAATGATAACCCATTCCCTGCATGCCCTGCAGTGCCATTTTGCTCTTTTGATGACTGGTCCACTCAGCGCACAGATACCCATTGATGTCAAGTGGCATCATGTTAGGAAGAAAGGCAATGAAATTGAGAATCTGTAATGGTGGTACTGGTGATACTCTTCTCGTTTTGTTACTGTCACATCTAAAGAAAGCATTAAATGATTGGAAAGTTACAACATTGCAGTACTTGTTTGGTATTGTTATTTAAAAAAGTTCGAAAATTCAGAACGTTCTCAGAAAAAGAAACATTCTACTGTTTATTGTTTTGAGACAATACGTTTTCCACAAAGCGAATTCAATACACATTTGTTAACCCTTTAACTCCTGCACCCTGCCCACCAGAGTTCTGAAATGTCAACCATGCCAGTGAAAAAAACTTAACCCTTTGACACTCTCACACTGCTGGAAGCTGGTGGATAGGGTGAGGGAATCAAAGGGTTAACATTTTGCTTTGCTAGCATGTTTAGCGATGCAGGATGTTGGTGGACAGGCTGCGGGAGTCAAAGGGTTAATCTGTTGCGCTTAGCATCTCTGTGCTACCACCCCTCCCCCTCTTTATTTCCCACTCCATCCCCCCCAACACACAACACACTCACACACTTTCATACTGCTTTCCCAGATGAAATGATAACCCATTCCCTGCATGCCCTGCAGTGCCATTTTGCTCTTTTGATGACTGGTCCACTCAGCGCACAGATACCCATTGATGTCAAGTGGCATCATGTTAGGAAGAAAGGCAATGAAATTGAGAATCTGTAATGGTGGTACTGGTGATACTCTTCTCGTTTTGTTACTGTCACATCTAAAGAAAGCATTAAATGATTGGAAAGTTACAACATTGCAGTACTTGTTTGGTATTGTTATTTCAAAAGTTCGAAAATTCAAACGTTCTTAGATTGTGAAACTGATTTTTGGGGGGCAGTAAGTTTTCCCAAAGTGAATTATATTTCATATTTGTTAACCCTTTGACTCCTGGACCCTGCCCACCAATGTCCTCTAATGTCAACCATGCCAGCCAAAAAATCTTAACCCTTTGACTCTCCCATACTATCCACCAGCTTCCCACAGGATAGGATGAGGGAATCTAAGGGTTAAGTTTTTGCAGTTGGTGGATAGGTGCGGGAATCAAAGGGTTAAATTAGGACGATAATTTTGCGTATTGTTTTTTTTTTTTTTTGCTCATTTATAATGGTGATCATGATGCAGGGGTTGTAGCTTACAACATTTCCATACCATTTCCCATGACAAGAGCGGTTCTTTTAAGTGGTAAACGTTTACCAACACAGAGGATTGTTGTGGTTTTGAGGAATCGTGTGCAATATTAATGCTTGTTGTAGTTCTTATTTTTATTGGTGATAATGCTTTTTTGTTTTGTTTTCTTTTCTTTTCTTTTCTTTTCTTTTTGTGTCTGAAGTGTATAATTTGAAACTGGGATTGAAGGACTCTTATTAAATGAAAGCCAAATATCAAATTCCAGTAAGGTTTCAATGTCTGACTAACTCTTAGTGTTAAAGAGTTTGAATATGATATGCCGTTTCTACCGTTGTGTTTGCCACCGTTGTTTTTGCTGTTTCTGTTGTTGTTGCTGCTGCTGCTGCTGTTGCTGTTGCTGCTGCTGCTAGTGCTATTTTATGCGCAGGTGTATGGCATCTGCCATCACTGTTTGGTTTTTGTTGTTGTTGTTATTGTTGTTTTTATCCCTCTGCTTGACATTAATAAAGGGACACTTGTGCAATCTCCATGTCTTCTTCAGAAACCTGAATTTGTATGTGTCTCGTTTTATGTTTCATTAATTATAATCAGAGGCATTGTTTGATATTCTTTTGCTTTTCGTTTTGATGAAATGCCTGTCTTGAAAGCATATTATGTATGAAGTGAAGCAATTGTCATAAGAATGTACACACAAACTAACGATAAGATTTTTTCTAATCATTCACACCATCAGCAGCGTACTTTTTGTAAGTAAAGGAAAAAAAACAAACAAACAGAAGAGTATATTCACAATTATTTAAGTGCTGCAAAGACTCGGCAATTACTAAACAAAAAACAAATAGACATCAAAGCACTAATTTGTAGAGAAAGCAACACATGAGTAAAAGAAATGTACAAAATAAATACACAGATATAAAAAGTAAATAAATAAACAAGCAAAAAAATAATACAAATGAAGTACAGTACAAAAGCAACTATACCATTATATAACATTTCAAAATTTTACAACAAGAAGTTTTATAATTCTTGTTACTTCAGTTCCTGTAAATGATCAAGATAATGAATGTACAAAATAAACTTAAACAACAAAAAACAAAACATACAAATGAAGTACAGTGCAAAAGCAACTATACCCTTATATAAATTTCAAATGTTTACAACAGGAGGTTTTATGATGTCTTGTTACTTCAGTGCCTGTAAATGATCAAGATAATTCAAAGAAACAAATAAAGACATAAAAGAGATACAAATACACATAATACAATCCAGTACCGAAGTATAAATCATACAACAAAAATTCTACAATTTTCGTTTTCCTTTTCTCTGTTCCATGGTTTCAAAAGTACTGTGACAAAATGAAATCTTCAGCTTATTTGTACTGTCTTTTATGTCATAAGTAATTTTATACTGAAAAACAAATGTAAAAGATGGTGCTGAACTGTAGGGACATGCCCCGCCTGGTAAAAGCTGTCCGAAATTTACATGGTGCATCCATTATGACAACAACAACAACAACTATAGCAACAACAACAACATCAAAGAAATACCGATGCAAAAACCTGCAGATACCTGCTTATTTTGTCTCCTCGTTTCCTGTCCTCTCCTTTCCTGTCAGCTATTTTCTCTCATGTTGTTTAAAATTTATTTGAAACTGTCTACGCCATAGATTTCGTTTGTTTTTGTCTAAAGTGACTTGTTTCGTAATTAATGTTGCACAGATAAATCATTATTAATAAGATTACTCCACAAATGGGAAGGAGGGCATAAAAACACAGTTTGAAAAGATTATATGATACACAAATACAAACAAAAATAAAATTGAGTTTCTTTGATTAGGAATGTTAATATTTTAGAGAAAAGATAGCTTTGGTTAAAAATGTAATTTAGATAGAATCAGCGACATGCAGACCAGTGTTTTTATGGTAGAAATCTACTATAAACTTGCTGATATGTACATAGGTAAGTGTTAGAGCCTATCATTTTAATGTTACCATGTCGTATGGAATATGATCTATATTTCCCATACGTTTTGTTTTCTTTTGTTTTTGTTCATGATTCCATGTTACCGTTTTATCCATTTTCATTGTACTTTTTTATGTTAATTTTAAAAATGGGATTAAAATCTTAAAAAAACAAACAGACAATGGGATGCATGAATACAAACAGAAAGAAATGAATTATTGATGAA
>CM060310.1:80485124-80492624 GCA_030674185.1 Monoplex corrugatus | reverse complement strand
CTCTCTCTCTCTTCTCTTCTCTGTCGTCTGTCTCTCTCTCTCCTCTCTGTCTCTCTCTGTCTCGTCTGTCTTCTCTCTCTCTCTTCTCTCTGCTGTCCTTCTGTCTCCTCTCTCTCTCGTCTCTTGTTCTCTCTCTGTCTCTGTCTCTCTCTCTCCTTCTCTTCTGTCCCTCTCTGTCTCTTTCTCACTCTCTCTCTCTCTGTCCTAGCTCTCTCTCTTCTCTCTCTCGTCTCTCTCTGTCTCTCTCTCTCTCTTCCTTCTCTCTCCGCATGATAGTTCTAACTTCTCTGTCTGTCTGTCTCTCTCTCTCTCTGTCTCTCTCTATCTGTCTCTCTCGCTCTCTCTCTCTCTCTGTCCCTCTCTGTCTCTTTCTCACTCTCTCTCTCTCTGTCTAGCTCTCTCTCTGTCTCTCTCTCTGTCTCTCTCTGTCTCTCTCTCTCTCTCTCTCTCTCTCTTCTCTCTCTCTCCAACATAAGAGGATAAAGTTCATAAACAATATGGGGCTCGGCACATTCTACAAAAGAAAATGTTGATATTTAAAAACTGTGATTAGTGATGTTTATATGTAACATTACGTACTGACATGTCTCTGAATATTTGTATACCATCTATAGAAAAGTTTTCATATGGAATGAAAAAAAATGTATATTTAGATAGACAGACAGACACATACATACATACATGCATACATGCGTTACATACATACATACATACATACATACATACACATATACACACATGCATACATGCATACATCCATACATCCATCCATGCATACGAACATACATTCATATATATATATATATATATATATATATATATGAATTATATATCATACATACATATATTCTTACGTACAGTAATACATACATTCATACATACATATCTTCATACATACATACATATCTTCATACATACATACATACATATATATATATATATATATATATATATATACACATACATACACACATACACACATACACACATGCATACATACATACATCCATACACCTATCCATGCATACAAACATACATTCATACATACATGTATTCATACATACATACATATATTCATACATACATACATATATTCATACATACATATATTCATACATCATACATATATCATACATAATATATCATACATACAAACATACATTCATACATACAATATTCATACATACATACATATTATTCATACATACATACATACATACGTAACATGTATACATACATACATAGACAGACAGGCAGAAAGATAGATAGATAGATAGATTGATAGATAGATAGATAGATAGATAGATAGATAGATAGATAGATAGATAGATAGATAGATAGATAGATAGTAGATAGGTAATAGTAGACAGATAGATAGACAATAGATAGATAGATAGATAGATAGATAGATAGATAGATAGATAGATAGATAGATAGATAGATAGACATATGTCTGAAATCTGTTTTTCTTCTGGATTATTTGATAATAATTGAATGTCATAAGGCAGAAAATGTGAAAACTGTAGTAGTTTGGAATGACATACCCCCTCCCACCTCCTGTTGTACGATCCTCTGACTTTTCGCTTTCCACGCACTAAGCTCAATACCTATGGTCCACGAGCCTTCTGTTTCTGGTCCACTCTCCTGGAACAAACTTCCTCTCTCAGTCCGTCAGCAACCTACTTTTGTCTCCTTCAAGTCCGCTCTCAAAACTCACCTTTTCTCCTCTGCATAAAATCCTGACCTCACTCAATCCCTCTGCAGCCTGTCTCCACTCGGAGGGGAATCACATTGTAACATATAATTGTATATAATATGCTCTCTATAATTTTCCATTGCTTTTATTGTTTCTCCCCATTTATAGCCATGTGCGTGTGTGTGTGTGTGTGTGTGTGTGTGTGTGTGCGTGTGTGTGTGTGTGTGTGGTGCGTGCGTGCGTGTGTGTGCGTGCGTGTGTGTGTGTGTCTGTTTCAGCGCTTAGATTTGGTTTTATCAAGATTTTGCGTTAATTAAATAAAATATTGTATTGTTGTATTGTATTGTATTATGAAAACTGCATGTAAAGATTCCAAGCATGTAAAGGTCACTTTTTTAATCAACCGAAATTCAATTCGGCTGCAAAGTTATTTTCAAATGAATCACACAGCAAGAGAAGAGTTATTTTTTCCAGTATTGTGCAACATATGGGAATTTGAGAGGGTTACACCACGTGTTATCCAGTCAAAAATACGTAATCTGATTGAGAGAATGAACGATTTTGGACCGAGTAGATCGACTGAAAGTTCGATTATGAAGAATTTAGTAACACTTTTAAGCTAAAATTGTGCACTTATTCAAACGTTTGGTGTCTGAGGAAATGATTTCTGATATAAACTGAAAATCAATTAGACTGAACCTCACCACTTATATTTACCTCTACTGCTTGGCTGCCTCTGCAAGTTAACACTAGTTTCGTGTTGATTGGTCACAATTGTGAATCTAATGCTTTTCAGTTTAGTTGAAGTCTACTTTGGGGAGGATCAATATGATCTGTTACTCACACACTCAACTAGTAGTCTACAGACCATGCAAAGTGGCTGTGTTTTCTTGTTCATCTGAATCACATAATCATCAAACAGGTTGTGTAAGATTATATGTCGTTAATGATTCATGAAAGCACGACATATCTTATTAAGATATAAAAGATTGTAAAGTGTGTTTAAATCATCTGATTTCGTTAGGGAAGTGTGAGATAGGGAAGAAGAATTAACGAAAGACAGAAAAATCTTCAGGAACTGCAAGCTGTTGTGCTGCTACTGATGAAAAGAAAGATGCTGCCTCTCCTGCTGCTATTGATAAGGATAATGAAAATGACGAGGATGGTGGTGTTGGTGGTGATGTTGGTGGTGAGTTGGTGGTGGTGGTGGTGATGATGATAAGATGATGATGATGATGATGATGATGATGATGATGACGACGACGACGAGACGACGACGATGACATGACGATGACGTGACGACGACGACGACGACGACAGTATACCATTATCACCATCAACCATCATCACCATCGTTGTTTACAAAAGTACGATTATTTGCTTACGTTTTGATATAACAGAAAACATGGTCGAGGGACTTGCTTTTCTAGGGAAGAAGAGTACATCCTCACTAGATGATGCTCATATAGGGATGAAGAGTACATCCTCACCAAATAATGCTCAGTATAGAAATACCAGCGAACCTGAGTGGTCATGATCCCATATTTATGTAAATTACTGTTTGATGATCGCTTATTTTGAGAGCCTTATTTTCGTTTACTGGTTGCTTGACTTAGCTTGAAACCATGGACAACAGCAGCAAAGTTGACGGACCCCTGGGCATTTTTCTGTGTGGTGTTTAGACTCCATCTCCACTGTTTGTTCTGTTTCTGTTAAGTTTAACCCTTCGTCTCCCTCACTTTATCCTCCATCTGCAAAATCTTAACCCTTTGACTCCCTCACGCAATCCACCAGCTTCCTTGCTTTGTTACCGTGGTTGACAATGCAGGATGCTGTGGACAGGGTGCGGAGTCAAAGGATTAAAGCCCTTCCACTCTGAGAGTATATGAGGATTAGCTACTAGAATATTGCTTAAAGAAACCCTAAAACATTGTGGTTGCACCGTGAGATACCGATGCTATTGTCAGGTTCTCTTGGATCGATCTATTGATCAGTATGTACCCATCCCCTCCCCCCCCCCCCTACTAGGTTCTTCTCCTGATTCCAAGCACTGCAGGGGATTGTAGACCTCCATGTGACTTGGTTGTCTCTGTGGTCTGATCCTGATTGATGTGGGGACGTCTTTTACTGGTAGTATTTCTCCTCGGCTTTTGTTATTTTCTTCAAACAGGTAGACATTTTCTCCTGCCTGGATTTTGTAAGTGTAATCATAGAAAAATGTTCTTGCTTGGATAATCAATTACCAAATGGTTGTTGATGCATATTAAGGGTGTGTTTTGATTCTCTCTCTGTCTCTGTCTGTTTTCTCTCTGTCTCTCTGGCCCCTCTGTCTCTTTCTCTCTCTTTTCTCTCTCTGTCTTCTTTCTCTCTCTCTCTCTCTCTCTCTCTCTCTCTCTCTCTCTCTCTCTCTCTCTCTCTCTCTGTCTCTCTCTCTCTAAGTGGTAGTGAATGCAGATCTAGATCGAGGGTGTATTTTGATTCTCTCTCTGTCTCTCTTCTTCCCTTCTCTCTCTCTTCCTCTCTCTCTCTGTCCTTCTCTCTCTCTCTAACACACACACACACTCTTTCTCCTCTCTCTCTGCTCTCTCTCTTGTCCTTCTCTCTCTTCTATTTCTCTCTCTCTCTCTTGTCTCAGTCTCTCTGTCTTCTGTCTGTCTGTCTGTCTGTAGGTCTGTCTGTCTATCTCTCTCAGTCTCTGTCTCTTTCCTCTGTCTGTCTGTCTCTCTTCTCTCTCTCTCTCTCTCTCTGTCCTCTCGCCAGGATGCTCTGCACTAATCCATATTTCAATGGAATTGAGTTTGTACAAATATTAAGAGCACATTTGATGTCGTTGCCTGTGGTATGTATACACACGTGAGATCGTGCGAGCGTGAGTGCATGCCTGTAATCTTAGGTAAAGCATATAATGGCTTAGTGCCTTTAGAGCAGACAACAGATCAGGTAAAGCTAAATAAGCAGAATGATTACTGTTTGTTGCATGTTGTGATGTGACTAGTCGTGTGTGGATAACGTATTTGTAACTAAATTTTTGTTATTTTCAGTGCTGCACTTGCTTATTTTCAAATTCTTATTTGAATTAAGTGGGCTAAATAGTTTAGAACACATAACATCATCAAACTGTCAAAACGCTGTGTCAGAATCTCTGTCTCTCTCTCTCTCTATCTCTCTCTCTCTCTTCTCTCTCTCTTCTCTCTCTCTTCTCTCTCTCTCTCTCTCTCTGTCTCTGTCTGTCTGTCTCTCTCTCTCTCTCTCTCTCTCTCTCTCCCTCTATGCCTCTGTCTCTTTCTGTCTCTCTCTGTCTCTCTCTTTCCCTCCTCTCTCTCTCCCCCCGTCTATGTCTCTGTCTCTCTCTGTCTCTCTCTTCCTTTCTATCTGTCTCTGCCTCTCTCTCTCTCTTTCTTTTTCTTTCTCTCTCTCTCTTTCTCTCTCTCTCTCTCTCTCTCTCTCCCTTTATGTCTCTGTCTCTCTCTGTCTCTCTCACCCTTTCTCTCTGTCTCTGTCTCTGTCTCTCTGTCTGTCTGTCTCTTTCTTTTTCTCTCTCTCTCTCTCTCTCTCTCTCTCTCTCTCTCTCTCTCTCTTTTCTCTCTCCAGACATACGAAGATAAAGTTCGTAAACAAAGCGGGGCATGGCAACTCTTTTTTTTTTACCTTTATTTACTGCAAGAAGGACTATTGATTTTTCTGGTAGACCTTCCTATACCTCACATGAAAAACTAAGAATCATTCTTATTTGTATACAGAACAACTCTCAACTCAGTTTGGGTCGTTTCGAAAGCCAAAGAACCGTAATTCCATCACTGTTTCAGTTCTTTTTGCAAACCTGGTTAGTTGGCAAAGCCATGGACTCAAGATATGATATCTTGAGTTCAATCCCAGCCCGCAATATCAAAAACTGGCCTGTTCGCTGCCCATCTTTGTGTTTCCATCGTTCTGGTGGTGTCAGCTTCATGTTTGATAGGTCCCTTCTCTCCTTTCCCCGTTTCAAGACCTAGCCAGGGCATAGTGTTTAGTGCAGGCTCAGGAAATCTGTCAAATAACTGGTGGTAGATTTGGGTGTAGCGCATATGGAGCTGTCTTTGCGCGGGGAATCCCTCTTGAAATAACTCAAATACCTCCAATAGCTCTGTTGTGTACGGATGTGCAAAGGGGGTGGATGGGCTAAGGCATGTGAAGGATGTCTGTTATTGGGCAAAATTAATGTCGATAGGTTTTTTTAATGTTAAAAAACAAGATGAAAAACACACACTGTTCAACTCCACTGATGTGACCTAGCAAAAGTGCGGAGATTGGTCTGATGGCTGGCCATGTAGTGCCTCAATACGGCTGGGTCCATAGTCTTCCTGGCTATAGAACTTCGACTGAATAAACTTAGTGTGGTGTAACTTTGATTGAATAAACTTAGGGTGGTGAAACTTTGCCTGAATAAATTAAGGGTGGTGAAACTGTGATTTGAATAAACTTGGAGTGGTGAAACTGTGATTTGAATAAACTTGGGGTGGTGAAACCTTGACTGGATAAATTCAGGGTGGTGAAACTTTGACTGAATAAACTTAGGGTGGTGAAACTTTGACTGAATAAACTTAGGGTGGTGAAACTTTGACTGAATAAACTTAGTGTGGTGAAACTTTGACTGAGTAAACTTAGAGTTGGTGATGTGTTTATGAGCAAGAATGAACGGCGTGGGATCATCATCATCAGCGCTTAGATTTGATTTTATCAAGATTTTGCGCTATACAAAATTGTAATTATTATCATCATCATCATCATCATCGTCATGTGCCCTCCTGCATGGCGTTGGCGATCATGGCCCTCCATACGTATCTGTCCCTTGTCGCCAAGCACATCTACCACCCTGTCTGTCGTAGGCCACCCTGCAAATCCGTCCAGCATTTTCTCCCTGGGTCAACCTGGCGTGGGATCAACATCATTAAATCAGCGTAAAATATCGGGCTGGAATAATCCACACAAATGTCTATCCCTCTTACGTGATTCATAGGGGTTTTTTTGTTCTTCCATGGTGTAGTTATGTATATACGAGGGACAAAGAGGGATTGGGGAACGCGGAGAGGGAAGGGAAAAGTATCAGAGTTTTGACGAAGATCGATACATTTTCAAAGTTAAAACTAAAGCAGAATTCTCCGTTACGTGGGAAAAAAAACTATCAGATGTTGGGCAAAGGTCAACAAACTTTAAAAAGCTGATACATTTTCGAAATCAAAACTAAGGTAGGAATCCAAGTTACTAGGGAAAAATGTATCACATATTGGGCAAAGGTCAACTAACTTTAAAACGCCGAATACATGACAGAAATCTCAACTGAGTGGAAAAAGTGCCAGTTGTTGGGATAAGGGAGATAGACTGTCAAGTACAATACAAAATTGGCATCTGCGAGTATATGGCAAAGTGTCAGTTGTGGTGCGAAGGTCGATATATTTTCAAAGCCAAGAACAAAATAGGAACATCAATTATATGGAAAACGTAACTGCTGTTGGGCAAAGATAAACAGATTTTCAAAGTCAAAAACAGTAGAAAAATTTCAGTGTCAAGTATGTGGCAAAATATACGTTGGTGGTCAAAGATCAATTTTCAAAGTCAAGTACTACAAAGAGATGTAAAATGTGCAAGAAAAGTGTTAGTTCTTGGGCAAAACTCGCTGCATTTTCAAAGCCCAAAACAAGACAAACAATGTCAGTTAGTCTAGAAAAGTGTCATCTGTTGGGTAAAGGTTGATGAGTTTTCTAAGCCAAAAACAGAGAGAAATTTCATCTAGCACGGAAAAGCACAAGTTGTTTGGGTAAAGGTCA
>CM060310.1:80467624-80475124 GCA_030674185.1 Monoplex corrugatus | reverse complement strand
CAAATAGGAAAATGTTGAACAAACTCTAGCAAATAGGAAAATGCTGAACACACTCTAGCAAATAGGAAAATGTTGAACACACTCTAGCAAATAGAAAAATGTTGAACACACTCTAGCAAATAGGAAAATGTTGAACACACTCTAGCAAATAGGAAAATGTTGAACAAACTCTAGCAAATAGGAAAATGCTGAACACACTCTAGCAAATAGGAAAATGCTGAACACACTGTAGCAAATAGGAAAATGCTGAACACACTCTAGCAAATAGGAAAATGTTGAACAAACTCTAGCAAATAGGAAAATGTTGAACAAACTCTAGCATTCAAGAAAATGTTGAACGAACGCTAGCATTCAAGAAAATGTTGAACAAACTCTAGCATTCAAGAAAATGTTGAACAAACTCTAGCAAACAAGAAAATGTTGAACAAACTCTGGCAAACAAGAAAATGTTGAACAAACTCTAGCAAACAGGAAAATGTTCAACAAACTCTAGCAAACAAGAAAATGTTGAACAAACTCTAGCAAACAGGAAAATGTTGAACAAACTCTAGCAAACAGGAAAATGTTAAACAAACTCTAGCAAACAGGAAAATGTTAAACAAACTCCAAATTCCTATGGAGATAAAAACAAGAAGAGAACTGTCCAGCAAATGGCAGAAGACGGGTGGGAATGGGGAACATTTCTCGGCAGAGACCTAAAGCATCAGTCAGGATCAGACACACAGACAGGTCAAATCACATGGTGGTCTGCATCCCCTCACAATATTTGGTATGAGGAGAACACCATTAAAAAAGAAATGGAACGTAAACACCCCACAGAGAATAACATTACGTTCCATCAAATTCACTGCTGATTTCATGTGGTGCCAACACAAACAAAAAGTAAGTTAAAAACAATTAGTTGTTATAGGTGATCATCAAGCAGTTCTTGGAGGTGCACATGAGGGCACTGATTGTTCCAGTTAGATAGAAGGAGAAAAAGCATCATTGCTCTTATATTCTATCTTTTATTCTAAGCAGTATCTATTAATGATGACTCCTATTACACTATTACAAAGACACCATTGTCAATTTTAAAGTCAAAAAACCTTTATCTGAACAGAATGAATTCAATAGCGTTCAGTGTTTTTAAATATCAAGTGATATTCTTCGCTGCCATCATTGATGGCCGCCTGTGATGGCAATTGTTTTCATTGTGTAGTTATGTATTTTACTGAAATCAAGTCGTTTGTTGGTAGACAGATGTCTATAGTTTCATGGTGGCAAAATGGATTCTATTAGAAACAATAATAACCCCGTTGCTGCGTGTCTGCTAGCAGTAAAAGTCGGAACATCTCATTGCAAGAAATGTGTTCTTAAAGTAGTAAAAGTGAAGATGACAATAATCACCGTTGTGTTGTTATGTTGCAGTCACTTCATGTAAGAAACAGTGACATTCGCTGTATCAACTCCATGAACTCATATTTACAATTGTTTAATGAATTATACACACACACAACAACAGGAGATCCCAAGGTGCTAGACGTTCCTCCACCAACCAACAACGACAGCTACCCATCGTGCGAGAAGAAGTTGAAGCTGCAGTAAAATCATTGAAGAAAGGCAAGTCGGCAGGAATGGACAACATTCCCTCAGAACTGGTCCAGGCAGGAGGAAGGCCATGATAGATATGTTACTCATCATCTGCAATAAGATCTGGCGGACAGGTGAGTGGCCAACACCTTGGACCCAGTCCCTGATCATCACTCTCCCGAAGAAAGGCAACCTACAACTATGCCAAAACTACCGTACCATCAGCCTGATCAGCCATCCAAGTAAGGTCATGCTAAAAATCCTTCTGAGTAGACTGAAGCCACAAGCTGAGGAGATAATAAAAGAAGAGCAGGCAGGTTTCAGACCAGGAAGAAGTACCACAGAGCAAATTTTCAACCTCAGATTGCTCTGTGAGAAATACCTGCAACACCAGCAAGGCCTTTACCACGTCTTCGTGGACTTCAAGAAGGCATTCGACAGAGTTTGGCACGAAGCCTTGTGGGCAACCATGAGGCTGTACAACATCAATGCCAACCTGATCAGAACCATAGAATGCCTCTACGAAAAGGCGACCAGTGCAGTCTACCATGACAACAACATAGGCGAATGGTTCCGAACCACAGTTGGAGTACGCCAAGGATGCCTGCTCTCCCCCACTCTCTTCAACATCTTCTTAGAGAGAATAATGGCTGACGCACTTGAAGACCACGAGGGAACAGTCAGCATCGGAGGTAGAACAATCACAAACTTGCGTTTTGCCGACGACATTGACGGACTAGCTGGGCAAGAGCAAGAGCTAGTCAGCTTGATAAAACATCTTGATGAGGCCTCCACATCATATGGCATGCAGATCAGTGCAGAGAAAACCCAGTTGATGACAAATAATACCAATGGCATCAGCACTGACATTACCATAGACAACAAGAAACTTGAGACCGTCCATAGATTTAAGTATCTGGGAGCTATAGTATCAGATGAAGGATCAAAGCCCGAGGTACTTTCCAGGATTGCACAGACCACAGCTGCAATGACCAAGCTAAAAGTCATCTGGAACGACAAGAATATCGCAATCGGTTCCAAGATCAGACTGATGCGTTCCCTGGTCATGTCAATATTTTTGTATGCCTGCGAAACATGGACCATAACAGCAGACATTGAAAAAAGGATACAGGCAATGGAGATGAGATGCTTCCGCAAACTCCTTGGTATCTCGTACATAGATCATATAACCAATAAAGAAGTGAAAACCCGAATCGAAAACGCCATCGGGCCGTATGAAGACCTCCTGACCTCAGTGAAAAGACGCAAACTGAGGTGGTACGGGCACGTCACACGATCATCTGGACTGGCCAAGACCGTCTTGCAGGGAACAGTTCAGGGAGGGAGACGAAGAGGCAGACAGAGAAAAAGATGGGAAGACAATATCAGAGAGTGGACTGGCCTTGAATGGAATATCATTCTGCGGAAAGCTGAGGACCGTGAGGAGTGGAGGAAGTTGGTTGCAAAATCTTCAATGGTGCCCCAACGGTCAACCAGACTACGGGACTGATGATGATGAATGATACATGCTGTAAATGACAATCGTTTAGATGACAACTTTATTCAGGAAACACTTTCGCCCTCCGCCTTTTTTACCTACTTGTTCTCACGTTGTTATTTCTGATTATCCATTTACTGGCAATTTTATTTTAAAAAGTGTTCCTTTATCTCGCAGAACAGGTATTAGTTTTCCAAGAACTATCACCATAAAACGATGGATTTTTCCTTTGCTGAAGCTAAAAGCTGAATCCTAAGAAGTTCTCATTGCATAAAACCGTTGTTTTTTTTTTCTTTTTTACTGTTATAGAAACATAATAACACAAAACGGAAGGTTAACGAACATTACCACAAAGGCTGAACACTGCTGATATTTCTTAACTTGTTGTGTCTATTACATTGATGTCATCATCATCATGTGCCCTGCCGCATAGCTTTGGCGATCATAGCCCTCCATACGAATCTGTCCCTTGTCGCTGCAAGTACATCTCCCATCCTCTCTGTCCTCAGCCACTCTGCAAGTCTGTCCAACATTTTCTCCCTGGGTTTAACACTGACCTCTTTAAAGAGAAAAACAAACCAGAATGGCTAGACCTTCTTCTTACTCCCTGTTTGTCAAATCATTCTGTTTCTACAGTTTAACTTAACGTTTAAACCGGGGTCTTTGTAGTGATCTGCGATGCGGCATGCGGCAAAGAACTCTCTCCTTGGCTTCATCGATTTAGGGTGAACTTGATACAAGGTTTCTGCCTCTACATGTGTGTGACTGAGACAAGAGTATCGATAGGAGGGAAAGAGAATTAGAGAAAGAGGCTTTTTTTCTGTGGATTTTGTTTTGTAAGCGTTTGAAACTCTTGCTGGTTTCATGTGCTTCTTACTGAACAGAAAAGGCGCTTTGTTGTGTGTGACCCTTTTCAGGAAGGCAAGAAGTTAGATAGGGTCTTTATTACATATTGATGAGGTTGTTGTCTCTTTTGTCTGATTGTCGACTTCTTGCCAGTATTCTTTGGTCTTGTCCTCTCTCTCTCTCTCTCTCTCTCTCCTCTCTCTCTCTCTCTCTCTCTCTCTCTCTCTCTCTCTTTCTCTCTCTTCTCTTTCTTTTTCTGTCTCTCTTTCTCTCTGTCTCTCTCTTTCTCTCTCTCTCTCTCTCTTTCTCTCTCTCTCTTTCTCTCTCTCTCTTTCTCTCTGTCTCTCTTCTCTCTGTCTCTCTCTTTCTCTCTCTCTCTCTCTCTTTCTCTCTCTCTCTCCCTTCTCTCTCTCTCTCGCTCTTTCTCTCTCACATACACACACGCAAAGATTCTGTCTGTGGGTCTGTCTATTTGTCTGTCTGTCTGTCTGTCTGTCTGTCTGTATATACATAAATATATATCTCTCTTACTCTCTCTCTCTCTGTGCTCTATCTCTCATTCTCTAACTCTCTGACTCTCTTACTCTCTGTCTCTCTGTCTCTGTCTGTCTGTCTCTGTCTCTGTCTCTGTCGCTGCCTCTGTCTCTGTCTCCTTCTCTCTCTCTCTCTCTCTCTCTCTCTCTCTCTCTCTCTCCTCTGGTTGGTTGGTTGGGTGGTTGGTTGGTTGTCAATTGAAAACAGACCATGGAAATATTCAACAATGGGTAATAAAGTGAAGAAAAAATTATCTGAAGGAAGGGAGAAAATATTAGCAATGAAGGACATGTTTCAAATATAGATCATACATTTATTCTGAAAGACACCAATAATCTGTGAAACTAAATGGTAATGTCACAATTCAAAACCTCACATGTACACAAGATATTAAATGAACAGCCGAGGAAATCAAGATTTTTTCACACCTGAAATACGATCTTAGTTTCTATGTCGTTTTGTCTGTTTTGAAAATATGTGCATGCGCCATCTTCTTCGTTATCATTTGTCCAAGCGACATGTTTCCTTGAATCAACTGATGTTGTTATTGAAATTCTTGTTGAGACTTGTACTCATATCAGAAGAGATCTGGTCCTTGACTATTTCAATTTGGTCTGGAACTGATCGGGTCGGGTCATGATCAGGTTTTCTGTCTGTAAATGTGTGTGATAGAAATGAGAGAGAGGCAGCCAGCCAGCCAGCCAGACAGACAGAGACAGAGACAATCAAACAGACACACAGACAGAGACAGACAGACACAGACATAGAGTCAGACAGACAGACAGACAGTCAGTCAGTAAGACAGACAGACAGAGACAGACAGACAGACAGAGACAGACAGACAGACAGAGACAGACAGTCAGACAGTCAGACAGAGAAGTCAGACAGACAGACAGAGACAGACATTCAGATAGACAGACGGACAGACAGATAGACAGACAGAGAGATGGAGAAACAGAGACACAGAGACAGAGCAAAACGAGAGAGAAAGTGAAAATGACACGAAATAAAAGAGATATAGAGATACGTCCGCAGACAACATAGTCTTGAATTCTCTCTGCAGGTTGTATGCACGAGACAGAAAAAGACACGCACAGGACAGACAGAGGGGGAGACAGACAGACAGACAGACAGACAGGTGGTCAGACATTAATGAAATAAAGTGGGAATTTCAAAATAGAAAAAGATCTGCCAACTCAATGTCCAGAAATAGAATATTTAAACCTATATGGATCTGACGGATTTCTGAAAGGCAAACGCGGTCCATTTTGGAAGGATGTATTTCTGGCATATGATACGTTCAGTAACAATATTGATTTGGACAACAGCAATGAAGTAGCAGCTGAGCCTGTTTTCTATAATGATACACCCAGAATCAGTAGTTCTGAAGTTTTGATTTAAGATTTGGACAACAAAGTTTGTAACTTTTTTTTTCTAAAGGACGTTTTAGGTGATAAGGGCGGTTTCCATTAGACACAAAGACTTTTCAAATAAATGGAATATACAGTTAATTATCTACAATACGTCAACTGTATAAAAGCAATCAAAGTACATATTAGAACAAGGAATATAAATGTTGGTAATAATTACCACAATCAAGATCATCATTATCATCACGTACCTTGCCACATGGCGTTGGCGATCATGGCCCTCCATATGTATCTATCCCTTGTTTCTGCAAGCACATCTTCCACCCTCTCTGTCTTCAGCCACTCTGCAAGTCCGTCCAATATTTTTCCCTGGGTCTACCTGGTGCTCTTTTCCCTCCATCTTTCCTGTTGTGACCAGGTGCTCTAATTCCCCTTTCCTCATAAAATGTCCTATAAATGTTGCCTGTCTTTTCTTAATCGTCCTTACGAAATCATTAACAGCAATATACGGTGTTAAGAAAGAATCAATAGCATAGTACGATGCTTTACATGGAAAGGTGATGGTATTCAACACAAAACCATTGATGAATTGGGAAAAAAAGATATTTTAGAGGCTGGATAACGGCACGAAAATTGTTAAGAAATAAAAGAAACAAATAAAACAGTAAAAAAATTGCTACAGAATTCTAGTTACAAGCAATATTTTAAAAGAAATGGGAATACTTGACAACGATAAATGTAGTTTCAGTGGAACTGAAAAAAAAAATTTTCACTATTATTTGTGAAAATACTTTTGGTATTGTAATTTTTCACATAGTTTCTGGATGGAATTAGACCAAGTTTTAAAGAGAAATGCAATCATTATGATAGATTATCACTCCGTGTTGAATTTGTGTTGATAAGTACCGATGAAAACAACAACAACAAAAACCCCGAAATGTTCGGTGATGTAATGCCGAGTACAAAACATTTGTGTATAGGTGTAGAATGAATTAAAACCGAACCAAAAGTACACATGTTCTTAAAAGACGTAGAGGATGCATTAAAAACAGAGAAAAATGCCTCTTCTCTGGAAATGAAATATTGTGAGTTTGAGGAATAATGGTTCCCATTACGTTTGACTGTTGTTATCAATACAGCATGATCATGTTGAGTATTCGCTCGACATGTACGTTAAGGAAATTTAGGATTATGATACCCTCAGTTATTCTGTTGCTATAAATGAAAATTCTCCAGTATACAAATGTTCGTAACTCTAGCCAGTTGTTCCTGCGTGCTAAAAAGTAAGATTCAGTACTTCATGAAGAATCTTTCGTACGTGCCTTGATGAAAAATCGATAAATCTCTATCATTACATGTAGGCTAAAAATATCACCCATTGCAATTTTCTAAACTGAAAGCTATACACATATGATGTATAATATCTATTGGATATTTTAATATACATCGAAGTATTGTTGCCTGTTTTCCTATTGTCGCGTTTGCGTTTGGAAAAAAATAACCTTCTGAGTGAAAAAATAAGATGTACGAGTGTAGACAAAGTCAGACGGAGATTTGGTCTGAAACTGAGTTAATGGCTACTATGTTATCTGACTCGACATGTGTATGACAGCAGAGAGTGAGAGAGAAAGAGAAAGAGAGACAGACAGACAGACAGAGACAGAGAGAAAGCAGACAGAG
>CM060310.1:80460124-80462624 GCA_030674185.1 Monoplex corrugatus | reverse complement strand
AAATCAGTATTTCCAGTTAATTGTTCTAGTAATTCAGGCAAACAGTAAACTGTAATCGGTATTTCCAGTAAATTTTTGTGATGGTAAATCAGGCCAATACTAGACTCAAGTTAGTATTTCCAATACATTTTTCTGGAATGACTCAGGCCGACAGTAAATTCAAATCGGTATTTCCAGTAATTTTTTTGTGTGTGGAATAGTTCAAGCGAACAGTAAACTGAAATTGCTATTTCCAGTAAATATGTAGTCGTAATAAATCCAAACAAAAAGTGAAATCAGTATTTCCAGTAATTTTTTATCGTAATAAATCAGGCAAACAGTAAACTAAAGTCAGCATTTCCAGTACGTTATAAATCCAAAGTGATTTTGAGATAGACCATTCCGATTTTGCCTTAAAAACCAATTGTTTTTTTCTCCTGGTTGATCTCTCCATGATTATTTTTATCATTTATTAAAGTTTAATTTTATGTAAAACTAACAGGAACCACTTCATCAATTGATTATTGTCAAATCCGTGTGTATTTATGAAATACGAAGTGATTTGCTTGTGACGCTCTGTAGTGGTGTATTCTGACACAAATCAGTGGATGTATCAAGCAAATTGTAACTTGAAATATGTTTTTTATCGTATTATTATAAGTGACTGTATTCTGGTCTATTGTGTTGTTTAAACGTCAAGGAGTGGAGAGAATTGGGAAGATGTCACTTGTTTGGTGAAAAATGATTATTTTATGACAGCGAACATGACTGAAAACCGATTACACATTAATTTGTCTGCCACCATTTACAGTTTGCCTCCTTTCTGTTAAAGTTTTCTGCCAGTTCTTGTGTGTACTGTAAAATATGTATGTACATTTCCTTGGTTATTTTTGTAACGTCTATCGACAGAAATACTTTTTGACAATTATAAGTATAACTAAAAACATTAGCAATTAGTGGTGTGTGTTTGGGAGACAAAGTACTGACATTAAAAAACCTCAACATCTCAGGCATGGAAAAGGCAGAGCAAACTGAGGTCATCACAGAATCGGTGTATGAACGACCACAGAATCTGGGACAGTTGTAAGATGCTTATAAAGACCGATGAATTAAATGGGGGATGATGGTCACGATGCTATGGAGTTTCATCTAGGATTGGAGACTGCATGACAGAGCTGTACTTTGCGCTTATTATGAAACATGTCTGGCGTCATTGATAAAGAAGAGTGGGAAAAGACGAGCAACATGTATAGGCCATTTTATGAGGAAAGGGGAATTAGAGCACCTAGTCACAACAGGAAAGCTGGAGGGAAAAGAACACCAGGTAGACCCAGGGAGAAATTATTGGACGGACTTGCAGGGTGGCTAAGGACAGAGAGGGTGGAAGACGTACTTGCAACGACAAGAGAAGATTCGTGTGGAGGGCCATGATCGCCAACGCCATAGGGCAGGGCACATGATAATGATGACGCAATGATTCATACAAATGGGTTTGCGTGTATTTTTTTAATATATATTCATGGTGAAATGTCTTACTGTACTGTTTTTCTTGTTTTCTGGTTTGTATTTTTGCATTCTCTAGCTGCTATGTTTGTCTGCCAACACCATGCAGCAGGACACATGATGATGATGTCCTGGCGTCTACCAGGCCCGAGAGATACAGACATCTGCAGCATTGGTCAGGAAATTTGAGCAGCACCTTCATTGACGCACGCATAATGTGTTACTGGACGAAATTCGACCATGTGTTTTCAATGTTTCCAGTGAGTCGATAACATACTCAACTCTGAATAGGAGACGGTCAGGGTTAAAACAAATTTCACAATAACACTTTCAACCGATTTGTTGGTTCGAACTCAAGACTTCCCAAGGCAGCAGTCCGTTATGTAACCACTCAGCCTGGTGACTGGTTCTTCCACTGGTTATTTGTTGAAGCTCAACGTCTCCGCAGTTAAAATTTTGTTTTAACGGAATTTTAAGGTGATCTCCACATTAGAACGTAAAGAATGGTTTCTCCATCGATTTGTCTCTGACTTGATCTTGATGTAATCATTACAAGGATTACCTGTGCGTGCCGGAGACAGAGAAATCAATTCTTGTGTTCTCTGTCTCTGGCTCTCTCTCTGTCTCTGTCTGTCTGTCTGTTTGTCTGTCTCTTTTCTCTCTCTCTCTCTCTCTTCTCTCTCTCTCTCTCTCTCTCTCTCTCTTGATCTCATTCTCTCCTCCTCTTCTCTTCTCTCTCTCTCTCTCTCGCTCTCTCTCAATCTCTCACCCTTTCTCTCTGTCTCTCTTTTCTCTTTCTCTGTCTCTGTCTCTTTCTCTCTTTCTTTCTCTGTCTCATTCTTTCCCTCCCTCTCTCTCTCTCTTCTCTGTCTCTCTCTCTCTCTGTTTTTTCTCTCTCTTTTCTTTTTATCTCTCTCTCTTCTCTGTCTCTGTCTCTCTGTCTGTTTTTTCTCTCTCCCTTTTCTCTGTCTCTGTCTCTCTGTCTCTCTCTCTCTCTGTCTCCTCTCGTTTTTTTTTT
>CM060310.1:80447624-80455124 GCA_030674185.1 Monoplex corrugatus | reverse complement strand
GTTAACGATAAATTTTCAGAGATGTTTCAATGTCCGGTTGGAGTAAGACAAGGTTGTGTCTTGAGTCCTACATTGTTTTCGATATTTATAAATCAGTTAGCAAATTGTATGGGTGATAAAGGAAAACGTGGCATCCAATTACTACCTGGGATGTTGGAAATATTTGTTTTACTCTTTGCAGATGATGTGGTACTTTTCTCAACTACACCAAATGGTTTACAGAATCAGCTGAACGTTTTAAGTACGTGTTGTAACAACATGAAATTAAAAGTAAATATTGACAAAACGAAGGTCATGGTGTTTAGAAACGGAGGATTCCTCGGAAAACGTAAAAAATGGTCATATGAAGAAAATAAGTTGGAAGTTGTGAATAATTATTGCTATTTAGGTTTTAATTTCACGACAATGGTAAGTGTCAAAAAAGGTACTGCACATTTAGCAACTAAGGGGAAGAAAGCTGTCATACAGCTAAATAGGGTTCTCCAAATATTCAAGGAAATGGCAATGGATACTTTCTTTAAAATATTTGACGCAAAGGTACAACCCATTCTGTTGTACGCATCAGAAGTATGGGGATTAAAACGAATGGAACACATAGAAAAGGTACATATGATGGCGTGCAAAAGATTTTTAGGCGTGCCTGTTAAGACACCAAACAAGATGGTGTACGCTGATCTGGGAAGATATCCATTATTCGTTAACTCTGTGGTCGCATGCTTAAGATATTGGTTTAAATTGCTACAAATGAGTGCCGAAAGATTTCCGCATAAAGCTTACCAAATGCTTCTGGAATTAGATAGAAATGGAAAGGATTGTTGGGCATCAGAGGTAAGAAAAATCCTGTGTGATACAGGTTTCAACATTGTATGGCTGCAACAGGGAGTTGGGGATGTAAAACTATTTTTAAACATATTTAGACAAAGACTTGTCGATCTGTTTATCCAAGAATACACTAGTATTATTAGAGATGGTGACAGATATGAGTGCTATAGATCATTCAAAACAATTTTTGAAAAAGAAAAATATATTTCTGACGTGGATACATACTGTCTCAGAGTGGCAATCACACAACTAAGATTTGATGTACTACCGCTGAATAACAATTCACATCGTTATAATGAGAGTATTCACAAAAGGGCATGCCCTTTTTGCAAAACTCATATCGAAAATGAATATCACCTTATATATGACTGTCCCACTTATACAGATATTAGAGTAAAATTCCTCAAAGATTCAGCTAGAATGCCACTTTATCTACTGCTCAAAGCAGAAAATTCTCATCATAGATACAATGTGTCCAGATTTGTTTTTCATGCCATCAACAGACGCAAAAAAATCATGGGTGAATAGGCTGGCGAAAATAAGTCATCACCAGTACTATATTACTGTATTACATTAGTAATTATACAATGCTGTATAGGTATAATGAATGGTAAAACTATTAACGCTTGTTCCATTATATTTTTGTAGTCATTTCGATATAAACTGTGTACAGATTGTAAATTATGCATAAAAACGCGGGGGTAAAGATAATTTTGAAAAATCGAATTGTTTATTGATACTTGTTTTGCAAATATTTGGTAAATTGATGATTCATTGATTGACTGCTTAACTGATTGTTTGATTAATTCATTGATTGATTGATGGATGCACTGACTGAATGATTGATCCATTGATTAGCTGCTGACTAAGTGCTGATCGGGAAAATGATTTATATGAAACTGATCAAATTGTTCGGTGACTCGCTAACCAGTTTGGTTTATAGATGAGTAATTGTATTAGGCGACAAACTTAACTGGTAGAGAAACGGTTCAGTATTTTAACTGATCGGATTCAGATGGCTAATTAAATGATAGAATGGCAGTTGATTGATTGATTGATTACCGTTGCCACGGTACACTGAATGTACTAAGTATTTGTTTGATTAGATGGATAAAGTGAAGTATGTTTCGCAAGCAAGGTGATTTACCAATTATTTGTTGATTGTGTGATGATTGTATTACTTGCCCGGCTGTTGGCTATACAGAGAGACTAATTGCTTGACCAGTAGATGGAGGAATGGAACGATATATGTATATGTATTAAATATCTTTATGACTTGTTTGATGCCTTAATGCACTGATGAAGCTTAATTATAATCAAGTACTATTTAGTGTATTACTTCATTAAATGTTAGATTTAGTCAGCAAAAGAAAGATCTGTTGACTGTTACACCAACGAAGTATTCAACTCAGGAAAGCGTGGAAAGTGTCAATGTTCGACGATGCAATCATACGCATTGCAATATTGGTGTAATCCACAAAAACCCTATCTCCCCCCCCCCCCCCTCCCACCGACTATTGTATTGTGGCCTAAGGCCGATGTACATTAAAAAATTCTGAGTTCTGAGTTCTCTCTGTCTCTCTCTCTGTCTCTCTGTCTCTTTCTCTTTCTCTGTCTCTCTTCTCCTTTCTCTTCCCCCTCTCTTTGCCTCTGTCTATATCTCTCTCTTTCTCTCTCTCTTTCTCTCTCTCTCTCTCTCTCTCTCTCTCTCTCTGTCTGTCTGTCTCTCTCTCTCTCTCTCTCTCTCTCTCTTTATTTATTTTTTTGCCAGCCAGTTACTTCTTTTCATAGATCTGTGGACTGATGATCCGATATCTCAAATTCAAAACCAACCCACAACGTTAAAAACTGACGTCTCACTGCCTATCTTAAGGATCCCATCATTGCCGTGGTGTCAGCTGATTGTTTCATAGGTCCCTTCTCACCCACCCACCCCTTCCACTTTTCAAGACTTTTCCAGCACATAGGATTCTCCACAGGCAGTGGAAGTCTGCCAGAAAATTGTTGGCACATTCTGGTGGAGCAAGCGCATATGGAATTGCCCGAGTGCGATGTATCCCTCTTGAATAAACTCCAAATTATCTGGCTTAGGTTGTTATCGTTCCTTCATGATGTCATGATGTCATTGTATGAGTACTTGAGAAGGACAAGGAATGGAAACTTGAGAGAGGGAGTGTATATATAATATTAGCTGTTGGGCAAAGGTCGATAGTTTTATAACGGCTAAAGCAAGACAAAAAAAATCTCTCAGACTCTGTAATAACTGCTTGGGTTCCGTGCCTCCTGACAGTAACTCTTTGCTGTCCTGGTCGTGTCCTACTGGCAGTACGTCTGCGTTGTTGTAAGAAACGACTACACTTTTAGAAACAGTGATGGGCGTGAGGTTAATTATGTGTGTGTCTTTGTGTGGCACAACCCTCGATTTGCAGACAGCAACAGTATTTGCTGTACTATCTATGTGAATTGCAAGTCACATTTTTCATGATGATGCATGTATTGTGCTATGTAAGGTCAGACATTTTTAGTATGCATGGATTTACGTACACGTGTGAATGTGTATTCTCTCTGTCTCTGTCTCTGTTTCTCTGTCTCTGTCTCTGTCTGTCTCTCTCTCTCTTTCTCTCTCTCTCTCGTGCACTCTCTCTCTCTCTCTCCTCTCTCTCTCCTCTCTCTCTTGGACTTTCTCTGTCTTTCTTCTCCTTTCTATTCCCCCTTCTCTCTCTCTCTCTTTGTGTCTGTCTGTCTCTCTCTCTCTCTTTCTCTCTCTCTCTCTCTCTCTCTCTCTCTCTCTCTCTCTCTCCTTCGTCTTTCTCTGTCTTTCTTCTCCTTTCTATTCCCCCCCTCTCTCTCTCTTTGTCTCTGTCTCTGTCTTTCTCTGTCTTTCTTCTCCTTTCTCTTCCCTACCTCTCTCTCTCTCTCTCTTTCTTCCTCTCTGTCTGTCTTTCTTCTCCTTTCTCTTCCCCCCTTCTCTCTCTCTCTCTCTCTCTCTATTTTTTTGCAGCCAGTTTTCTTTTCATAGCCAGTACTGATGATCCTTATCCAATCAAACCACCAACGTTAAAACTGACGTGTCACTGCCTATCTTAAGGTTCATCATTGCCATGTGTCACTGATTTCATAGGTCCTTCCACCCACAACCCTTCACTTTCAACTTTGCCAGCACATTAGGTTCTCCACAGCCTCAATTTTTCACATTGGGTGAGCAAGCGATTGAATTGCCTAGTGAGATGTATCCCTCTTGACCAAACTCCAAACTCGCTTCAGTTTTAAGATTCTTCCATGATGTCATGATGTTTGTGTATCTTGACAAAGCAAGACAGGAAATTAAAGGGTGTATATAATATTGCTGTTGGAGCAAAGGTCGATATTTGAACGCTAAAGCAGACAAAAAGAATATCAGACTCTGTAATAACTGTTGGGTTCCGTCTCCTGACAGTAACTCTTGCTTCCTAGTCTGTCCTACTGGCAGTAGTCGCGTTTTTATAGAACTACTCCTTGAACATGATGTGCGGAGTTAATATGTGTGGTCCTTTGTGTGGCAGCACCTCGTTTGAAGGACACAGACAGAATTTGCAGTATGTATGGAGTGTAATCATTTTAATGATATGCATGTTGTGCTGTAAGGTCGACATTTTTATAATGCAAAGCAATACGTACATAAGAATTATCGCTCTGTATAACTGTCTCTGGTTTTCTTCTCTCCTGACAGTACTTCTCTCTGCTCTCCTCATCGTGTCCTCTGCAGTACTCTGCGTCTGTTGTCTCTCTCTCCTCTTCTTTCTCTCTCCTCTTCTTCCTCTTCTCTCTCCCTTTCTCCTCTTCTTCTCTTCTCTCCTTTTTTTTTTTTTTCCCCTCTTCTTTCATAAGCTGAGGATGAGATCCCTTCTCAATAAACAACCACAACGTAAAACGTCCTCCTATCTTAGTCCATCATTCTGTGTCACGATTGTCAGTCCTCTCACCCCCCTTCACTTCAAGACTCAGCACATAGGTCTCACACAATTGTTGACATGGTGAGCAGCGCATAGGAATGCATGGATGTCCCCGAACAACTCCAATTCTTGGCTTAGTTTTTGTCCTTCATGAGTCTGATTCCTGTGTGATGTTGGAGAAAGGAGAAATTGGAGGGTGTATATATTACGTACAAGTCGATAGTTAACGGCTAAGCAAGACAAAAAAATCTACAGCTCTTAATAACTTTGGTTCCTCTACAGACTCTGCTGTCTCGTGTCTACTGGCAGTACGCTGCGTGTTGAAGAAACACTACACTTTTAGAAACAGTGATGGGCGTGAGGTTAATTATGTGTGTGTCTTTGTGTGGCAGCGACCCTCGATTTGCAGACAGCAACAGTATTTGCTGTATTTCTATGTGAGTTGTAAGTCACTTTTGAATGATGATGCATGTATTGTGCTGTGTAAGGTCAGACATTTTTAGTATGCATGCATTTACGTTCACGTATGAATGTGTATTTTCTCTGTCTCTGTCTCTGTCTCTGTCTCTTCTTCTCTCTCTCTCTCTCTCTGTCTCTCTCTCTCTCTCTCTCTCTCTCTCTGTCCTCTCTCTCTCTCTCTCTCTCTCTCTCTCTCCTCTCTCTCTCTCTCTCTCTCTCTCTTCCTCTTTCTTTGTCTCTCTTCTCCTTTCTCTTCCCCCTCTCTTTGCCTCTCTCCTCTCTCTTTCTCTCTCTCTCTCTTTATTTTTTTTTTTGTCACCAGCTACTTCTTTTCATAGAGCTGAGGACTGATGATCCCTTATCTCAAGTTCAAAACCAACCCACAACGTTAAAAACTGACGTGTCACTGCCTATCTTAAGGTTCCCATCATTCTCATGGTGTCAGCTGATTGTGTCATAGGTCCCTTCTCACCCACCCACCCCTTCCACTTTTCAAGACTTTGCCAGCACATAGGGTTCTCCACAGGCATTGGAAGTCAGCCGGATAATTGTTGACAGATTTGGGTGGAGCGAGCGCATATGGAATTGCCCGAGTGCGATGTATCCCTCTTGAACAAACTCCAAATTCTCTGGCTTAGGTTTTTATCGTTCCTTCATGATGTCATGATGTCCTTGTGTGAGTGTTTGAGAAGGACAAGGAATGGAAACTTGAGAGGAGGGAGTGTATATATAATATTAGCTGTTGAGCAAAGGTCGATAGTTTTATAACGGCTAAAGCAAGACAAAAAGAATCTATCAGACTCTGTAATAACTGTTTGGGTTTCGTGCCTCCTGACAGTAACTCTTTGCTGTCCTAGTCGTGTCCTACTGGCAGTACGTCTGCGTTGTTGTAAGAAACGACTACACTTTTAGTAACAGTGGTGGGCGTGAGGTTAATTATGTGTGTGTCTTTGTGTGGCAGCGACGTCGATTTGCAGACAGCAAGAGCATCTGCTGTTCTACCTATGTGACTTGCAAGATGATACATGTATTTTGTTATTTAAGGTCGGAACATTTTTGGTATGCATGCATTTACGTACATGTATGAATGTGTATTCTCTCTATCTGTCTCTGTTCCTCTCTGTCTCTCTCTCTCTCTCTTGCTCTTGCTCTCTCTCTCTATGTCTCTCTCTCTGTCTCTCTGTCTCTTCCTCTTTCTCTGTCTCTCTTCTCCTTTCTCTTCCCCCTCTCTTTGCCTCTGTCTATCTCTCCCTCTTTCTCTCTCTCTTTCTCTCTCTCTTTCTCTCTCTCTCTCTCTCTCTCTCTGTCTGTCTCCCTCTCTCTCTCTCTTTATTTATTTTTTTTTTACTTCTTTTCATAGAGCTGAGGACTGATGATCCCTTATCTCAAATTCAAAACCAACCCACAACGTTAAAAACTGACGTGTCACTGCCTATCTTAAGGTTCCCATCATTCTCATAGTGTCAGCTGATTGTTTCATAGGTCCCTTCTCACCCACCCACCCCTTCCACTTTTCAAGACTTTGCCAACACATAGGGTTCTCCACAGGCATTGGAAGTCAGCCAGATAATTGTTGACAGATTTGGGTGGAGCAAGCGCGTATGGAATTATCCGAGTGCGATGAATCCCTCTTGAACAAACTCCAAATTCTCTGGCTTTGACTTTTATCGTTCCTTCATGATGTCATGATGTCATAGTGTGAGTATTTGAGAAGGACAAGGAATGGAAACTTGAGAGGAGGGAGTGTATATATAATATTAGCTGTTGAGCAGAGGTCGATAGTTTTATAACGGCTAAAGCAAGACAAAAAAAATCTCTCAGACTCTGTAATAACTGCTTGGGTTCCGTGCCTCCTGACAGTAACTCTTTGCTGTCCTGGTCGTGTCCTACTGGCAGTACGTCTGCGTTGTTGTAAGAAACGACTACACTTTTAGAAACAGTGATGGGCGTGAGGTTAATTATGTGTGTGTCTTTGTGTGGCAGCGACCTCGATTTGCAGACAGCAACAGTATTTGCTGTACTATCAATGTGAATTGCAAGTCACTTTTGCATGATGATGCATGTATTATGCTGTGTAAGGTCAGACATTTTTAGTATGCATGGATTTACATACATGTATGAATGTGTATTTTCTCTGTCTCTGTCTCTGTCTCTGTCTCTGTTTCTCTGTCTCTGTCTCTGTCTCTGTCTCTGTCTCTGTTTCTGTTTCTCTGTCTCTGTCTCTGTTTCTCTGTCTCTGTCTCTGTCTCTGTTTCTCTATCTTTCTCTCTCTCTCTCTCTGTCTGTC
>CM060310.1:80442624-80445124 GCA_030674185.1 Monoplex corrugatus | reverse complement strand
AGAGAGAGGTGGGGACAGAGACAGAGAGAAAGAGATGAAATGAATCGAAACTTTAACAAAACGAAGTGAAACGTGATTTTCCAAGAGTAGAATTACTTGCAACAGACTATATATATCTTTGCTAATCTACTCATATTTCAACGAAAGAAACTAGGACACTGCTACAGAATTAACATTTCACGGAACGTTGCGACTGCACAACGCAAAAATACAAACAGTAAAACAAGAAAACCAAATACAGTAAGAGAGTTCATAGTGAGTCATCATCATCATCATCAGGTGCCTTGCCGTATGGCGTTGGCGATCATGGACTTCCATCTGTCTCTATCTCTTGTTGCCTCAAGCATCTCCACCCTCCCCGTCTTCAGTCACTCTGCAAGTCCGTCTAGTATCTTCTCCCTGGGTCTACCCGGTGCTCTTTTTCTCTCCAGCTTTCCCGTTGTGACCAGGTGTTCCAATTCCCCTTTCCTCACAAAATGGCCTATAAATATTGCCTGTCTTTTCCTAATCATCCTTATGAATGATCTACTTGTGTCTGCCTCCATCAAGACTATCTCGTTTGTTTTCTTTGCTGTCCATGGAACTCTCAACATTCTTCTTAGAAAACACATCTCGGCTGCCTCAATCTTGTTCTGGCTTTGTTTGTTGACTGTCCACGCCTCGCAACCGTACAACAGTATTGGTTCTATATAACATTCAGGAACTTCTTCTCCTGATGTTAACTGATAGGCATTTGTTGGTAAGAATGCGTTTCATCTTCTTGAATGTTGTTTTGTGAGTACATCATGTTTTTAGATACACTCATACCCATTTGCATGAATCATCACAACACTGCAAAAAATAATGTGTCCCAGATTTTGTAACTTTGCGTGCTCTGATATTCTTTTCATTATAATGAAAGAGAGAAAGATGAAAAAGCAAGACAGACAGACAAAAGGGAAAGAAACAAAGAGAGAGAGAGAGGAAGAAACAAACACAGAGAGAGAGAGGAGAGGGAGGGAGAAAGAAGAGACAGAAGAAAACAAGCTATTCCTGAGTCTGTATATAACTGCCATATTTTTTCCTGAGACCTAGTAATCCAAGCAAATGGAAACGGGAGGCGAAGACAAAGAGAGAGAGAGACAGACAGACAGACAGAGAGACAGAGAGAGACAGAGAGACAGAAAGAGACAGAGAGACAGAGAGAAAGAGAGAGAGAAAGAGAGAGAGAAAGAGAGCCAGAGAGAGATAGCCAGAGACAGAGAGGAGAGAGAGAGAAAGAGAGAGAGAGAGAGGAGAGAGAGAAGCCAGAGCGAGAGAGAGGGAGAGAGAGAGCCAGAGCGAGAGAGAGGAGAGAGAGAGAGCAGAGAGACAGACATACACAGACAGACAGACAGAGACAGAGAGCATAATAAAAGGAAAGGAAATTAAATTTAACTTTTATTTTCCGACTGTATAGACATTACTTCATAGGCGAACTTACATAATATCAAAAAAAAAGATAGAGATGTTACAACACTAACTAGAAGAGGAAAATTCCTGTTTAAAGACGTCAAACATCAACCAGGACCAGAGACCACAGACAGAGAGCAGGTCACATTGCAGTCTACAATCCCCTGCAATGTTTGATGCCAGAAGATCCTGTACGGAGATATCGAACGTAGAGTTTACACAGATACTGTAATCATGGCACGAGTCAGCCAACCCTACTGCTCTTTTTTCCCCCAGTGGCTGCTCAAGCAAACAGTAAATTAAACCGCTATGTCCCAAAGGGTTATCATCATATGCTGATAAATGATATACATGTGAGCAGTCAGCTTTCCTGCTGGGAAGTTGTGTTGATTTTTCTCCTGGCGATTCTTCTATTATTATTTTCATACGCTGTAATTATTGTCTTTTACACCACACACACACACACTCACTCACACACACACACACACACACACACACGCACACATACACACACACACACACACACCACACACACGCTCACACACACACACACGTACACACACACACACACACACACACACACAAACACACACACACACACACACACACAAACACACAAAACGCACATTAATACCAGTTGCCATAGTGAAACGGTTAGCGCAACAGGATAATGACAAGGAGGTTGACAGTTCAAATCCCGTTAATCCTTAATGAGAGTTGGTTGGTTCTTTTGATAGAGCCATGGACTTCGGATCTGATATCTAGAGTTCAACCAAAGGACATAACTCTTGAGAGTCACATAGGAATTATCTCCCATGTTGTGAAACTTCTCAAATCTAACATAGTTTGCGCTACCCATTCAGCTAGCATAGAAGCAGATACAAATCACAAAAACTATAAGTTCAGAACGCTCCTTTTACAGTTTTTGTGCTTTGTATCTGCTTCTATGCTAGCTGAATGGGTACCGCAAACTATGTTAGATCTGAAAAGTTTCACAACATGGGAGATAAGTCCTACGTGGCTCTCAAGAGTTATGTCCTTTGGTTGATATTATAAAAATTCTCCCTAC
>CM060310.1:80427624-80437624 GCA_030674185.1 Monoplex corrugatus | reverse complement strand
TGGCCGAAAATTTGCGCCTGTCTTGTCTTGTTGTATTAAATACGCGTTCTTATTCTTCTTTCGTGTTTTTTTCTGGTTCCAATTTGTTTGAACGCGGGCAGTCACACTTGTTTTAGGTTTCGTTTTATACAAGACTCACTTTGTCTCAGAGCTGTCGTATGTTTCAACACGACAACTCTGAGATACACTGACTTTGTAAAGGATCAAATCATTTCAATTAGTGGAGTGTTTTGTTTTGCAGCTGTGCATACTTCGATTTCAAAAGGAGCACTACTTTCTGGTGTGAAGAAATAAATCATGATAAAGTGAATGTCTGAGAGAAATGAAAGGAGATGAACATCAAATAATTTTTCTTTGCTGAAGATTGTGCCATGGATGTCACCACAGAACGCAACATGCAGATTGAGTAAGATCGCTTTTCCTCAGCTTGTAACAACAATGATTTCACCATCAGCACAAAAAAGATTAAAGTCTTGTACCAACCTGACCCTGGAAAGCCTTACACCTCATATCACAGTCAAGGGACAGAATTTTCAGGTATTTGACAACTTCACTTATATTTGGGGCACGGCTCACAAACTCTGTCAATATCGATGCCGAGGTCAGCAACATGATTGCAAAAGCCACTGCAGTGTTTCAGAAATTCTGAGGAAATATGTGGGAGCGAAGAGGAATCAGCCTTAACGCCAACCTGATGGTCTATTGTACAATGGTTGCACTACCCTGCGGTATAGCCTCTGAGAAGTGGACTGCCTTTACAAGACATTCCAGACAACTCAAATGCTTCTACATCATTGCCTTCGTAAAATCGTTCAGATGGGAGGACAACATTTCTGACACAGAAGTACTGTGGCAGTCTGGCCTCCAAAGCGTCCACACCCTCGTTCAGAAAGCACAAGTCAGTTGGGATGTATATGTAGTGCGCGTGACAAACAATCACATGCTTAAACAACTGCTGTGTGTGAATGACTCTACCTTGGCAAAAGGATAAACAGCAGGCAGAATAAACACTTCAAGGACTACCTGAAGGCTTCCTTTAAAAGACCTTGATATTGACATCAACTCTTGGGAGAACATGACCCAGAAGTGCCCTATATGGTGAAGCAAATATCACAAAAGGAATCAATTTAGCAAGAGCCAGGAGAAATGCCGGAGCTGAGAGGAAAACGTACAGTGCAAGACCCAAACTGCCATTCCTCCGTCCACAGCGTCCGCCCACGTGCATCACATATTATATGGGACAGACTTCAAAGCTCGGATCAGCCTCATCAGCCACATCTAGACTTCATACACTAAAGTACTATTCAAAATTGAAGCCATGGGTATCTTCAGTAACTGTTCATCATCATCATCAGGTGCCTTGTCGCATGGCGTTGTCGATCATGGATTCCCATCTGTCTCTATCTCTTGTTGCCTCAAGCATCTCCTCCACCCTCCCTGTCTTCAGCCACTCTGCAAGTCCGTCTAGTATCTTCTCCCTGGGTCTACCCGGTGCTCTCCTTCCCTCCAGCTTTCCAGTTGTAACCAGGTGTTCCATTTCTCCTTTCCTCATAAAATGGCCTATGAATGTTGCCTGCCTTTTCCTAATCATTCTTATAAATGATCTTCTTGTGTCTGCCTCCATCAAGACTGTCTCGTTTGTTTTATTTGCTGTCCATGGAACTCTCAAAATCCTTCTCAGTAACTGTTACGTATGACAAACATCATACCCATCATGTTTGAGAGACGTATTTCAGGCAGGTTCGGTGGAACTATCGCAGAAATGACTCATGTAGAAACAGGCCCATACATGTACTTCAGTCTGAGCCAAGATGTTGACAACGTCTGGCAAGGCAGACGAACTAGCTTGTAGTGAAAGCTTAGGATTAATCAACATACAACCCCTCAAATAGAAACAGGCCCTTACCGGTACTTGAGTGTGAAACTGATTGCTTAGGATTAAACAACGTCAAGGCAGCACAGCCAGTCTCAACACTTGTGTTAGACTGTAAACGACACAGTTAAACAATAGGGCCAGCTGTACATACAGCAGTGCTGGGGATGTGTTCGGGGAACCTCCCAGTGGAAGAGAGCGGTCCATTGTTTCAGTAGACAGGGTCTGGCCTGTGCTTGTCCACGTCAAACCCTCCTTCATGTATTCTCAAATAGAACGTTCTAGAAGGTCATGTTAAGATAGGTGGGGTCAGAGCCCCAGCGTGTTCTGATTCACGCTCTATAAATGAAAAGGGAAAATAACACAGGGGAATACAGACCCACAGAGAAGACAGACACAGAGAGACAGAACGGTCAGTCAGTCATGGTTGTGTTAGGAGATGGACCACTCAACTTGGCAGAGGTGCTGAGCCTTTGCCAGAAACATGTAGCGAAGGTACGTTGATATTTTATTTCATTGTAGAGTTTAAGGCTGATAGGCAAAGAAGTAAGATTGCTTTAGGACGTAGGCAAATAAGAATAAGAGGACGAATGATTATGCTTTGAGTTGAATATGTTAAAGAAATTATACTGAATTGTGATGCTATGTGTGGACTGCTTTTGACACTTATTGCTAGTATGCTTAGAGCGTTTCTACTCGTCTCTCTCCTTTCTCGTTGTTGTGTGTGATCTCTATGCAGAAAGGCAATTCCACATAAACATACTTCAAATTCCAGAACATCACCCAAAATCCATCCCGTGATAGAACGCGTATGGGATTGTCCGAGTGCGACGAATCACTCATGAACAAACTTCTTTCTGCGCAACCTTTCTTTAAGTAAAGCAGTGTGAACCGACATTGGTATCATTTTCATGGATAAACGGTTTTTGTCATTCTTTCCAGTTACTTATATATTTTGTGGGTTTTAAATGATATAATTATTGTTAATAGTATGGAATATCATGTGGATTTCAGTCACAAATGCTATTTTTTGAACAATTGTAATTCCAAACAAGAACGTGCTTGCGCTCTTGATTTGCGTTGTGTGTACGTGTGTGTGTGTGTGTGTGTGTGTGTGTGTGTGTGTGTGTGTGTGTTAGATTGTGAATATGTGTCTGTGAATGTGTGTGTATGTGTGTGTGTGTGTGTGTGGTTGTGTGTGTGTGTGTGTGTGTGTGTGTGTGTGTGTGTGTGTGTGTGTGTGTTAGATTGTGAATATGTGTCTGTGAATGTGTGTGTATGTGTGTGTGTGTGTGTGTGTGGTTGTGTGTGTGTGTGTGTGTGTGTGTGTGTGTGTGTGTGTGTGTGTTTGAGTGTGTGTATCTGTGTCTGTGAATGTCTGTGTATGTGTGTGTGTGCGTGTGTGTGTGTGTGTGTGTGTGTGTGTGTGTGTGTGTGTGTGTGTGTGTGTGTGTGTGTGTGTTGTATGCATGCGTGAGTATGCGTGCATGTGTGTGTGTGTATGTGTGTATATGTGTGTATTTATGTGTGTGTGTGTGTATCTGTGTGTGTTTGTGTGCGTGCGCGCGCGCGCGTGCGTGCGTGTATGTTACACTGTATGTGTAAGCGCAAATGTGAATTTGTAATTCTAGGAATTCTGTCGCCTAGATTTAACAAACAAGGCAAACGAAATACAAATTCCTCAATAAATATGCAGTCCCTCCTTCCTTTATATTAATCTGCAACTCGTTTGTCTTCTAAATGTATTCCCATATGCTGCTCAGGTTCAGAACGGGACGCAGGGCAGCTGTGTGTGCATGTTGCATCAGATTATTCATTGGCATCAAATTGAGAGAAATAGGCGTAAACAGGTTGTGTTTCCTCACAAAAAAGATGGCTAAATATCCGTTATCATGTTAGAGATAAAGATGCATAAACAGGTTGTGTTTCCTCACAAAAAAGATGTCTAAATATCCGTTATCATGTTAGACATAAAGATGCATAAACAGGTTGTGTTTTCTCACAAAAATGATGGCTAAATATCAGTTATCATGTCAGAGATTATTATTTCCAAGTCTGTTTCCAGCTGCTCTTGCCAATAAATGTGCATTTCGTTATGTGTTCGTACTGATAAGCGGTTCGTGTTTTTTTCATAAATAGACGAAGGATATTTGTCTGCTTATATTACGTAAGATTTATTTACTAGCGTGAAACTGAAGGGTATGTTTAATGAGGTTGTGTTTCCTCCACAACAGCTGATAGAACGTCTGTGCGGTATTTCATCAGTTTTCTGAGCTGATTTACTGAGCTAAAATCAGTGAACCTAATCCTTTTGTTCTGCTCAACTTTTTTTTACTTTTTTCCTTTTTCTTTTCTCTGTTTCTCTTCATCCCGTCCCTCTCCAACACGTTTATTCTTCTATGATGTCTTTTTGTTATTCGTTTTCCACTTGTTCTTTCTCACCCTCCTGTGTCATTTTCTTCCCTTTAGTCTTTCTTTTTCTTCTTCTACTTTCTTCTTTTTCCTCTCCTCCTTCTGTTTCTCCATCTCCAGCACAACTTTCTCATTCTTCTTCCACGTCTCCCTTCTTTTTCGTCTTATGTTCTTTTTCCTACTCATACTCCTATTCCTCTTATTCCTCTTCCTCCTCCTCTCCTCCTCCTCCTCCTCCTTCTTCTTCTTCTTCTTGCTTTTGTTCTTGTTGTTCTTGTTGTTGTTGTTGTTGCTGTAATTGTTGTTGTTGTTGCTGTTGTTGTTGGTGGTGTTGTTGTTGTTCTTCTTCTTCTTCTTTTTCTTCTTCTTGTTTTTCTTTTTCTTCTTCTTCTTCTTCTTCTTCTTCTTCTTCTTCTTCTTCTTCTTCTTGCTTTTGTTCTTGTTGTTCTTGTTGTTGTTGTTGTTGCTGTAATTGTTGTTGTTGCTGTTGTTGGTGGTGGTGTTGTTGTTCTTCTTCTTCTTTTTTTTTTTCTTTCTTCTTCTTCTTCTTCTTTTTCTTCTTCTTCTTCTTCTTCTTTTTCTTCTTTTTTCTTCTTCTTCTTCTTCTTCTTGTTTTTTCTTCTTTTTTTCTTCTTTCTTCTTCTTCCTTCTCTTGATTCTTCTCCTTTCTTCAGTCTACCTCCTTCTCCTATTTCCTTCTTCCTCTATGTTCTTCTTCCTCTTCCTCCTTCTTCGCCTTTTTTTTTTTTTTTTTTTTTTTTGTCTTCGTCTGCTTTCTCCTTCTTGTCTTTCCCCCTCCTTTTTATTCGTCATCATCTCCTTTCTTCTTCTTTTTTCTTTTCTTATTTTTGTTAGTCTCCTTTCTCGACTTACTTATTTTTCTTTTCTCATCCTTGTCTCTTGCGTTTCCCCTCCTTCTGTGTGTGTATTTACACAAGCTGTTCCTATATGTAACGAGAAACTGGAGAGAGCTGGACTGCAGAAAATCCTCAGAGGAGAAGCCCTCTTCAACTAATTGTTTTGATCGTGTGCTCTTTACACTCTATGGGGAGTGGGTCGCCTCACCGTCCTGTCTTTTTGATGCCCTTCCGCTGTTGCCATTTCATTTTGTCTTCCGAGTGGCAAAAGCGCAAGTGTACCTATATAAACAGAACACGAGTATTTCAATGAGATCATGAAGCGATCTGATCCAGATCGACAGAGAACCGAAAAAACCATTGGTATCTCACAATGCTACTAAAATTTTTAAAGGCTTTTTAAAGCAATATTTTTTTGCTAGTCTTTGTATACTCAGAGAGTGGTAGGACTTAAAATTCTACAGAACAGAACAACGTATTTCAATGTGACACGGGCCTCAGTAGCTCAGTTGGTTGAGAGTCGGATTCACATGCTAATGATTGTGGGTTTGAATCCCAGGGTGCTCTACATTTAAACTGGCCTTCTGGCTGTCCCATCTTAACATCGGGTGGTGTCAGTATTAGATAAGTTCCTCCTTCCTCCTCTTCCCTGGGATGGTTATCCCCTTCAGCCATATCATCTGAGGTGGGTGCCGACGTAAAATGTGAACCACATCAATCAGTCAAACCCAATGTGACATTGAGTACGCCAGTGATAAGTTTTGTGTGCCAATTCCTTAAGAAAATGTTAAACTCTTCTTTCCGCTTATTTGAATTAAAAGATATAAGATTTCAATGGCAGCATGCATACAATTCATCTGACATTGTAAGAACCAAAACAAAGGTTCCAGTTGCTAACCAAATGCAGACCAACCCTAACCTCTAATATGGACACGTCTTTTGCCTCTTCTAAATCAAAACCTGGAGATGTTAAGTTTACATCCGGATGTAAATATTCTGAGGAACAAAAGTTTGGACTTCCAGAGAGAACAGAAAAGTTGTTTCACACATTCTGCTGTATACGTTTGGGGGCCGGATTAGTTTCTTGCACTGCCCTTTCTGCAATTCTAGCAGCAGACATTAATTGATGAGAATAGGAAGACTCTGTTATAGCTGAGTGCTTCTTAATTGGACAGCAGTAAGCCCTTGTCCTCTCTTCTGTGCTCGGACCCTGTGACAAGGGCAAGGCGCTGAATAATTGCTTCCCTTCTTCTGTTATTACTTCCCCTTTCTCTCCTTTTTCTTCTTCTTCCTCTTCTTTTTCTTGTTCTTGTTCTTCTTGTTCTTCTTGTTTTTCTTGTTCTTCTTGTTCTTGTTCTTCTTGTTTTTGTTCTTCTTATTCTTGTTCTTGTTCTTGTTCTTCTTCTTGTTTTTGTTCTTCTTCTTCTTGTTCTTCTTGTTCTTGTTCTTGTTGTTGTTGTTGTTGTTGTTGTTGTTCTTCTTCTTCTTCTTCTTCTTCTTCTTCTTCTTCTTCTTCTTCTTCTTCTTCTTCTTCTTCTTCTTCTTCTTCTTCTTCTTCTTCTTCTTCTTCTTCTTCTTCATCGCATTCTTCGCATTCTTCTTCTTCTTCTTCTTCGCATTCTTCTTCTTCTTCTTCTTCGCATTCTTCTTCTTCTTCTTCTTTTTCGTTTCTTATTCTTCTTCATCTCTTATTCTCCGTCGGCATCTTCGATTTTTTTTCTTTTTCTTACTCTGCTTCGTTGTACCTTTTGATTGATTTTGATTTCAGAAGCCTTGAAAGTTTGGAGAATGTTTGCGAAGGGTTCATCATACTTGGACAAGTTAATGTGTTTCTGCCTTGTTTCTTGCCTTTCTTGTGCGTGCGTGTGTGAGTGTGTATTAAACGAGAGACAGAGAGACAAGGAGAAAGTGCTTGTGTGCGTGTTTATCTATCTATCTATCTATCTATCTATCTATCTATCTATCTAACTATCTATCTATCTATCTATCTATCTATCTATCTATCTATCTTTCTATCTTTCTATCTATCTATCTATCTATCTTTCTATCTTTCTATCTTTCTATCTATCTATCTATTCTATATATATATATATATATATATATATATATATATATATATATATATATATATATATATATATATAGGTCATCAATCATGACTACAGTACTTTACTTACAGGTCATCAATCATGACGTACTTACAGGTCATCAATCATGACTACAGTACTTTACTTACATGTCATGAATCATGACTACAGTACTTTACTTACAGGTCATCAATCATGACTACAGTACTTTACTTACATGTCATGAATCATGACTACAGTACTTTACTTACAGGTCATCAATCATGACTACAGAACTTTACTTACAGGTCATCAATCATGACTACAGTACTTTACTTACATGTCATGAATCATGACTACAGTACTTTACTTACAGGTCATCAATCATGACTACAGAACTTTACTTACAGGTCATGAATCATGACTACAGTACTTTACTACATGTCATCAATCATGACTACAGTACTCTACTTACAGGTCATCAATCATGGCTACAGTACTTTACTTATATGCCATGAATCATGACTACAGTACTTTATTTACAGGTCACCAATCATGACTACAGTATCTTTACTTATATGCCATGAATCATGACTACAGTAGTTACTTACAGGTCACCAATCATGACTACAGTAGTTTACTTACAGGTCATCAATCATGACTGCAGTACTTTACTTACAGGTCATCAATCATGACTGCAGTAGTTACTTACAGGTCATCAATCATGACTACAGTAGTCTACTTACAGGTCATCAATCATGACTACAGTACTTTACTTACAGGTCATCAATCATGACTACAGTGTTACTTACAGGTCATCAATCATGACTGCAGTACTTTACTTACAGGTCATCAATCAAGACTACAGTACTTTACTTACAGGTCATCAATCATGACTACAGTAATTTACTTACAGTCATGAATCATGACTATAGTACTTTACTTACAGTCATCAATCATGACTACAGTACTTTACTTACAGGTCATCAATCATGACTACAGTACTTTACTTACAGGTCATCAATCATGACTACAGTACTCTCTTACAGGTCATCAATCATGACTACAGTACTTTACTTACAGGTCATCAATCTTGACTACAGTAGTTACTTACAGGTCATCAATCATGACTACAGTACTTTACTTACAGGTCATCAATCATGACTACAGTACTGTACTTACAGGTCATCAATCATGACTACAGTACTCTACTTACAGGTCATCATCATGACTACAGTACTTTACTTACAGGTCATCAATCATGACTACAGTACTTTACTTACAGGTCATCAATCATGACTACAGTACTTACTTACATGGTCATCAATCATGACTACAGTACTTTACTTACAGGTCATCAATCATGACTACAGTACTTTACTTACATGTCATGAATCATGACTACAGTACTTTACTTACAGTCATCAATCATGACTACAGAACTTTACTTACAGGTCATCAATCATGACTACAGTACTTTACTTACATGTCATAATCATGACTACAGTACTTTACTTACAGGTCATCAATCATGACTACAGTAACTTTACTTACAGGTCATGAATCATGACTACAGTACTTTACTTACAGTCATCAATCATGACTACAGTACTCTACTTACAGGTCATCAATCATGACTACAGTACTTTACTTACAGTCCCATGCAATCATGACTACAGTACTTTATTACAGGTCACAATCATGACTACAGTACTTTACTTACATGTCATAATCATGACTACAGTAGCTACTTACAGGTCACATCATGACTACAGTAGTTTACTTACAGGTCATCAATCATGACTCAGTACTTTACTTACAGGTCATCAATCATGACTGCAGTATCTACTTACAGGTCATCAATCATGACTACAGTAGTCTACTTACAGGTCATCAATCATGACTACAGTACTTTACTTACAGGTCATCAATCATGACTACAGTAGTCTACTTACAGGTCATCAATCATTGACTACAGTACTTTACTTACAGGTCATCAATCATGACTACAGTACTTTACTTACAGGTCATCAATCATGACTACAGTAATTTACTTACATGTCATGAATCATGACTACAGTACTTTACTTACAAGTCATCAATCATGACTACAGTACTTTACTTACAGGTCATCAATCATGACTACAGTACTTTACTTACAGGTCATCAATCATGACTACAGTACTTACTTACAGGTCATCAATCATGACTACAGTACTTTACTTACAGGTCATCAATCTGACTACAGTAGTTACTTACAGGTCATCAATCATGACTACAGTACTTTACTTACAGGTCATCAATCATGACTACAGTACTTTACTTACAGGTCATCAATCATGACTACAGTACTCTACTTACAGGTCATTATCATGGACATACTTTACTTACAGGTCATCAATCATGACTACAGTACTTTACTTACAGGTCATCAATCATGACTACAGTACTTTACTTACAGGTCATCAATCATGACTACAGTACTTTACTTACAGGTCATCATCAGACTACAGTACTTTACTTACAAGTCATCAATCATGACTACAGTACTTACTTACAGGTCATCAATCATGCTACAGTTAATGCTTACAGGTCATCAATCATGACTACAGTACTTGACTTACAGGTCATCAATCATGACTACAGTATTCTACTTACAGGTCACCAATCATGACTACAGTACTTTACTTACAGGTCATCAATCATGACTACAGTACTTTACTTACAGGTCACCAATCATGACTACAGTACTTTACTTACAGGTCATCAATCATGACTACAGTACTTTACTT
>CM060310.1:80402624-80407624 GCA_030674185.1 Monoplex corrugatus | reverse complement strand
GTACGTATGTATGTATGTATGTATACGCTTAGATTTATGTATGTATGCATGTATACGCTCAGCTTAGATTTATGTATGTAAGTATGTAAGCATGTATGTATGCATGTATACGCTCATATGTATGTAGGTATGTATGCATGTATACGCTCAGCGCTTAGATTTGATTTTGTCAAGATTTTGCGCTATATAAATAAAATATATTATATTATTATTATTAGATGCGGAGTGTGTCTACCACTTCATCAGCGGACCAGTTGGTCGAGCCTTGGACTCAAGATCTGATATCTTGAGTTCAATCCCAGCTCGCAACATTAAAAACGTGGCCTGTTCACTGTCCATCTTAATGTTTCCTTCGTTCTGGTGGTGTCAGGTTAGTGTTTAATAGGTCCTTTCTCCCCTTTCGCTGTTTCAAGACCTCGCCATTGCATAGGGTTTTGTGCAGACTCAGGAAATCTGTCAGAATCATTGCTGGCAGGTTTAGGTGGAGCGCATTATGGAATTGTCCGAACGCGATGAATCCTTCTTGAAATATCTCCGCTGACCCCAATAACTCCAATAACACTTCATCTATTCAACGCCGCCATGGTCTTCCTTTGGTTCTGAAGACTGATTGTTTGGTGTTGTAGGCTGTGAAGGGCTGTCTGAATGACTAGCATCCTGATCAGGTGGCCAGACCTCTTGCTCCGTTGTTACGTTATGTAATGATTGGCAGATGTTGTTGGCAGGTGTTGTTGGCAGGTGTTGTTGGCAGGTGTTGTTGGCGGATGTTGTTGGCAGGTGTTGTTGGCAGATGTTGTTGGCAGGTGTTGTTGGCAGGTGTTGTTGGCGGATGTTGTTGGCAGGTGTTGTTGGCGGATGTTGTTGGCGGGTGTTGTTGGCAGTGTTGTTGGCGGATGTTGTTGGCAGGTGTTGTTGGCAGATGTTGTTGGCAGGTGTTGTTGACAGGTGTTGTTGGTGGGTGTTGTTGGCGGGTGTTGTTGGCGGGTGTTGTTGGCGGGTGTTGTTGGCAGGTGTTGTTGACAGGTGTTGTTGGCGGGTGTTGTTGGCGGGTGTTGTTGGCGGGTGTTGTTGGGGGTGTTGTTGGCGGGTGTTGTTGGCAGGTGTTGTTGGCAGGTGTTGTTGGCAGGTGTTGTTGGCAGGTGTTGTTGGCGGGTGTTGTTGGCGGGTGTTGTTGGCGGGTGTTGTTGGCAGGTGTTGTTGGCAGGTGTTGTTGGCAGGTGTTGTTGGCAGGTTGTTGTTGTTGGCAGGTGTTGTTGGCAGGTGTTGTTGGCAGGTGTTGTTGGCGGGTGTTGTTGGCAGGTGTTGTTGGCAGGTGTTGTTGGCGGGTGTTGTTGGCAGGTGTTGTTGGCAGGTGTTGTTGGCAGGTGTTGTTGGCAGGTGTTGTTGGCGGGTGTTGTTGGCGGGTGTTGTTGGCGGGTGTTGTTGTTGGCGGGTGTTGTTGGCAGGTGTTGTTGGCAGGTGTTGTTGTTGGCAGGTGTTGTTGGCAGGTGTTGTTGGCAGGTGTTGTTGGCAGGTGTTGTTGTTGGCGGGTGTTGTTTCATCCATCTGTCGAATCTCTTCATTTTATGTCGTGTCTCTTATAGCCTTGCCTGTTGCTCATTTGACGCATCCTTTCCCGTAAATTTCGATCTGTCTTTCAAGCTTTTTGTTTGAAGACAGGTCTTACACTGATAAGTTCATGTGGGTGCAAAGATTGCACTGAAAAGCCTGGCTTTTGTTTTCCATGTGTGTTGTTTGTTTGTTTTTTTTTGAAGGTGTGTAAGTGAGTAGCTCACAGCATCTATCTTTTTGCGCCGTTTACAAATGAACATCATTGGCGTAATCATCGTTGTTCTCATCATGATAAAACTGTAGTTGGTATCCTTGTTGTCGTCGTTGTTATTAATGATATGGATGATGATGATGGCGAAAACGACGACGACGACGACGACGACGATGACGATGATGATGAGGGGACAGGAAAAAAAACATCATCCTTGTCATCATGTTAATACTTTTATGTTTGTTGTTGTTGTTGTTGTTGTTGTTGTTGTCGTTGTTTATGATGATACGGACGTTGATAATGATGATAACGACGACGACGAAGACGATGATGACGATGATGATAATGACTACGACAATGAGGACGACGATAATAATGATAATAATGATGATGATAATGATCATCATCATCATCATCATTATCATCGTGGCGGTGATTGTTTACTGTTAACATTATCACAATCACCACCACCACCATCATCACCACTCTTTTCATTTCTTTGTCCACAGTGTGTAAGCACCTATCCAACGGAAACCTGGCCATATTCGGCGTATCCAACGCCTCATCGATGGCTACGATCCAGTCGTACACCAACACGTTCCAAGTGCCCTTCATCACCGTCAGCATGGCCCAGAACACGTCCTCACAGACCTCCTTCCAAGTCTACATGCGTCCCATGTACGTGCACGCCCTGGTGGAGCTCATTTTCCATTACGGTTGGACCAAGATGTACTACATTTATAATTCTGACGAAGGTGAGAATCTCACGACGATGATGATGATGATCTATAAATGACTGGGATTTATATCATTTTTATTGGTGGTGGTAATGGTAGTAGTAGTAATTGTTGTTGTTGTTGTTGTTGTTGTTGATGTTGTTGTTGTTGTTTTTGTTGTTATAGTGGTGGTGTAGTATTAGTTGTGTAGTAGTAATAGTAATAATAATAGCAGTAGTAGTAATAGTCGTTGTTGTTGTTGTGGTGGTGGTGGTGGTAGTGGTGTATTATAGTACATGTAGTAAAAGTGATAGTTGTAGTACCGGTAGTAATAGTAATATAGTCGTAATAGTGATTCAATGATGATTTACATTTATGCTTTGATGATTATACCGATGCTTTCGATCGGTTAAGACACGAAGAATTGATCAACCAACTGGAAGGGCTCAATATTGATGGAAAATATCTAAGGATATTCAGAAATATGTATTGGGAACAAACAGCAGCAATGAAAACAGAAAACGATCTAAGCTCTGTCCAAAATATCAAAAGAGGGGTTAGGCGGGGTTGTGTTCTGTCACCAGATTTATTTCACTTTACAACTAAACCATCATCTGAGAAACCTAGAAGAATGCCCTGGGAAGAGATTGGAGGAAAACACGATAAACAACATTCGTTACGCAGATGACACCGTGCTAATTGCAGAAAATGAAAATCTACAAAACCTTGTGAATATAATAGAAATAGAAAGCAAAAATAAAGGGCTGGAGCTAAATGCAAGAAGACTGAAGTCATGGTAATCAGTAAAAAAAACATGAAATCTCCTCATGCAAAATAATACTGAACGGCACAACATTAAGACAAGCTGATAAGTTTAAACATCTGGGAACGGTCATCTCACCAGACGGCAGATGCATTCCAGAAATAGCCAGCAAAATCGGCCAAGCCAAAACAGTATTCAAGAAGATGAAAAACGTTCTTGGCAACAAATGCCTATCAATTAACATCAGGAAAAGAGTTCTTGAATGTTATATAGAACCGATACTGTTGGACGGTTGTGAAGCGTGGACGATCAACATGCAAAGTCAGAACAAGATTGAGGCAGCCGAGATGTGGTTTCTAAGAAGAACGTTTGAGAGTTCTCTGGACTGCAAAGAAAACAAACGACACAGTCCTGAAAGAGGCAGACACAAAAAGATCATTAATAAAGAATATTAAGAAAAGACAGACAACATTTATAGGATATTTTAAGAGGAAAGACAAAATAGAGCACTCGGTCATAACAGGAAAGGTGGAAGGAAAGAGAGCACCAGGTAGACACAGGGAGAAAATGTTGGGTGGATTTGCAGGGTGACTGAGGACAGAGGGGATGGGAGATGTACTTGCAGCGACAAGGGATAGATTCGTATGGAGGACCATGATCGCCAACGCCACGTGGCAGGGCACTTGATGAATGTAGTATAGTAGTAGTACCAGCAGCAGCAATAGTAGAAATAGTAATAGTAATAGCAGTAGTAGTAGTAGCAGTAGCAGTGGCAGCAGTGGTAGTAGTAGCAATAGTAGTAGTAGCGTTCTTCTTCTCACTATTATTCATATAATCATGATCATTATTTCCAGCGCATATAGTTTTGCGCAGGCTCAGAGTGTCTGGCAGATCGTTGCCAGCAGATTTGGGTGGAGCGCATATGGAATGGCTGTTGTCTGGTTGTTGTAAAATTCTTCCACGACGGTCAGTGTGTAAGGCGGGAAGTTCCCAGCTGCCGAACCGTCGGCGTTTGTTTTCTTCCCTGCTGACGCAACATTTTTACTGTTTTTTTTATATTTTATGTTACAGTTACTAAAGAATGATTAGTGGTGAAGTATTTGTTATTATCAGAAAGTTCAAAACGTTTTCTGTGCAGACACACTATTTTCAAATAAGATTTTTTTCAAAAATTACACGCACTGTTATGACAAGAACACCGTAGGTGAGAAGACCATAAACCAGCTCAGTAATAACTGTACAAAAGTCTAGATGAATCTTTGAAACCTCACTTTCTCTCGCTGTTTCTCTCTCTCTGTCCCCCCTCTCTTTTTCGTCTCTCCTCTCTCTCTCTCCCTCTCTCCTCTCTCTCTCTTTCTCTCCCTCTCTCTTTCCTCTCTCTCTCTCTCTCTCCCTCTCCCTCTTCTTCCCCCTCACTGATATACACACATGCATACACTCACAAATAGGAGAGAGAGAGAGCAGTCAACGCAGATGATTTCTAATAACTCGTGAAGAGTCACATTTTATTTCATAGCACGTAACAGACATTTTATCCAAGAAGAAAGTGCCAGACCTAACACATGGTATTGGAATTTCCTGGTCAGGGGTCACTTTGATCTGTTATCAATCACACCGTCAAGTAAAACGCTACACCACCTAAACAGACTCCGTCCCTTTACTTAGCTAAAACCTTCCGCTAAACAGTACTGGTAGTTGTCCCCGATATTCATTATTGTGAGAGCTGGCAGAATTTTTCAAAACTTGACCGGCACTATGT
>CM060310.1:80377624-80382624 GCA_030674185.1 Monoplex corrugatus | reverse complement strand
AAATTCAGCTGAAATAAAGGGTTGGAAGATGTTTCCAATATCAGGTCAACCATGAGTGCGTAACCAGTGTCTAAACCTCAGTGTACGATGTAATAGCTCAGTTAAAGATTGTACAATGTCAACTATACACGTAAAGATTGTAAAATGTCAAATATAATTAAAATTGTAACTTAAATATACACGTTAAAGATTGTAATGTCAAATATACACGTTAAAATTGTACAATGTCAAATATACACGTTAAAGATTGTACAATGTCAAATATACACTTAAAGATTGTACAATGTCAAATATACACGTTAAAGATTGTACAATGTCAAATATACACGTTAAAGATTGTACATGTCAACTATACACGTTAAAGATTATAGTCAATATACACGTTAAAGATTGTCAATGTCAAATATACACGTTAAAGATTGTAAAATGTCAAATTACACGTTAAAGATTGTACAAGGTCAAATATACACGTTAAAATTGTACAATGTCAAATATACACGTTAAAGATTGTACAAGGTCAAATATACACGTTAAAATTGTACAAGTCAAATATACACGTTAAAGATTGTACAATGTCAAATATACACGTTAAAGATTGTACAATGTCAAATATACACGTTAAAGATTGTACAATGTCAAATATACACGTTAAAGATTGTACAAGGTCAAATATACACGTTAAAGATTGTACAAGGTCAAATATACACGATTAAAATTTACAAGGTCAAATATACACGTTAAAGATATTACAATGTCAAATATACACGTTAAAGATGTACAATGTCAATATACACGTTAAGATTTACAATGTCAAATATACACGTTAAAGATTGTACAATGTCAAATATACACGTTAAAGATTGTACAATGTCAAATATACCTTAAAATTTGTACAAGGTCAAATATACACGTTAAAGATTGTACAATGTCAACATATACACGTTAAAGATTGTACAATGTCAAATATACACGTTAAAGATTGTACAATGTCAAATATACACGTTAAAGATTGTACAATGTCAAATATACACGTTAAAGATTGTACAATGTCAAATATACACGTTAAAGATTGTACAATGTCAAATATACACGTTAAAAGATTTACAATGTCAAATATACACGTTAAAGATTGTACAATGTCAAATATACACGTTAAAGATTGTACAATGTCAATATACACGTTAAGATTGTACAATGTCAAATATACACGTTAAAGATTGTACAATGTCAATATACACGTTAAAGATTGTACAATGTCAAATATACACGTTAAAAATTTACAATGTCAAATATACACGTTTAAAGATTGTACAAGTCAATATACACGTTAATTACAATGCAATATACACGTTAAAGATTGTACAATGTCAAATATACACGTTAAAGATTGTACAATGTCAATATACACGTTAAGATGTACAATGTCAAATATATACTTAAATTGTACAATGTCAATATAACGTTAAGATTGTACAATGTCAAATATAACGTTAAAGATTGTACAATGTCAAATATACACTTTAAAGATTGTACAATGTCAAATAACACGTTAAAGATTGTACAATGTCAAATACACACGTTAAAGATTGTATAATGTCAAAAATATACGTTAAAATGTACAATGCAAATATACACGTTACAGATTGTACAAGGTCAAATATCCACGTTAAAGATTGTACAAAGTCAAATATACACGTTAAAAATTGTACAATGTCAAATATACACGTTAAAGATTGTACAAGGTCAAATATACACGTTAAATATTGTACAATGCCAAATATACACGTTAAATATTGTACAATGCCAAATATACACGTTAATGTTTGTAGAATGTCAAATATACACGTTAAAGATTGTACAATGTCAAATATACGTTAAAGATTGTACAATGTCAAAAATATACGTTAAAATTGTACAATGTCAAATATACACGTTAAATATTGTACAATGTCAAATATGTACGTTAAAGATTGTACAATGTCAAATACACACGTTAAAGATTGTATAATGTCAAATATATACGTTAAAGATTGTACAATTTCAAATATATACGATAAAGATTGTACAATGTCAAATATACACGTTAAAGATTGTACAATGTCAAATATATACGTCAAAAATTGTACAGGGTCAAATATACACGTTAAAGATTGTACAATGTCAAATATACAAGTTAAAGATTGTATAATGTCAAATATACACGTTAAAGAATGTATAATGTCAAATATACACGTTAAAGATTGTATGTCATATATACACGTTAAATATTGTACAATGTCAAATATACACAATAAAGATTGTATAATGTCAAATATACACGTTAAAGATTGTGAAAATGTCAATATAACACGTTAAAGATTGTATAATATCAAATAGATTTTATAACGTCAAATATACATGTCAAAATGTACAATGCCAAATATACACGTTAAAGATTGTACAATGTCAAGTATACATGTTAAAGATTTACAATGTCAAATATACACATTAAAGATTACAATGTCAAAATATACACGTTAAAGATTGTACAATGTCAAATACACACGTTAAAGATTGTACAATGTCAAATATATATGTTAAAAATTGTACAATGTCAAGTATACACGTTAAAGATTGTGCAATGTCAAAATATACACGTTAAAGATTGTACAATGCCAAATATATACGTTAAAGATTGTACAATGTCAAATATATATGTTAAAAATTGTACAATGTCAAGTATACACGTTAAAGATTGTGCAATGTCAAATTTACACGTAAAAGATTGTATAATTTCAAACATACACGTTAAGATTGTATAATGTCAAATATACACGTTAAAGATTGCATGTCACATACATACGTTAAAGATTGTACAATTTCAAATAGACACGATAAAGATTTTACAATGTTAAATATACACATTAAATATGGTACGTTGTCAAATATACACTTAAACGATTATTTAATGTCAAATATACACGTTAGATATTCTTTAAGTCATTTAATGGGTGGTCTTTGGAAACATGAAAACACCCAGCATGCTTAAAGCAATAGCAGGTTTGAAAAAAATTGCTTCAACTAGTAATTTATACTGTCGGAAAATCAAGTACTTCCTTTTCAAAAATGGCTTCAGCTACTTTTTTCTACTTTCGGAAAATCAAGTACCACTGTTTGAAAAACGGCTTCCAGCTACTAATTTCTACTCTAGGAAAATAAAGTACCACTGTTTGAAAAATGGCTTTTAGCTACTAATTTCTACTCTAGGAAAATCAGATACCACTGTTTGAAAAACGGCTTTCAGCTACTAATTTCTACTCTAGGAAAATAAAGTACCACTGTTTGAAAAATGGCTTTTTGCTACTAATTTCTACTCTAGGAAAATCAGATACCACTGTTTGGTAAAAACGGCTTTCAGCTACTAATTTCTACGTCGGACAACCAAGTACCTCTGTTTGAAAAAAGGCTTTCAATTGCCGTTTTCTACCGTCGGAAAATCATGTACCACAGTTTGAGAAACGGCTTTCAACTTCTTATTTCTACCCTCGGAAAATCAAGTACCAGTGTCGTTTTACCAGTATATGTACCATGCTTGTATCATCATGGGTGACGCTGGGAAAAAGTCCTAACGGTCGGTAGCGAGCTGGAAAGACTCATCATCATCATCATCATCAGGTGCTCTGCCGCATGGCGTTGGCGATCATGGACTTCCATCTGTCTCTATCTCTTGTTGCCACAAGCATCTCCTCCACCCTCCTCGTCTTCAGCCACTCCAGCATTTTCTCCCCAGGTCTACCTGGTGCTCTCTTTCCCTCCAGCTTTTCCGTTGTGACCAGGTGCTCCAATCCCCCTTCCTCATAAAATGGCCTATAAATGTTGCCTGCCTTTTCCTAATCTTCCTTATGAATGATCTACTTGTGTTTGCCTCCATCAAGACTGTCTCGTTTGTTTTCTTTGCTGTCCACGGAACTCTCAACATTCTTCTTAGAAACCACATCTCGGCTGCCTCAATCTTGTTCTGGCTTTGTTTGTTGACTTTTCACGCCCCACATCCGTACAACAGTATTGGTTCTATATAACATTCAAGAACTCTCTTCCTGGTGTTAATTGATAGGCATTTGTTGGTAAGAATGCTTGTCTACTTCTTGAATGCTGTTTTGGCTTGACCAATTCTGCCGGCTATTTCTGATGTGCATCTGCCGTCTGATGAAATGAAAGACTGGAGTGGAGAAATGCCGTGACACTCCGAGGAGGTTTAAACAGAGGAAAATACTACACATGATAATGGGGGAGGTCGAGGAGAGATTGTTATTGTTATAATTATTGTCATTGTTAATCTTATCCTTATTGTTATTGTTGTTTTTGTTTAACCGTTTGCACCCTGCACTAAATCTACCACCAGGTGAAATTTAACCCTCTGACTCACCCACCTTATCTACCAGCTTCCTGCAGGAAGCTGATGAATAGGATGAGAGAGTCAGAGGGTTAAATTTTTGCTTTGCTGTCATGGTTGTCAAAGCCGTATGCTAGTGGATAGGCTGAGAGAGTCGAAGGGTTAAAGTCGCCCAGCCGACAGCGTAGAGCCTTATTAGGGCTACAATTATTATTAATTAATGCACACACAATACTTCAACGGGACAAAACAGAAAAAGATAATTAAGTACACATATCAATGCATTCCCGCATGTAATCTGAGGAGATGCCCCTGGCGTTGACCACTCCGTCCACTTTATCACACATGAGGATTTAAAAAACATACCCGAATACAAATCTAAACATAACTAAGGACACTAAAGCGTATACAAAAACGGTCCCAAACTACCAAAAACTGCCTCCGTACATCTGATTTCCTTAGAGCCAACAATGCACTTAATACATGTACCAAAAGAAAGTATGTTAAGACTTTATCGAACACACACAGGTGAATGGACCAGCTAGGCAGAAAATGATTGGAAGATATCACAGAAAGCAAAACAACAAGGCGGAAACAAAGCGAGTGACAAAAAAAGCGAAAATTTTAG
>CM060310.1:80365124-80367624 GCA_030674185.1 Monoplex corrugatus | reverse complement strand
ACGTCGTTTGATGGTCCTCGCTAAAGAATTTGTCCACATGTCATGCCAAGTATTGTTTGCATTTGAAGTTTATCTAGAGAATAAAATAAATTCATAAATAATTCAAGGATATTATGTAAATACTTTGAAGATTTTTTAAGCATAGACAAGACCAAAACTGTTTGGGGCATTATAGGTCCTGATTTTTTGGTTCAGTGTGTGCCTATCTGTTTATTCAAGTTAAGTTCTTGTGGGAAGCAGAAAATGCTCAAAGCTCAACTTCTTTCTAACATGCCTGAATGATATTCTCTTGGCCTCTGAGACCAAACCACCGCGTATCAATGATCACATACTAACGAAGAAAAACTGATAAAACTGCAGTTAATAAATTTTGTTCTAAAGCTGATATGTAAAATCGATTCTTTGATTGTTTTTATTTTTTTGCCTTTCTTGTTGTTGTTGTTGTTGTTTTTGTTGTTGTTGAATACTGTGTAATCATGACCATACACATGACCTTGAATATTAGTTGCTGTGATCTCGAAGAAACTCCAAATATAAACTTGACTTTCAGCAAGGAAAGTGATGGACTACTACAGCGATTGAAAAAGAATTGAAATATTGTCAGAGGCTCCTGAAAAAGTGTTGTTCACACACACACACCTTTGATAGGTGCTGATTTTAGGTAGTTGGTCCCTATGACTTTCTTCATGACACCTAACCTTCCATATTCATCTGTTCTCGGATTTTTACCAGTCCAGAATTTTCATGAAAATTTTGTAAAGATCGACTGAGAAAGAGCTAAGAAAATTATGTCCTGAATATCGTCACGCACGCACACACACACACACACACACACACACACACACACACACACACACACACACACACAACTACACACATACACACACAGCACCACACACACCACACACACACACACACACACACACAAACACACACACACACGCACACACACACACCACTCCAGTCATATGATTTAATCTCCTTTTAAGATAGATAAAAAATGTAATAATAACAGGCAGAGACCCTAGCTAAAGAAAAGGAATAACAATCTTGCGAAAGAAAAGTTTTGCAGACGCCAAAGAAAACGACAGAAACGAAATGAAAAGAAAACAGAAAAAAGCACCAAAGAAAAGGTAAAAAAGACAGAAAAACATGACAACCGCGATCTCACTGTGAGAAAGAAAGAAGAGAAACAAAAAAAAAACGAAAGAAATTGAGGAAGAGCGTAAGAAAGAAACGAAAAAAAAAATGAAAAGGAAGACAGAAAGAAAATAAACAAACAAAACCGTTGACAATCTTGACAGCACAGCTAAATCAAAGAGAAAAAAAAGAAAAACTGTCATTTTTCAAAATATGAGGAAAATGGAAGAGGCAAATGGATTGGGCATGGTGTGAGGTTTTCTGACTGAAACTGTCACAGTGTGTTTATCTGTCAAAACCAGGGAATTGATTCGACTGTGAAATAACCGCTATGGCGGTGGTGGTCATAATTCTATGTGTCACTGCACGCTATGGTAATTTCGCTTTATTAGAGAGAAAGAAATTTGTGAATGTTTAAGTCAGACTAGTAACGCCTGCGTGGGTATTGTAAGAATGCGTCAGCACCCTGGTCTATGCAGAGACCAATCGTGACCCTGTTGTTAGGTGGGAACGATTTGGTTCAGCAGGGAGTCTCAGTAGTTAAACTCTGACGGAGGTAGTGGTCCATTAGTTCAGTGTTTAGAGTGCAGTCTTCACAACGCAGGGATTCTGGGTTCAAACCTACAGCGGGCCACTTTGTTTCAATTTGTTTGGTTTGGTTTGGTTTTCGTGTCACTGTCAACTGCGATGTTTCAGTTCTGTTTGTCGTTTTCTTTCATCTTTGCAGCATCTAAACTCGCAACTTTTCTGATCTTGTTTCGTATCGATTATTGCAACCTCTACCTTGCATGCTTCTTCTGTTACATGCCTCCAGCATATTCAGAATTCAGCGGCCCGTCTTGCTGTTTTCTTGTTATTCTTTTTTGTTGTGTTGTTGTTGTTGTTTTCTTAAAAAGAAGCATGGTCATATCAACCTCTTGCTAAGGAATTTGATCAGTTATGTGATTAAATTCTTTGGAGTTTAATACCAAATGGCCGGAAATGTTATCCTGCATCCACAGGTTTTAAAACAGTATATTTCCGTATGTTTTTATAGTACAGAAAAAAGGTGGTATCTCTATAAACAAAAGCGTTTGCAGTCAGTTCTGGCACACAGAACTTAAATGTGTAAATGAAACTTAAGGTTGATTTTTTCATCCACTCCACAAGTCCGTCCAATATTTTCTCCCTGGGTCTACCTGGTGCTATTTTTTTCCTCCAGCTTTCCTGGTGTGACTAGGTGCTCTAATTTCTATTGCCTCATAAAATGTCCTGTAAATGTTGCTTGTCTTTTCTTATCTTCTTCATTAATGTTCTTTTTGTGTCTGCCACCTTCAAGACTGTCTCGTTTGTGTTCTTTGCTGTCCATGGAACTCTTGTA
>CM060310.1:80352624-80360124 GCA_030674185.1 Monoplex corrugatus | reverse complement strand
AACGGACTACGTTATGTAGACTTGACTGACAGAGAATACCCTTTCTATTACATACGTATAACTGGAAAAAAGTGTGTATATGAAAAATGTAAACTTGTGTTTTTTCGTGGAAGAAGTAGACATATTTCACATATGATTGAGTGTGTTTCATATATATACACACATTTGTGTCGATCTGTATAATTTTATTTTCATTTAAGAAAGGCTTTTACATAAAGAGTAGGTATTTCAGTCAGATACCGAGGGCAGAGAGGGTGGAAGATATGCATGTACTTGCAGCGACAAGGGATAGATACATATGGAGGGCAATGATCGCCAAGGCTATGTGGCAGGGCACTTGACAATGATGATAATGATGATGACTTCTATTTCACTTAACTTATATTCATCATTTTGACCATTTTTATCAGTGCCAAAAGTATGGCAGTCTAGCCAGCAGCTTGAGGTCATCATCATCAGGTGCCTTGCCGCATGGCGTTGACGATTATGGACTTCCATCTGTCTCTATCTCTTGTTGCCTCAAGCATCTCTTCCACCCTCCTTGTCTTCAGCCACTCTGCAAGTCCGTCTAGTATCTTCTCCCTGGGTCTAGCCGGTGCTCTCCTTCCCTCCAGCTTTCCCGTTGTGACCAGGTGTTCCAATTACCCTTTCCTCATAAAATGGCCTATGAATGTTGCCTGCCTTTTCCTAATCTTCCTTATGAATGATCTACTTGTGTCTGCCTCCATCAAGACTGTCTCGTTTGTTTTCTTTGATGTCCATGGAACTCTCAACACCCTTCTTAGAAACCACATCTCGGCTGCCTCAATCTTGTTCTGGCTTTGCTTGTTGACTATCCACGCCTCGCAACCGTACAACAATATTGGTTCTATATAACATTCACGAACTCTCTTCCTGATGTTAATTGATAGGCATTTGTTGGTTAGAATGCTTTCCATCTTCTTGAATGCTGTTTTGGCTTGGCCGATTCTGCCAGCTATTTCTGATGTGCATCTGCAGTCTGATGAAATGATCGTTCCCAGGCTTGAGGTAATCTGGCTTTTTTAGCCAAAATCGTCGTCATAGAAGTTAGAGCAAAGGAGTTGATAGGCACATTAGTCTATGACCTCATGAAAATGTTCTGGATTGCTGGGAAAGAGAAGACCAACGACTTAAAGGTAATGGCAGAACTGAAAAGGATTCCAGCTGGATCTGATCGAGGAGGAACAAAAGTGAACTGTATAAGGCTTAACATTCCCTTGTAAGTTGCCTTTGTCCGATAATTAAGTGGTTAAGACATCCGTCACAAGATTGACATGACTTTGAGGTGCCTGATCACCTTGGATACGCGGGTTCAAATCCAGGTGGAAGAAACTTTTCCGTTTAAAATGGCGACAGCAGAAGGTCATCCAGGAGTCATGACCTGGATACAACCTGGCCCCCTTAGAGTGTCAGGATTTGAGGGCTGAAACACTTGTTTGACAGGGGTTTGTCCTCTGATAACATTCTGTTGCCCGGCTCTCTTGTTGCTGTTCGTCTTCTTGTTGTTGTGTTCTTGTTATTGTTCTTCTTATTTCTGTTTTTCTGTGTCTGGTTCTCTGTCTCTGTCTGTCTGTCTGTCTGTCTGTCTGTCTGTCTGTCTGTATCTATCTATCTCTATCTCTCTCTCTTTCTTCTCTCACTCTGTCCTTCTCTCTGTCTCTGTCTCTCTCTTTCCGCCTCTCTCTCTCTCTCTCTCTCTCTCTCTCTCTCTCTCTCTCTCTCTCGCTACTGCTATTATCTGGAGGAAGTCATGATTGTTATGTACTCTTCACTCATGTGTTCATATTTCTTCAATTAAAAAAACAAATAAATATCAGATGTTTATTCAGAACTAATGGCATATAAAACCGTATCTCTTCGACTAAAAATGACCATCTACCATCTTCTTTTCTTACGAAACAGAATTCCAAAGTACAAATCTACCAGCGCATGTGGGCCTACATGACCTCAGCCACGCCCAGTGTATTTGTGAAAAGGATTGAGGAAGGCATCCAAAGAGTCCGGAACTCAAACGGCAAGTATGCCTTCCTGCTTGAATCGACCACCAACGACTATCACAACCAGCGCAAACCCTGTGACACCATGATGGTTGGACAGAACCTCAACTCCAATGGCTTCGGTATTGCCACTCCTATTGGCTCTAAGATGAAGTAAGAAAATTCATGTATCTCTATATGCTGTGATGAATAGTGTGTGTGTGTGTTCATGTGTTTATGTGTGTATAGGCATGTATCTGTGTGTATTTATTTATTGTTCATTCATTCAATTCTTTATCTATTCATTTAATCATATATATGTATATATCCATTTGTTTATTGTTTTATTTCTTTACATATCTATTATTCATTTATTTATTGATTCATTTATTTATTTATTTACATATCTATTTATTTATTGATTGTATTCATTTATTTATTCATTTCTTCATTTTTTCATTTATTTACTTTTGATCATTCAGTCAATCAGTCAGTCATTTATGTACTTATTTCTTCAGCTATTCATCGATTGGCTACTTGGTTGTTTGTTTCTTTCTTTGATTGCGTACGTCTGTGTATTTGTCAAGCTGTTTAAGAGCATTCGTAAATTTCTGTTTATCTTTCGATCCTCTTTCTCCCTCTCTCTCTCTCTCTCTCTCTCTCTCTCTCTCTCTCTCTCTCTCTCTCTCTCTCTCTCTCTCTTCTCTCTCTCTCTCTCTCTCTCTCTCTCTCTCTCTTCTCTCTCTCTCTCTCTTTCTTTCTCTCTCTTTCTCTCTCTCTCTCTCTCCCTCAACCCCCTCTCTCTCTCTACCTATCTCTCTATCTATCTCTCTATCTATCGATCGATCTATCTACCTACCTACCTATCTATCTATCTAATCTATTAATCGATCGATCGATCGATCGATCTACCTACTTACCTATTTATCTACCTATCCATCTATCTGCTGTCTGTCGGTCTGTCTGTCTGTCTATTTGTCTGGTTGTCTACCAATTTGCTATTATTTTCTTTCATCCCACCCCCCCCCCCCCCAGCTCATTTGCTTACTTGCTTACTTGTTTGTACTTTTTGTGTTTATTTTTCTTCTTTAAATCTCTTATTCCTTTTACGTTGTTTCATATTGACTAGAGAGAGGAGTGTGTGTATGAGTACGTGTGCGCGTATCTATGTGTATGTATGTGTGTGTGTGTATGTGTGTGTGTGTATGTGTGTGTGCACGCGTGCGTGCGTGCGTGTGTGTGTGTGTGTGTGTGTATGTGTGCGTGTGTGTGTATGTGTGTGTGTGTGTGTGTGTGTGTGTGTGTGTGTGTGTGTGTGTGCGTGTGTGTGTGTGTGTGTGCGTGTGAGTAAGTGTATGTATGTTTGTGTCTTTTTCTGTTTGTCTCTTTGTCTGTCTCTTTGTCTGTATGTCTGCGACAAAGATGTAGGAACAAGAACGTTTTCTTTTTCTTCTTTTTTTTTTTTAATGACCTTGTTCTGTTTGTGTGAATGTTAACCAGGGCTCTGATGCACAACACGTTTCAATTTTGTAGAAGCATTCTAAATATATTTCTACAAGAAACACTCGAAACAACTTTGACATTTAAGACGCTTGTAAGAGATGAAAACATGTTGTTCATCTCGAGTCATGTTGATCTGTGAATCTGACCGACGTGTTATGAATCACTTGGCGTAATTTTTCTTCAGAGATCCGCTGAATTTTGCCGTTCTGGAATTACGAGAGAAAGGACATCTGGCTAAGTGGGAAACAGAATGGTGGTTGCAGAAAGGAGAATGCGAACGGAAGAGAGGCTCTTCTAAGGTGAGCTGGTCTGGATCGGTAACAAGTTAGAAATAAGAGAAGCACATATACACACACATACGCAGACAGACACGCACACACACACACACACACACACACACACACACACACACACATTTATATATATATATATAGACATTTTTATTATTATTATTATTATTATTATTATATATATATATATATATATATATATATATATATATATATATATATATATATATATATATATATATATATATATATATATAATGTTGAGAGTTCCATGGACAGCAAAGGAAACGATCTGTTTTCACTATATAACGAAAACATCATGAGAAACCTAGAAGAAGACCCTGGATTAAAGGTTGGAGTGAAAATGATAAACAACATTCGGTACGCAGATGACACCGTGCTAATTGCAGAAAATGAAAGGGACCTACAAAACCTTGTGAGTATACTAGAAATAGAAAGCAAAGGTAAAGGGTTGGAACTAAACAGCAGGAAGACTGAAGTCATGGTGATCAGTAAAAATCATGAAATCCCCTCATGCAAAATAACAGCAAATGGCACAACCTTGACACAGGTTAATAAGTTCAAATACCTGGGAACGGTCATTTCATCAGACGGCAGATGCACATCGGAAATAGCTGGCAGAATCGGCCAAGCCAAAACAGCATTCAAGAAGATGACAAGCATTCTTACCAACAAATGCCTATCAATTAACATCAAAAAGAGAGTCCTTGAATGTTATATAGAACCAATACTGTTGTACGGATGTGAGGCGTGGACAGTCAGCAAGCAAAGCCAGAGCAAGATTGAGGCAGCCGAGATGTGGTTTCTCAGAGTGAGAGTTCCATGGACAGCAAAGAAAACAAACGAGACAGTCTTGATGGAGGCAGACACAAGAAGATCATTCATAAGGAAGATTAGGAAAAGACAGGCAACATTTGTAGGCCATTTCATAAGGAGGGGGGGGGGATGGAGCACCTGGTCACGACGGGAAAGCTGGAGGGGAAGAGAGCACCAGGTAGACCCAGGGAGAAGGTACTTGACGAGCTTGCAGAGTGGCTGAGGACAAAGAGGGTGGAGGAGATGCTTGAGGCAACAAAACATAGAGACAGATGGAAGTCCATGATCGCCTACCCCATGCAGCAAGGCACCTGATGATGATTATATATACATATATATATATATATATATATATATATATATACATGTATGTGAGTGTGTGTGTGTGTGTGTGTGTGTGTGTGTGTGTGTGTGTGTGTGTGTGTGTGTGTGTGTGTGTGTGTGTGTATACATCCACACAACACATGTGTGATTACACACACATACACACACGCAATACAATACTATACAATACTTTATTTATTTGTATAGCGCAAAATCTTGATAAAATCAAATCTAAGCGCTAAAACAGACACACACGCACGCACGCACACACACACACACACACACACACACACACACACACACACACACACACACACACACACACACACACACGCGCGCGCACATGCATACGGCTAAAATGGGGGAGAAAGAATAAAAGCAATGGAAAATTATAGAGCATATTATATACAATTATATATTACAATGTGATTCCCCTCCGAGTGGAGACAGGCTGCAGAGGGGATTGAGTGAGGTCAGGATTTTATGCAGAGGAGAAAAGGTGAGTTTTGAAGCGGACTTGAAGGAGACAAATGTAGGTTGCTGACGGACAGAGAGAGGAAGTTTGTTCCAGGAAAGTGGACCAGAAACAGAGAAGGCTCGTGGACCATAGGTATTGAGCTTAGTGTGTGGAAAGCGAAAAGTCAGAGGATCGGAGGCAGAGTGGAGGGTACGTAAGGGAACATAGATCTCAAGTAAGCTTGACAGGTAATCGGGGGCTGCGTTATTGAGGCTTTTGTAGCACATGGTGTCTAGTTTGTACTGTATGCGCTTTGATACAGTGAGCCAGTGAAGTTGTGCCAGGAGAGGAGATATGTGGTCAGCTTTTTTCTTTTTGAGTACAAGGCGTGCAGCATTGTTTTGAATGCGCTGCAGGATGTGAATGGTGGAGGCAGGAAGACCAGGCAGGAGTGAATTGCAATAGTCAATGCGAGACATTATGAAGGAGAGAACGAGTTTTGCAGTTGTTTCTACAGAGAGATACTTCCTGATCAGGCTTATACGATGGAGGTGATAGTGGCAAAGATCTGGCAGTTTGAGAAACAAAGTTGTTCATGGAGAGGGTAGAGTCAATGCAGACACCAAGGTTTTTAGCTGAATCAGAAATTGGGACTGATGTGTTGCATAATGGGAGAGAAAGAGGAGGCAGCTGAGAAAGTTTCTGACGGGTGCCAATGAGGATAGCTTCTGTCTTGTCGTCATTAAGCTGAAGTTTGTTGAACGTCATCCAGTTCTTAATGTCCGAGTAACACTCAGTGGTGCGAGTCAAGAGGCGCTGTATATTGTCTGGTGTGTCACTGTCTACAAGTTGGGTGTCATCAGCATAGAAGTGGTGTTTTATAGAGTGGGAGTTGATGATGGTAGACAGGGGGAGGTGTAAAGAGTGAAAAGAACAGGCCCAAGGACAGATCCTTGTGGAACACCATAGGTCAGGTATGCAGGTTGAGAGTAAGTGCCATTAATGAGAACAGTTTGTTTTCTGTTTGATAGATATGAAGTGAACCAGGAGAGAGCAATGTCAGAGATGCCAAAAGTATGATGAAGTCTAGAAAGGAGAATACCATGATCAATGATATCAAAGGCTGCAGACAGATCAAGGAGTGTGAGGAGAGAGACTTTGCCAGTATCAGTTGCAAGGAGGAGATTGTTGAGAATGTGTAGCAGGGCAGTTTCAGTGCTATGGCACTGGCGGTAGGCTGACTGGAAAGGATTGAGGAGATTGTTGGCAGACAGGTGAGAGTTCAGCTGGTTGAGGACAACTTTTTCGATGAGTTTTGACAAGAAAGAGAGATTAGAGATAGGCCGGTAATTTTTCAGTTCATTTGGGTCTAAATTGTATTTCTTGAGGAGAGGGTGAACAATAGCAGACTTGAAAGAATCTGGGACAGTTCCAGTTTGAAGAGAAGTGTTGATGTACATAGACTAAGGTGAGCTGACCAAGACAGGTAACAAGTTTGAAATAAGGGAAACACACACACACACACACACACACACACACACACACACACACACATACATACATACACACACACACATACACACACACACATACACACACACACACATATACACACATACACACATACACACATACACACATACACACACACATACACACACACATACACACACACACACATACACACACACACACACACACACACAAACACGCCCGTATGTGCACACACATACAAAGACGCACGCGCATATATACATACATTCTACACACATGCACACACCGAGGCTTTTCCAAAGTAAGCTGATCAAGACAGGTAACAAGTTAGAAAGAAGAGAAGTACATACACACAAACACGTGCGCATAAAACCACACATACACACACTTGCACGCGTATACAAACACACATACGTACATACACGCACATCCAGAGGCTCTGCTATGATGAGCTGACCAAGACAGGTAGCAAGTTAGAAATAAGAGAAGCAATACACACGAACACGCACCTGTGAGCAGGTGCATACACACACACTCGCACACGCGCGCGAGCATACATGCACGCATACGTGCATACGTACACACATGCACATACATT
>CM060310.1:80340124-80345124 GCA_030674185.1 Monoplex corrugatus | reverse complement strand
TGTGTGTGTGTGTTTGTGTGTGTTTCTGTTGATCCATCAGTCTATTTGTCTGCTCTTTACTTGTGTGTGTGTGTGTGTGTGTGTGTGCGTGCGTGCGTGTGTGTGTGTGTGTGTGTGTGTGTGTGTGTGTGTGTGGTGTGTGTGTGTTGGTTTATGTAATGAACATGTTAGCAAACTGTACAAAGCACTAGCACGTAGTAATGTCCCCAGATCGTTGTATCGATGTGTTTTGCTGAGCGTAAATTTAGTGTACACACTGCACGGATGATATTGTTGTAAGATGTCATTTCAGTAACATATGCTTATGTGTGTGTGTGTGTTGTGTTGTGTGTGGTGTGTGTGTGTGTTGTGTGTGTGTGAGAGGAGAGAGAGAGAGAGGTATGGGGGAGGGGTGTATAGCAGTGTACTTGTGTGAGTGTGTGCATGTGTTGTGTATGCCTGTGTGTTTGTGTATGATTGCGTACGTGCATGTGTGCGCATGTGTGCGATGTATGTGAGTGTATGGACTTGTGCGCGTGTGTGTCAGTGTGTGCACTTGTGTGCGTGTGTTTGTGTGTGAGTGAGTGTGTTGTGTGTGTGTGTGTTTGTGTATGTTTGTGTGTGTGTGTGTGTGTTGTGTTGTGTGTGTGTGTGTGTGTGTGTGTGTGTGTGTGTGTGTGTGTGTGTGTGTGTTGGTGCTGTGCGAGTGTGTGTGTGAATGTGTGAATGTCTATGTATGTGTATTAGAAAATGCATCGAAAAATGCCTGATATATTGTTGTACGTGATTTTTTTGTTTTGTTTGCACATAGTTATTTCTTTCTGTGTAATACCGATTTTTGATTTGATTGTTTTTGTTATTCTTGTTATCATCGTCGTCATTTTCGTCGTCGCCATCGTTGTTGTTGTTGTCGCCGCGTCGTCGTCGTTGTTGGCGGCCGCGGCGTCGTTTCACTTCTATTTCAGTCTGATTTTTCTTAGATATAGCGAGAGAGAGAGGTGTGTCTGTCTGTCTCTGTGTCAGTGAATGTGACAAACATTTTCTGAGCTATTTCTAGATGGTATCTTCGGGTTACAGATGTGGATCGATCGTTAAGTAGCCGTTAATGCACGAGTTTGGAATCAAGGTTACAGTAAAACACCCACAAAAAATATCTAAGAGTAGCAGAATGGTTCAAACGTTCCCTACCAATAACTAAACTCGAAGTTTCAGGTTCGTTCCCCGAACGGGGCTCGATTTTCTCCTCAATTTGAAGGAAAATCAAATTAAACATCTAGTCCTTTGGACGGAGACAAAATACGAGCGGACCGGACCCGTGTTCCTTCTGGCGCGCGGCATGCTGAAGATCCACGACAGTTGAAAATAGTGATGAGCAGGACATTCTCCGGCTGCCCTGGTAAAACATTGGAGGGAAAGGTTGATTTTCCCGGTCCATTCCTTTCAAGGCCAATTAACTTTCTGGCCTTTCTGAATTCTTGGTAAAAAAAAAAATATGGATGGAGCTGCACTGTGGCGACGCAGTCTCAAAAGGGAGAGCACCATGAATTTCACATGGAAATTACACTAATAAAAGAAGTGCACATCAATATGAATATCAGCATGAATATAGGTATGACTATGACTATGATATGAAATATGAATATGGTGAATATGAAATATGAAATGTGAATATGAATATGAATATGAATATGAATATGTGAGTCCTAACTCGCAGGCAGCGAAAAGCGTAGAGGCCTGGAAAAGGTGTGATGGGTCGATTTTGTCAATTTTTACTTTTCGTCAAAAATGGAATATTTAATCTTTAAATTACATGTACATGCACTCAGCACTTTGTAATTCAATCGGAACATGTATTTAAAATGCGTTTTAACCAGATAACGGCATTCTTTTTGTATCAGAAAAAGGAATATATAAACTTGAATAACAAGACAATTACAGTAGATTTTCACACCAATTTTTGTGTGCTACATGTATTGTGGCATGATGTGTTTTACCATGGTACAAAATTTGGTGAAGTACAACTACCTGTTGCTAAGGTAAAACTTCACTGAAGTGGTGAAAATTTTAAAACTTGATTTTCTCAAAATGGCTGCTTGCTATGTTCCACTTCAACACCTACTTCCTTATTTTTAGGAGTAGAATAATAAATTTCATATGAAAAAAAGTTAATAATCTGGATATTTTGAAAATTATAATATCCTAAAATCTGTTATTTTCACCTTATGACTCATTTTGTTAAAACGGGTCACAAATGAATGTGAATGTGAATATGAATATGAATATGAAAATCAGCACTTTCTGAGGAAGGTATGCGAACAGCTCCTTCCCAGGATTTTGACATATTTTACATTCTGTTTCCACGGTTGTGGTAGTCTACAAATGTCTACGCTTCATGTGAAGTTTTATAGCATCTCATGCTTCTTGAAGGTCACAATGACTTACAGAATCTGGATCTTCTGTTGTAAAAATTTTTATGTGAAATGCGGGATTGTTAGAATGGCTTGACCATCTTGTATAATTTTATGCTCATCTTTGCTGTTGTCGTGTACAGCGCTAAATGTTATGTTCTTCTTTGTGGTATATCTGTGTTGTAAGTGTGCCTTCTCTCTCTCTCTGTCTCTCTGTCTCACTGTCTCTCTGTCTCTCTCTCTCTCTCTTTCTTTCTCTCTGTCTCTCTGTCTCTGTCTCTCTCTCTGTCTCTCTGTCTCTCTCTCTCTCTCTCTCTCTCTGTGTCTGTCGCTCTCTCTCTCCTCTCTGTCGCTCTCTCTCTCTCTCTGTCGCTCTCTCTCTCTCTCTCTCTCTCCTCTCTCTGTCGCTCTCTCTCTCTCTCTTTCTCTCTCTGTCGCTCTCTCTCTCTGTGTCTGTCTCTTCTCTCTCTCTGTCGCGCTCTCTCTCTCTCTCTGTCTCTCTCTCTGTCTCTCTCTGTCTCTCTCTGTCTATCTCTTTCTCTCTCTCTCTGTCTCTCTCTGTCTCTCTGTCTCTTTTCTCTCTTCTGTCTCTCTCTGTCTGTCTCTGTTGTCTCTCTGTCTCTCTCTCTGTCTCTTTCTCTGTCTGTTCTCTTTTCTCTCTCTCTCTCTCTGTCTCTCTGTCTCTCTTATTCTCTTTCTGTCTCTGTCTGTCTGTCTCTGTTTGTTTCTCTCTCTCTCTCTTTCTCTGTCTGTCTGTCTCTGTTTGTTTCTCTCTCTCTCTCTGTCTCTCTCTGTCGCTCTCTCTCTCTCTCTCTCTCTCTCTCTGTCGCTCTGTCTCTGTCTCTGTCTCTGTCTGTCTCTCTCTCTCTCTCTCTCTCTCTCTCTCTCTTCTCTCCTCTCTCTCTTCTTTGGAAATGGGGGGGATGCTGTTTTTTTCCCCAATATGTCAGTGACGTGTGTTAACATCAGAAGTCAACTATGTTTGTACTCAAGCTTTGCTGTTGTTGTGTACAACGTTAAATATTATGTTCTTCTTTTGGTATATATGTGTTGTAAGTGTGCCTTCTCTCTCTCTCTCTCTCTCTCTCTCTCTCTCTCTCTCTCTCTCTCTCTCTCTCTCTTCTCTCCTCCCTCTCTTCTTTGGAAATGGGAGGATGCTGGGGGGTTTTCACCCCAACATGACAGTGACGTGTGTTAACATCAGAAGTTAACTATGTTTGCACTCAAGCTTTGCACCGTTTTGTCTTCAAAGAGTCTGATATGGTGATAGTTGTCCCTCAACCTTGAGGAACGTGTAGGGGTGAGGCGGTAGAGACCTCAACTTGCCAACCTGCCTCCTGGGCCAGGGGTACTCCTCTCCGCTAATTCGCTACTTTACCTTTTCCTCCAATCGGGAACAATGTCAGGTACCCTTTCAACACCTGGGCCTTCTTGAGACTGAGCACACACCGACAACAGAGACAGACAGACAGACAGAGAGAGAGAGACAGAAAGAGAGAAAGACAAGAGAGACAGACAGAGACAGAGAGAGACAGACAGAGACAGAGAAAGAAAAGACAAACAGAGCGAGACAGACAGAGAGAGACAGAAGAGAGAAGACAGACAGAGACAGACAGACAGAGTATACTCGAGCAATTTTTCAGGTTTTGTGAGGTAAACAAGAGACAAAAGAAAGAGAAAAAATATCTTACAGAACTATCAGTTAAAAAACAACGACTACTTGCCTTTAATATGAAAGAAATTATCAATTCTGGACACGCAGTTAGGCACAGAAAGTGCTCCCTCGTGAAAGATGCCACTCAGGGAAAGATGGAGGACTGTAGAAGGTGTGGAAGACCCCAAGTCAACTATTATGGGAAACAGGAAAGAATGGACCGGCCTGACTAGTTCAAACCAATTAAGTATCCTGGAGAAAGGAGACGAGATATCTCAATCAGTGCGGACAGTCAGTGCTACACTGAAGTGATGCTGATCAGAGAGATAGAGAGAGAGAGAAGGATGGAGGGATGGAGAGAGAGTGAGGGAGAGCAAGAGAGACAGAGACACACAGAGAGGGATGGAGAGCAAGAAACAGAGAGAGACAGACGACAGACAGACAGAGACAGAGGTAGAGCGAGCTAGCGAGCGAGAGAGAAAGACAGACAGGCAGACAGAAACACAGAGAGAGCGAGAGACGAAGAGAGAGAGCGAAATAGCGAGCGAAAGAGGGAGACAGAGAGAGACAGACAGACAGAAGAGAAAGACAGACAGAGAGACAGAGAAAGAGAAAGACAGACTGACAGACAGTGGGCGATCGAGAGAGAGAGAGAGAGAGAACATCCCGGCAGAGAAAGAAAGAGGGAGAGAGACAGACAGAGACAGAGAGAGGCAGGCAGATTAGTTTCAGTTTCAATTCTCAAGATGACGTCTCCGCGCTCGGAATGAATTCCATATGCACTAACGTCACAGGTGTCATGTGATGGAAAAGATCCTGACAGAGACAGAAAGAGAGAGAGAGAGGCAGAGCGAGAGACACAGCGAGCGAACGAGAGAGAGACATACAAAGACAGAGAGAGACAGGGAAGGAGGAGAGAAAGAAAGAGGGAGAGGGTAGGGGGAGTACTTCGAGGTAAT
>CM060310.1:80327624-80335124 GCA_030674185.1 Monoplex corrugatus | reverse complement strand
CTCTGTCTGTCTGTCACTCTCTCTCTCTCTCTCTCTCTCTCTCTCTCTCTCTCTCTCTTTCTTTCTTTCTCTCTATCTGTCTGTCTCTGTCTGTCTCTCTTTCTTCTGTCTCTCTATCTCTGTCTGACTGTCTCTCTCTCTCTCTCTGTCTCTCTCTTTCTCCCCCTCTCTCTCTCTCTCTGCCCCCCCTCTCTCTCTCTCTCTCTCTCTCTCTCGCCCTCCTTTCTCTCTCTTCTACCTCTCTGCCTCTTCCCCCTTTGTCTCTCGTTTTTGTTTTGTTTTTTTGTTTTGTTTGTTTTTTTCGAGTTTTCCCTTTCTTCTAATTCATTTGTTTCCTCTTGCCTCCCTCCTTCCTTTTACAAACACACAATCCTCCTTTGGTTATGTACACATTCTGCCAGTCATCGAGTCAAAAGCCCATCTGTTCTATTCTCAGTCTACACTCGTTGTAGTCTTTGGTAGGGTGTGTATGCTTGGTGTTTCTGAGTTTCCATACGCCAGCGGACACTGACATAACTTATAGGGCTTTTAAAGTGCAGATATTTAATGTTCTTCGTGTATACACACACAAAGGAGGTTCAGGAACTAGCAGGTTTGTACACATTTAGACACCCGGAATATGGAAAACATCGTCACCCTTTAATCATCACACGGGAAATATGCAGTCAGGATCGAACTCAGACCTTTTAATTGGACGTCTGATGTCTTACCCACTTAACTACCACGGCCCTCGAAGATGGTTCAATGACGATTTGTCGTTCTATGGTCAATATCTGGGTCTGTCAATGTTCTTTTTCTCCATTTTTGTTCCTCTCTCAGTCTTTTTGTTTTCTCCCTAGTTAGCCATGTAATTCAGCAACAAACCAGTGAAGAATCAGCCAGTCAGCTTCTCAATAATAATTAAACTTGAACATTTCATAAAATTTCATGAAATTTTCATAAAATTGAAATTCTCATTTGAAAATAAAGCATGATTGTTCTCGCCTCTATTTTTCTTAACAGATAATTCCTTTCACAGTTTTAGTTGGATCTATTTCCAGAACTGCTGTTACATCCTGCCCATTTTGCCATTGGCATGCAGAGCAGCGATAAAGTTTCCTCTGCTTCTGTGTCCGTAACAAAGTCTTGTTAACTGTACTGGGATGTCAGCCTTGTGCCAACCTGGAGGACCAGCGCATCGTGCTTTGTCAAGTCTCTACCCTGTTTGGCTAGGATGGCCGTATATGTAGCCTAAGCTACAGCCGGCAAAATTCCAGGAATCCTTGAAACATACAAGACCCCTGACCATGAATAAGGCGATTTTTCGGGTACCTGTTTTCCAGGTGATCTAAGACGGGGATTTGGTAGCATCCGAAGCTGCAGCCGGAAAAACTCCAGGGGTCCCTTGAAGCATACAAGACCCCTGACCATAAATAAATGGTAATTCTTCGGGAACCTGTTTTATAGATGGTCGAAGACAGGGATTTTGGTAGCATCCGTCCAAAAGACAAAACTACAGCCGGAAAAACTCCACAGGTCCCTTGAAGACTACTTGACCCCTGACCACGAATAAATGGTAAATCTTCGGGTACCTGTTTTACAGATGGTCTAAGACGAGGATTTTGGTATCATCCGTCCAAAATCCGTCTGTTTTCTGATTTTGTAAAGAAGCATTCTCTATAAATTTAACAACAGCACGTTGTTTTGGGGGTCGTATTTCGATTAAGCACTCCTCTTGAAATAATGGAAGGGTTTTTCTCTGTGTCGTTTCAACAATTTTTATGGGTTTGGCGACATTGGCTTGATCTTTTCTTGCTGGATCTCTTAACTCAGGTAATTTCAAACGCAGGACTGCTCGTTATTTCTGCTGTTTTGTTTGCTATCGTTTGGGAATGATGACCGTTTCTGTTGGTGCGATCGTTAAATAACGATCTGTGTCGTCTTGTTGCCGGGACTGCTCTGTGTTTGTGTTGTTGTTCGTCTCGATATGTTATTGCTTCTCTCCCAGTTTGTCTCTTGTCTCATTTTTGTTTTCAAACAATCAATCAACGGATCAATATTCCAGCAGCTGATCAAACGTAACTGAATTTTTTTGAGAATGAAGAATATTTGTTTATTTTGCCTTTATTTTTTTTATTTGTTTCTGTTTTCCTTTCTCTTTCTCCTTCTTCTTCCTCTTTCTCGTCTTCCTCCACCTCCTCCTCCTTTTCTTCTTCTTCTTCTTCTTCTTTTTCGTCTCTTTTCTAATTCTTTATTTACATTTGATTTCTCTGTAATACTACATAATGTATTGGACTTTCTTCTTCTTCTTCTTCTTCTTCTTCTTCTTCTTCTTCTTCTTCTTCTTCTTCTTCTTCTTCTTCTTCTTCTTCTTCTTCTTCTTCTTCTTCTTCTTCTTCTTCTTCTTCTTCTTCTTCTTCTTCTTCTTCTTCGCATTCTTCTTCTTCTTCGCATTCTTCTTCTTCGCATTCTTCTTCTTCGCATTCTTCTTCATCATCATCTTCTTCTTCTCCTTCTTCTTCTTCTTCATCTTCTTCTTCTCCTCCTCCTCCTCCTCCTCCCTTCTTTCTTCTCTTACGTTGTAGCAATATTGTCCCCCATGGGTATATGTATATTGTTCTGGTTGTTCGGCCCACGATGTGTAAGAAATATATTGCTGTACAGTATGCATATGCTGTCTTTTTGGGGTCTTTGTTTTCTACTCAGTTGTCAATACATCGAGTCAAAACTTTATTTCTCATCCTCTTTTCTCGCTTGTCTGATGTATTTGGAACGGGATTTATTCAGTTCTTTTTTCTTCTTCCTTCTTTTATCTGTCCACTGGTAACTCAATGGGTGTAGAGATGACGATCAGCAGTGAACTGGAAGGTCAGAAATGGAGAAATGCCGTGTGACGAAGGGATGGGGTCTATTTCAGGTCTTCCTTGGTCTGCCTCTCGCTTGAGCTTAAATCCAGATATATTTTCGTTGTTTTCTTGCTGAGTTAGCAAGTGGAAATGGCAAACAGAAATGGTATTGGTAAGCTTGGTTTTGTATATATAGGGATGTTCATATTTTTCACGGTTGGAATGAGTAGATAACTGACCCTATTTGCCTTTTGCATTTTGGTTTAGATTCCTCCGTTGAATCTTCAGTGTTTCATGAAAAGGCTGCATCATTATTTGAATTCATGTACTTTTTTTTAAAAGATCATTGCTCGTTGGCAGTTTCATTTTTGCTTACGGTTTTTTTTTTCTTCTGTCCCATTTTCCACGCCAGTTTAATGATGACGATGTGGATGATAATCGTGATGATACAAAAGTTCCGTCTACAATCGAGACTGCGTGACAGGGCTGTACTCAACGTTCACTATTATAATGTATCATTGCGTTATCCAGGCCACAGAGTCACTGACACCTGTGGTGTTGATCAGAAAATTTGAGCCACATCCTCAAAGACACATCCATGGAGTAGTAGATGTGACTCGACAATGTGATCCCAATCTTCCTATTATGCTCATAACTCACTCCGTTCTGAGCAAAAGACGATTGAGGCCGGAAAATCCCATTGACAGGATTGATGGGGAATCAAACTCTCAACCTTTCAGTCGATACTTCTTGCATAACCGATGCACTACGGCGACTGGTTCATTTGTTTGAGTTTAGTACCATGGATATTGATGCTGAGGGAGCCAGATGTTCTGGCCAACCTTCATCGATCTCTTCACAACAAATATGAAATCTTCCGAGCGATATTTTGGTTCAGATTATCATCAGGTCATTCTGAGTTATTTTGACTTTTGGTGGAGGGGGAGGGAGGGTACAGGGTTGGATTCTTGACCTGGTTCTGCTGTTGCAGAATATCCAGACTGAGAATCCGGTCAAATACGGTGTTGCTCGTTAAGCTCTGCTCGTTTGTCGATATCATTGGGGGATAATGACTGTTCTCTTTTGGTAACTGTCGTAAAATACAGATCTTCCGTTTTGTTGCTGTGTTCATGTTTTGTTCGTCTCTGTCCCTGTCTCTGTCTCTGTCTTGTCTTTGTCTCTGTCTCTGTCTCTGTCTTTTCTCTGTCTCTGTCTTTGTCCCTGTCTTTGTCTTTTCTCTGTCTCTGTCTCTGTCTTTGTCCCTGTCTTTGTCTTTTCTCTGTCTCTGTCTTTGTCCCTGTCTTTGTCCCTGTCTCTGTTGCTTCTCTCACTGTCTCTGATACTTCCTATCAGTCAAGTAAGCAGCCCACCATTTAATGTCAATCTATTTTTCACAGAAAGCATCTATCTTGCTTTTCTCAACGTCTATTTTTTAAGGGAGATTGTTTCGTGTCAGTCGGACGAGTTTCAAGTGTGTATGTGCGTGTGTGTTTGTCTATGTGTGTGTGTATGTCAGTGTGTGTTTGAGTGTGGTGTGTGTGTGTGTGTGTGTGTGTGTGTGTGTGTGTGTGTGTGTGTGCGCGCGCGCACGCCCGTGCGAGCGAGTGTGTGTATGTGTTTGTCTGTCTATATGTATGTATGTATGTATGTGTGTATGTACGTATGAATGTATATATGTATGTATGTATGTATGTATTATGTATGTATGTATGATGGATGTATGTGTGTATGTATGTATGTATGTATATGTATGTAAGTATGTATGTATCATGTAATGTATGTATGCATGCATGCATGCAGACACACACACACACACACATATATATATATATATATATGATATATATATATATATATATATATATGTATATATATATATATGTGTGTGTGTGTGTGTGTGTGTGTGTGTGTGTGTGTGTGTGTGTGTGTGTGTGTGTGTTGTGTGTAAGTATGTGTGTGTATATATGTATGCATGTGTGTATCTATGTATGTGTGTATGTATGTATGTACATGTATGTATGAAGGTATGGATGGATGTATATATGTATGTATGTATCTATGGATGGATGGATGGATGGAGGGATGGATGGATGGATGATTGTTTGTGTGTATGTATTTGTGTGTATGCATAATATATGAATGTATGTCTGTCTGTCTGTCTGTCTGTCTGTATGTATATATGTATGTATGTATGTATGCATATATGTATGTATGTATGTATGTATGTATGTATGTATGCATGTATTTATGTATGTCGGTATGTACATGTATATAGGTATGTATGCATGCCTGCAGAGTGGCTGGGGACAAGGAGAGTGGAAGAGATGTTTCGGGCAACAAGTGATAGAGACAGATGGAAGTCAATAATCGCCAACGCCATGCGGCAAGGCACTTGATGATGATGATGATGTATGTACGTACGTACGTACGTACTACGTACGTACGTACGTACGTATGTATGTATGTATGTATTATGTATGTATGTATGCAATATGTATGCAGGTATGTATGCAAGTATGTATGTATGTGTGTATGTGTGCATGTATGTATGTATGTATGTATATACATATGTGTATGTATGCATGTGTAATGTATATATATATATATATATATATATATATATAACATATACATATACATATACATATGTATATATATATAATCGCCAACGCCCTGCGTCAAGGCACTTGTTGATGATAAATGATGATGATGATGATGATGATGATGATGATGATGATGATGATGATGATGATGATGATGATGATGATGTATGTATGTACGTACGTACATATGTATGTATGTATGTATGTATGTATGTATGTATGTATGTATGCATGTATGGATGCATGTATGTATGTATGTATGTATGTGTGCATGTATGTATGTACGTATGTAGTTATGGATGGATGGATGATGGATGGATGGAGGATGGATGGATGGATGGATGGATGGATGGATGGATGGATATGTATGTAAGTGTATATGTGTATGGATGCATGCATGAATGTGTGTGGTATGTGTGTGTATGTGTGGGTGCGTGTGTTGTGTGTATGTGTGTGTGTACGTGTATGAGTGTGTGTCTGTCTTCCTAACTGTCTGTCTGCGTGTGTGTGTGTCTGTCTATCTGTATGTCTGTCGTTCTGTCTGTCTGTCTCTCAGTTAGTCTGTGTGTGGGTCTGATTGTCATCCAACATTTTATGAGGGAAGACAAATTTGAGCTCCTAGTCACAACAGGAAAGCTGGAGGGGAAATAGAACACCAGGTAGACCCAGGGAGAAAATATTGGACGGCTTTGCAGAGTGGGTGAGCACAGAAAGGATGGGAGACTTGCTTGGAAGGACAAAAGATAGATTCTTATGGAGGGTCTTGATCGCCAATGCCATGCGGCAGGGCACATGATGATGGTGATGGTGATGGTGACGACGACGATGATGATGATGATGATGATGATGATATGATGATGATGATGATGATGATGATATGATGATGATGGTGTGATGATGGTGACGATAATGACGATGATGATGATTTCATGAAAGTGGCAGCAACAGCTAGTTATTTTGGTTCAGATTCAGATTTTCCTCTAGCCATAATCCGAAAGCACCAATTTCCTCAGTGTTGTTTTTCTTAGCATTGTTGAGTGATTTTAAATCATTCGCCTGGTCTATTGTTATAGAATCTCCAACCCTGGGTATGTCAAACACAAGATTGCTCATTAGTTCTGCTAGTTTCTGGCTATATCAGTTTGATATAATGACTTTTTTAAAAAAGATATTTCAGGATATCCACCTTTCGTCTCGCATTAGTGCTCTCTGTCTCTCTGTCTCTCTTTCTCTCTCCCTCTCTATCTTTTTCCCTCTCCCTCCTCTCTCTCTATCTCTCTCCTTCCTCTCTCCCTCTCTCACTCTGTTTCTCTCTCTCTCTCTCTCTCTCTCTCTCTCTTTCACCCCCCTGGTTTTTTGCTTCTTTCAGAGAGACAGAGACAGAGACAGAGAGACAGAGAGAGAGATGTGGATCGAATGGTTGTAGGAGACACATTTATAGTATCATAGTTCATCTAAGAACGCTGGCGCACACGGCAGCAACCGGAGGAGGGGAGGGGAAGTAGAGTGGAACTACCGGCAATGACATGACCAACACTCCGGTGAAAATGTGCGTGCTTCTGTGTGTGTGTGTGTGTGTGTGTGTGTGTGTGTGTGTGTGTGTGTGTGTGTGTGTGTGTGTGTGTGTGTGTGTGTGTGTGTGTGTTTCTGAGAGAGATAAAATTTACTTAAAATCAGCATAAAAGTGTATAGAAAGAATGGAAAACAATGATAAGTCATTGGTTGTGCTTTGTGCAAAACTGCGAACTGGAACGGAAATAACATTATATGAAAAAACAATACCAAATAATAAAGATAGAGAAAAAACATGACAATGAATAACAAAATATAAATAAAACACGAAAGAAAATATTATGGCACCAAATTTTGTTTAAAAAAAAAACAAGGCAGTTATGTATACTACATTCGTCTTCGTTTCAAGTGTCAGAACCTTCCGTGACAAAATGTGGTTACGTCCCTTCGCGCCAATCCCGTTACGTTCTTGTCAAGATTTGCCTCCCATGATTTTCCTTTCTGATTTGTCTCCCTTCTAAAAACCAGGATGGTCGACGCCGTGGCATATTGATTTTTAA
>CM060310.1:80315124-80317624 GCA_030674185.1 Monoplex corrugatus | reverse complement strand
ATGTCAACAAAATATTAGCGTTAGTAAATGTCTTCTTGTACTTCTGCCCATTTTCTGATCATTTGTCATTCATTAAACTTTGGGTGTACATGATTTTGTGTTGATATTTGTTCATCATGTTTCCACCTGTACAAAGAAATCAAATCAAAAAACTAGTGTTGATAACTGTCGCGTTGTGTTCCAACTCACCACCTACCTTGTGTTCTGCAGATTGTGTTCGGCCGTTTCTAGATGGCTCTGTGTACCATTCCTTAGAAAGGACGCTCAAATACACGGTTGTTTAGTAATAAAGTCATTGTGTTTTCTTGTTCTTATATGGGTGTGTTAGTGAGAGAGTGAGTGTGTGTGTGTGGTGTGTGTGTGTGTGTGTGTGTGTGTGTGCGTGTGTGTGTGTGTGCGTGTGTGTGTGTGTGTGTGTGTGTGTTAGTGAGTGAGTGTGTGTGTGTGTGTGTTAGTGAGTGTGTGTGTGTGTGTGTGTGTGTGTTAGTGAGTGAGTGTGAGTGTGTGAGCGTGTGTGTGTGACAGAGATTTGTGTGTTGTGTGTGTGTGTGTGTGGTGTGTGTGTGTGTTGTGTGTGTGTGGTGTGTGTGTGTGTGTAAATGGAAAAAGCTGAGAGACAGACGGACAGATAGGCAGAAATGGACAGACATAAAAATGCAATAACAATTTTGATGAGAGAAAGATAGACAAAGAGCAGGCAAATGAAGAAGAAATGGAATGGGCACGTAGGTGTGTGCGTGTGTGTATGTGTGTGTGTGTGTGTGTGTGTACACAAGTGTGTGTGTGTGTACACAAGTGTGTGTGTATGTGTGTGTGAGTGTGTGTGTGTGTGTGTGTGCGCGCGCACGCACGCGGGCGAACTTTGTTTATTTAAAAATAGCATGATTATGTATACAGAGACAAACAGAGAGAAAATGATAAGTCAATGATCGTGCTGGGTGCAAAACAAAATGGGACGAAAATAGAATACAATGGTACTAAATATAATACAAAATAAGATAGAGAAATGAAGAGAAGAATACATAACGAATTGTAAATAAAACTCGGAAGAACAAAATTAATTATGTCAAAATATTAAAGCAAAAAAAAATTTGACAACGAAATGCATGATACCTGTCTTCACAATCAAATGCCAGAACTTTTCGTGACAAAATGTGGTTATGTCCCATCGCACCAATCCCCTAATTGCCACGTCACGATTTGCCTCCCTTGATTTTCCACTTTAATTTGTCTCTCTTCATTGTGGTCGCCCTCGTAGTGTGCTGATTTTCGAAAAGCGTTCGTTTTCTTTTGTGTATTCACTTTGAAAGAGTTGTCCATAACATTTCTCTTGTTTGTGAATTGATTTTATAAGAACTTTTCATAAAAGTTTCGTGTCATTTCACTTTCTAATCGATTGCCTGTTTAATGGCCTTTAAAAGTAAACTTCTTTTTCTGTCACACACACACACACACACACACACACACACACACACACACACACACACACACACACATACACATACGCGATATACATACACACACACATAGAGATACACACGCACGCGCGCACACACACACACACACACAAATTGACAGGGTGCTTTTGCTTCGTTTGTCCATAGTTTATGTTTGCGCGCGCGCGCGCGCGCGCGTGTGTGTGTGTGTGTGTTGTGTGTGTTAAGGAGTACGTTGTGTTATCTGTGTGTGTGTGTATAAATTACAGGCTCAGCTCTTTGTCGTAAGTAATAGACAATATTAAAGGCGAGTAATCCAATCAACAGGGAATTTAACGTGAAAAAAATAAGTTCATTAATTTGCTAACACCTTAATTAAGTAAGTATGAACATTTCTGCTTGCGTTGTGCGAACCATTACGGAGAGACAGACAGACAGACAGACAGACACAGAGAGAGGAGTAAAGAAAGAAAGAGATTGAGTTGGAGAATATTAAAATTTCAAAAAGAATAAATACACATTGAAGGAAAACACAACAAAGAATTTGTATTTTGAATCCAATTTTAGTATTTTCTGTTTATTCAAATTGTTGACACTTCCAAACCATTCATGACACTGTAAATATATCATGAAATAACAATATAATCTCTATAAATAAATATATCGCGGGTAACATTTCATCATTCATAACATTTGGAGTATACAATAATACTTTATTATTCTTTCTGCCCAACTATGTCAACAAAATATTAATGATGGTTACTGTCATCTTATACTCCCGCCCATTTGTTCGTAACTCGTCATTCATTAAATTTTGGTTGTACATAATTTTTATGTTGATTTCTGTCCTTCATATTTCCACGTGTTAAATAAAAACAAAATCAAAGACTAGTGTTGATAATTGTGACGTTGTGTTCCAACCTGCCACCTACCTTGTGTTCTGCAGATTGTGTGCTCAATTGTTTTTAGACGCCTGGCACTGTATATCATTCCTTAAAAAGGACGCTCAAATACACGTTGTTTAGTGATAAAGTGATTTGTCTTTTCTATTTTACATGGTGTAT
>CM060310.1:80302624-80310124 GCA_030674185.1 Monoplex corrugatus | reverse complement strand
AGCAACGCCGTGGTTCCCCCCCCCCCTTCCCCGAGTACAGCCCTAAATTCAGATGGTAAATCCACTCTGACAAAACAAACAAGTACGAGTGTATACAAAATAACATTATTACCGTTCAGTGCTTACCAGAGTAACGAGAATGATGTCCTTCACTGTTGGGGCTCCCTGTACAAATGAAAATTAAAATCAATGCACAATATATTTGTGAATACTTGTTTAGTTCTATATCCAACACATGGGAGTACTTATGTTCTCTAAAGACATAATTACAAGGAAATACACGAGTTGACTCCACAATATTGTCTGTCTATATCTCTGTCTGTCTGTCTGCCTGTCTGTCTGTCTCTCTCTCTATTTACCTCTATTGTTTGTTCTTTAAGCTAAAAGACATAATTTATAAGGAAATACACGAGCTGACTCCACAATATATTCTATTTTCTGTCTGTCTGTCTGCTACCTACCTACCTCTCTGTCTTCCCCCCTCTCTATCCATCTCTATCCATTTTCTCTCTCTCTCTCTCTCTCTCTCTCTCTCTCTCTCTCTATCTATCTATCTATCTCGATCTGTCTATCAATCACACCGTCATCTTGGAAAAGACAATAGAGATGAGCTGGGCACATCATACAAAGCGATCATAGTCAACACCGCCCTTCACTGGACACCAGGAGGACGACATAGGATAGAAAAACGCCAGAAACGCCTGGCGACATACAAGTAAAGCTCTCATCCCACCCACCCCCACCCCCCGAAACAGACTTGGGGTACAATACAGAAGCTGGCCCAGTACAGAGTGCAGTGGTTTATCTTCGTTTCTACCCTACATATTAAACGTGCACTAAGTAAACAATCCACACACACACACACACACACACACACACACACACACACACACACAACAATCGCACACATACATATATATATATGTATATATATATCTATATATATATATATATATATATATATATAGATATATATATACACACATACACGCGCGCGCCACACACGCACACACAGTCTTTTATCTTGTTTCCATTCATTTCACAAATAAGTATGTCTATTCTATGAAACACACACACACACACACACACACACACACACACACACACACATACACACACACCCTTCTATCTTACACACACACACACACACACACACACACACACACACACACCACACACACACACACACACACACACACATTATACACAGAAACGTACGCCATCAACAACGCTGATGACTCCTTTGGCATCCAAACGCTCCACATCCAGAACGAGGCAGATCTCGCGCCTGGGATGGAGCGAGCCAATGATCTTGGAGAGTTCAGTCACGTGGGCCCTGTCCCCAATACGACGCACGTCCAGCTCCAGGTAAAGCTCCCGGATGTTGATCGCTTGGAACAAGTCTTGAATCCTCATTAGACCTGCATAATAATAGTCATTGTGATTTGTTTCGCTGTTTTTTGTTTTGTTTTGTTTTGTTTTCTTCGTTTTTTTTTTTTCCTGTTTGGCGTTAAGTTGGTATCAAGTAGTTTTGACGGAAAGGATGACGTGTGTTTTGCGTTAAGTGGGTATCAAGTAGTTTTGACGGAAAAGATGACGTGTGTATTATTGTGTTAAGTGGGTATCAAGTAGTTTTGACGGAAAAGATGACGTGTGTATTATTGCGTTAAGTGGGTATCAAGTAGTTTGACGGAAAATGACGTGTGTATTATTGCGTTAAGTGGGTATCAAGTACTTTTGACGGGGAAAAGGATGACGTGTGTTTTGCGTTAAGTTGGTATCAAGTAGTTTTGACGGGGAAAAGGATGACGTGTGTTTTGCGTTAAGTTGGTATCAAGTAGTTCTGACGGAAAGGATGACGTGTGTTTTGCGTTAAGTTGGTATCAAGTAGTTCTGACGGAAAGGATGACGTGTGTTTTGCGTTAAGTTGGTATCAAGTAGTTCTGACGGAAAGGATGACGTGTGTTTTGCGTTAAGTTGGTATCAAGTAGTTTTGACGGAAAGGATGACGTGTGTTTTGCGTTAAGTTGGTATCAAGTAGTTTTGACGGAAAGGATGACGTGTGTTTTGCGTTAAGTGGGTATCAAGTAGTTTTGACGGAAAGGATGACGTGTGTTTTGCGTTAAGTTGGTATCAAGTAGTTTTGACGGAAAGGATGACGTGTGTTTTGCGTTAAATTGGTATCAAGTAGTTTTGACGGAAAGGATGACGTGAAAGAACGGACCGACAAGACTGTGGTAGAACTCTTTGTTTGCGGGCTGCAGGCAGAAAGGCATGGTGGAAGACTTTAGCTTCTGTTGCCGTCAAGGTGCCCCTGAATACGGTAGCAGTCAAGGAGAAGGTAAGGTAAAGTAAGGTAAGGTAAGGTAAGGTAAGGTAAGGTAAGGTAAGGTAAGGTAAGGTAAGGAAAGGTAAGGTAAGGTAAGGTAAGGTAAGGTATGGTATGGTATGGTATGGTATGGTATGGTATGGTATGGTAAGGTAAGGTATGGTATGGTATGTATGTGGTAAGATAAGGTAAGGTATGGTATGGTATGGTATGGTATGGTATGGTATGGTATGGTATGGTATGTGGTATGGTATGTGGTATGGTAAGGTATGGTATGGTATGGTGTGGTATGATATGGTATGGTATGGTATGGTATGGTATGGTATGGTATGGTATGGTATGGTATGGTATGGTATGGTATGGTATGGTATGGTATGGTATGGTATGGTATGGTACGTTGAGTTGAGTTGAGGTAAATTGAGGTGAGGTGGGTGGAGGTGATGTAAATTGAGGTGAGGTGAGTGGAAGTGAGATGAGTTGAGATAAAGTAAGGTGAGTGGAACGGAAGTGAGGTGAGGTGAGATAAGGTGAGGTACAACAAAATGAGGTGAGGTGAGGTGAGGTGAGGTGAGGTGAGGTGAGGTGAGCTAAGGTGAGGTAAGGTGACATGAGGTGAGGTAAGGTAAGGTAAAGTAAGGTAAGATAAGGTAAAGTACAGTGAGAGACAGACAGAGACTGAGAGAGACAGAGACAGTCAGAAAGTACAGTGAGAGACAGACAGAGACTGAGAGAGACAGAGACAGCCAGCCAGACAGAGACAGCCAGCCAGCCAGACAGACAAAGACAGAGAGACAGAGACAGCCAGCCAGCCAAACAGACAGAGACAGCCAGCCAGCCAGCCAATCAGAGAGAGAGCCAAGCACCTAGCCAGACAGACACAGACAGATTGAGACAAACAGAGGCAGACAGACAGACAAACACGGACACAGACAGACAGACAGACAGACAGAGAAAGAGTTAAAGTTTTTTTCATCAATAATCAATCATCCTCGGAGAATTCCATATGCGGTCTATCTAAATCTGGCAAATTCCCTTAGGCTTGCATAAAATCCTGTGTGCGCTGGCAAAGTCTTGAAATCACGAAGATCGGTCTATCTAAATCTGGCAGATTCCCTTAAGCTTGCATAAAATCCTGTGAGCGCTGGCAAAGTCTTGAAATGAAGATGGGAGAAAAAACACACGGGATCTATGAAACATTAACTGGATGTCCCCCAAACGACTGGATGATTAAGATGGCAACAAACAGGCCATTTTTTTATTGTTGCAGGCTAGAATTGAACTCAAGACTACAAATATTGAATAAGTAAGAGAGAAGGGGGAGGGGAGAGGAGACAGAGAAAGGGGCACAGAGAGAAAGAGGGAGAAAGAAAAACAGGGCGAAAGATAGAGAGGGAAGGAGCAAGAGTGGGACAGACAAAGACAGAGAGACAAACAGACAGAAACAGAGACACAGACACAGAGAGAGAGATAGAGAGAGTGACAGAGAGAGAAAAAGAGAGCAAGAGCGAGAGAGAGAGAGAGAGGAGAGAGGCCGACCACAGACAGAAATAGACAAACCAAAAAGATGCAATTATTTATTAATGTAATGGACAAGACATAAAAAAATATGTAAATAAATAAATAACATTATATACAAAAATATAATCAAAATATATAAATGTAATAAATAATACAATATAATAAATAAATAAATAAATAAATAAATAAATAAATAAATAAATAAATAAATAAACAAATAATCGAAAAACACAACACAGGCACTTTTTTGCCTACCATTTCTCGCAATGTCACAATCTAAAAAAAAAAAAAAAAAAAAATTTCACAGAAGAAAGCAAAATTTGCTCAGACAAAAACCGTTCATTTTCTGCATTGTGAGAGAGAAGGGAGGGGATGGGGGTCGACATCGAAACACACATACACACAACAACAACACAATACAAAATTGGACGAATAGAAACAATTCGCTTATTGACAGTTCGAAAACTACAACAACAACAACAACACAAAAATAATTCAATTCTCTGACAAATAAAACAAATATATAAAACAAAATCCCAGAAACATGTTTGTTTGTTTTTTTAATTTGAAATATCCTCAAAAAAGACTTTTTATCGGGATAATGCATCAACCAACTGGCCAACGGTCTCTTCAAGCTTTAGTGGATTATTTTTATTTATATTATTTTTTACTTTAATCAATAGAAGGGGAAAAAAAACTCCGTGAAAAACTGGAGAGCTTGCCAAATTCTTGGCTAATCCATCACGTTACAAAAGACACGTGCCAAGCACGATTGAACGCATACATACAATGTATATTTGGGCTTGTCTCCTGAGTAACTGTGCTTGCCTGCTGAAATGCATCAAGCTGGTTTCTTTAAGGTTTGGGAAGTTGTACATTTTCTATAGTTTTTTACTTATTTATTTTCATTTTTATTCATGTATTTATCTATTTTATTTATTTATTTATTTATTTGTTTATTAATTTTATTTAATTCGTTTATTTATTTATTGGTTTATTCATTCATTTATTTATCATTTATTATTTTGCTTCTTGTGTTGTTGTTTTATTTATTCATTTAATTATTAGTTTATTTCGTTTATTTATTTATTCATTTCATCTATCTATTATTCTATTTTGTTTATTTTTTTGTTGTTTGTTGTATGAAATATTCGACGGACTTGTAGGGTGGCTGAGGACAGAGAGGGTGGGAAATGTAGTTGCAGCGACAAGGGATAGATTTGTATGGACGGCATGATGATGATGACTTGTCTGTTGTTTGTTTGTTTGTTTTGTTGATTTGTTTGTTTTTTTCGTTTGTACGTATGTGTATATGGTTTTTGTTTGGTTGGTTGGCTTGTGTGTATGTTTGTTTGTTTGTTTTGTTGTTTGTTTGTTTGTTTGTTTTGTTTGTTTGTTTGTTTCATGTACCGAATTTTCTCATACATATGTCTGAACATTGTGTTTTGAACACACTCTGCAGGTGATATTTGCTTCACAATCTGCACAGTCCGTTTTCGGTGGGAGTGTATGCTGGGTGTTTTCATCTTTTGCCAAGCCAAAACAGCATTCAAGAAGATGAAAAGCATTCTTACCAACAAATGCCTATCAATTAAGGAAGAGAGTTCTTGAATGTTACATAGAACCAATACTGTTGTACGGTGTGAGACGTGGACAGTCAACAAGCAAAGCCAGAACAAGATTGAGGCAGCCGAGATGTGGCTTCTGAGAAAAATGTTGAGAGTTCCATGGACAGCAAAGAAAACAAACGAGACAGTCTTGATGGAGGCAGACACAAGTAGATCATTCACAAGGAAGATTAGGAAAAGACAGGCAACATTTGTAGGCCATTTTATGAGGAAAGGGGATTTGGACCACCTGGTCATAACGGGAAATCTGGAGGGAAAGAGAGCACCAGGTAGACCCAGGGAGAAGATACTAGACGGACTTGCAGAGTGGCTGAAGACGAGGAGGGTGGAGGAGATGCTTGAGGCAACAAGAGATAGAGACAGATGGAAGTCCATGATCGCCAACGCCATGCGACAAGGCACCTGATGATGATGATGGTGATGATAAGGCATCGGACACTGGCATGACTTACAGGATGTTTAAAGTGCATATTTTATGTCCTGCGTGCCGCTACGTTTATACAGTTCAGACACTAACAGGTGTGTACACATGTTAACCCAGAATATCAGAAAAATCTCCACACGTTTCTCATTAACTCTTTGATTCCCGCACCCTACCACGAACTGCAAAAACCTTAACCCACAGACTCCATCACTTTATCCATCAGCTTCCTGCAGGAAGCTAGTGGACAGGGTGAGGGAGTTTAAGATTAAGGTTTTGCTTTGCTACAAAGGTTGACAACGCAGGATGCTGGTGGACAGGGTTCGGGAGTCAAAAGGTTAGAATTCTTTTATTATTTTTTCACAATGCACAGTGTCATTTACAATAATAAAACACTGAACATATTTCAAACCAAGGGAAGACTGGGAATCTGCACGACAAAGAATAAAGAAATAATAAAGTGACACACACAAAAGGGAAAAACATAGAGCTACTTGTCAGCTGCAACATTTCCAATGTCCAACATAATAGGCCCAAGCTCTCAGAGGAGGTATCCAATACAAACAGAAACCGTTACAAATAAAAACCTTACATCATCGTTCCTGCTAACAATTTCGATACAACATGCAACGAACATGATAACTGATTAATGCAATGGATGAATCAATAACTGAAGAATAAAATAGTCAGTTTGCTAAAATTTTATATAGCTACCTTTGATTTTTGCATTATACTCTTCACTTTTGTGTCCAGTATTTCAGCTTTTTTTTTAATGAAAGTAGAGGTGTTTGGTAAAATGTCATGTAACTTATGATAATAATAATAAATGACTTTTATATAGTGCTATTCTCCTACACAAAAGTAAAGACTCACTGCGCTTTAACATATACCTACGCATATAAACATACATTTTAGCAATTCAAAGAAAGTGTCTGCTTTGAATCCAACGGTTGCTCCAGAGAAAACCGTATTTTCATTTAGTTTCATGTTACACCAACCCACACACCCACACACCACACACACACACACACACACACACACACACACACACACACACACACACACACACACACACACACACACACACACACAAATGAAACCTGATCGTTGTACATCTTTGATTGTTGATTTTTTGCTGTCTAATATTTCATTGTTTGCTATCCGATATATCATTACAACTTGAATTTGGTTCACTGACATTTTTACCTGCGAAACATAACTCCATACACACATTTCTTTCTATCAAAGAAACTGATTGTCTAAAATGATATATCTGTATAAAAGCTATATGAACAACTAACGGAATGAAACACAACACAAAAAAACTCCCTTACCCATCATCTTTTGCGTTATGCTAACTCCAAATAACTTTACGGTAAAACTGCACCAGAACTCACTCGTGGTACTACTGTTCGAAAACTAAAAGGAAACAACCCCCTCCCCCCCACACACACACCAAAATAAACATTAAAACATACAAAACCGCACTGGAGGAAAATCATCCATTTTCCGAACGGTCAGAAGAAGAAAGAATTCAATAAAAACTCATCCTATTCCCTGACATGATACAACAAATTCATAAAAAGATATATCACACCTCCCGA
>CM060310.1:80267624-80297624 GCA_030674185.1 Monoplex corrugatus | reverse complement strand
ACCAGATGCTCAGGCTTCAGAAGACCACACAAGGCGCTGGGCAAATGGAGTAGCAGACAGCTTCAACGTTTACAACATGATCCTACACCAGCCTTCCCGTCTACCCAATTTCATATTCCCGAGACATCTCCCAGTACTAGCAGACCACACACACACACAGAAACACACACACACACACACACACACACACACACACACACACACACACACACACACACACACACACACACACACACACACACACACACATGGCGCAAAGAAAACATTGGAAATAGAAGCACGAAAAAGAAAAAGGAAAAAAAACGCTCCCCTCTTCTCTCTCTCTCTCTCCTCTCTCTCTCTCTCTCTCTCTCTCTTCTCTCTCTCTCTCTCTCTCTCTCTCTCTCTCTCTCCCACACACACACACACACAACACACAACAACAACAACAACCACACACACACACACACACACACACACACACACACACACACACAACACACACCACCAACACACACACACACACACACACACACACCACACAACACAGCCTATCTTCAAAAACCCAATCACACGGCAACTGTGACATTAATGCATACGAAATTCATTCCGAGCGCTGAGACGTCATCTTGAGAAACTGAAACTGAAATATTTTGAGAAACTGAAACTAATCTTCCAGAGACAAAAACCTTGCCTCCATCCCACAAACACCAGCGTCCTTGGGATTAATCTACACTTACGCAATAATACAATAACATAAGATTCACAACTTTCTCAGTCTACAAGTCTATATCATATGGCCAAAAGTAAATAACTTCCCAGAAAAAAATGTTTTCTTTTCATCAAGTCACGTCTCCGCTGTGCGTGTTCAAGAGAGCAAGAAAAACACGACAGGATGACGACCAGTCCTCATTTTAACCTCACCGTCATTTGCCAATGTCACCACGAAATACCGCACTGAGGCGCAAGGAAAACATATTGGGAAATAGAAGTACGTAGAAAGAAGAAAAAAAAAGAAAACAATTCTCTCTCTCTCTTCTTCTCTCTCTTCACAACACACACACACACACACACATATATCATGAATAACAACACATAAACACAAAATATATATATATATATATATATGTACGTACACACACAACACACACACACACACACACACACACACACACACACACACACACACACACACACAGAGTAATTTTAAGTTGAAGGATGAACAGCTTGAACTCTGCCAGCTAAAATATTACACACACATACTGCAACAATAACGAGATAGCACCATCTTCAGAAACACCACCATACGGCACCTGTGACGTTAGTTATATGGAATTCATTCCGAGCACTGAGACGTCATCTTAAGAAACTGACACTGAATGTGAAACTATCTTCAGAAACAAAAATCTTACCTCCATCCACACAACAACAAAAAATCAGCGTCCTTGGGATTTAATCTACACGTACGCAATAATACAAAAACATAAGAATCACAACTTTCTCAGTCTACAACGTCTATATCATAGGCCAAAAAGTAAATAACTTCCCAGAAATCAAAATGTTTTCTTTTCATCAAGTCACGTCTCCGCTGTGCGTGTTCAAGACAGCAAGAAAAACACGACAGGATGATCGACCAGTCCTCATTTTAACCTCACCGTCATTTTGCCAATGTCACCACGAAATACCGCACTGAGGCGCAAGGAAAACATTGGGAAATAGAAGCACGAGAAAGAAAAGAAAAAAAGAAGAAAAGAAAAATTACTCTCTCTCTCTCTCCTACCACATCCTCACACCCACTACTCCACCACTCACACACCACACACACACACACACACACCACATTACACTCACGCTTCACTCTACTCTCTCTCTCTCTCTCTCTCTCCCTCTCTCTTCTCTCTCTTGGAAATTGAAAGCGCAAGAAAGAAAAAAAGAAAGAAAAACAATGCTCTCTCTCTCTCTCTCTCTCTCTCTCTCTCTCTCTCTCTCTCTCTCTCTCTCTCTCTCTCCTCCTCTCTCTCACGCCTTCCTCCGCATTTCACTCACTCAGTTATCTTTGTCTGGAAAGAAAGCGCAAGAAAGAAAAAAAGAAAAGAAAAAAAAGTGCTCTCTCTCTCTCTCTCTCTCTCTCTCTCTCTCTCTCTCTCTCTCTCTCTCTCTCTCTCTCTCCCTCCCGTCCTTTCCTCTCTGCCTCTCTCTGACTCAACATCAGGATAATATTGGGTGTCTGGTCTAAAGCACACGTGTCTACGATAAGCTATAATTAGACAGGGTATAATAATGAGCGTGTAATCTAAAGGCCTTGACAGCTGTGCTATAACTCAATACAGGATAATAATTGTTATCAAATCTAACGGCCTATGACTGTGACGACACAGGATATTAATGGATGTCTGGTCTAAAGGCCTCGACACAACAGGCTGTGCATATGACTCAACACAGGATACTGATGGCTGTCCTGTCTAAAGGCCTTGACACACCAGGCAGTGCTATGACTCAACACAGGATAATATTGGGTGCTCAGTCTAAAGGCCTTGTTACACCCAGGCTGTCTATGACTCAACACAGGATAATAATGGGTGCTCATCTTAAGGCTTTGCTACACCAGGCTGTACTATGACTCAACAAGGATAATAATGGTGTCCTCTAAAGGCCTTGCACACAAGGCTGTGCTATGACTCAACACAGGATAATAATGGAGTGCTCAATCTAAAGCTTTGCACACCAGGCTGTGTAAGACTCAACACAGGATAGTAATGGGTGCTGGTCTAAAGGCCTCGACACAGCCAGCTGCGCTTGACTCAACGCAGGATAATAATGGGTGCCAATAAATGCTTTAGAACAGAACTAATGATGTACTTTTGAGCTCAACCAAAGGTTTAATTAATTGTTCTATTGTTAAAGGCCTTGACCATACAGGCTGTACTATGACATACAAAACCCAACAGAAAAAGGAAAGCAAAATTAAGGTGACACACATCATGTATTGCACACTAATAAGGATATGGTGGCGTGTCATCCCAATCAAAGGCCTAAAACAACACTGAACATTTACTACTAAGGACAGCAAACATAAAGGCTAATATAAATTGTGATAGCTCACTTCCTAAGTAAAGCCTTAACACAACCAGTGTAATCTAAGAAGATACTAACGACATCGAAATAATTTGCAAGTAAGGCCAGCAACACAGGCTGAATGACTAGAGAAAGGAACAAGGAGAAAAAGAGGATGACAGTAAAAAGGAAATTTCTGCACAAATTCCAGGTGGGGACACTATTATACGAAAGGATAACATCATGGGGCAATCTAAAGGCCTTTGATATACCAGGCTGGCTATGACTCAAGACAGTAATAAGATTGAGGTTCGCTAAAGGATTCTTGCTCCAGACATTTTAGACTTCAACCAAATCTAAGCAGTATCGGCGTTTCCCTATCTAAAAGCCTTTACATACAAGGTGGGTTTTTAATGGACTCAACCAACAGCGATAAATACATTGGGTCCTCATATAGCTTGAGATCTCTCACTTTTGCTTTCTCACCACAGGATAATAATGGTGGTTTGCTCATTCGAAAGTCCTTGCTCACAACCACTTGTGCTGTGACTCAAAACACTTTTTTTGCTCAATCTAAGCCTTAACCACTGCGCTGTCTATGAATCACATGTATAATATTGTTAGATTCTCTAATTTCTAAAGCTCTTCTTCACACCAGACTGTGCTATGACTCAACACAGGATAATAATGAGTGCTCAATCTAAAGGCTTTGACACACCAGGCTGTACTATGACTCAACACAGGATAATAATGGGTGCTCAATCTAAAGGCTTTGACACACCAGGCTGTGTTATGACTCAACACAGGATAATAATGGGTGCTCAGTCTAAAGGCCTCGACACACCAGGCTGTGTTATGACTCAACACAGGATAATAATGGGTGCTCAATCAAAAGACCTTGACACACCAGGCTGTGCTATGACTCAACACAGGGTATTAGTGGATGCTCAATCTAAAGGCCTTGAGACACCAGGCTGTGCTATGACTCAACACAGGGTATTAGTGGGTGCTCAATCTAAAGGCCTTGACACACAAGGCTGTGCTATGACTCAACACAGGATATTAGTGGGTGCTCAATCTAAAGGCCTTGACACACAAGGCTGTGCTATGACTCAACACAGGATAATAATGGCTGTCCTGTCTAAAGGCCTTGACACACCAGGCTGTGTTATGACTCAAAAACAGGATAATAATGGGTGCTCAATCTAAAGGCCTTGCTACTCCAGGCTGTGCTATGACTCAACACAGGATAATAAGGGGTGCTCAATCTAAAGGCCTTGCTACACCAGGCTGTGCTATGACTCAACACAGGATAATAATGGGTGCTCAATCTAAAGGCCTTTCTACACCAGGCTGTGTTATGACTCAACACAGGATAATAATGGGTGCTCAATCTAAAGGCTATGCTACACCCGGCTGTGTTATGACTCAACACAGGATAATAATGGGTGCTCAATCTAAAGGCTATGCTACACCAGGCTGTGTTATGACTCAACACAGGATAATAATGGGTGCTCAATCTAAAAGCTATGCTACACCAGGCTGTGTTATGACTCAACACAGGATAATAATGGGTGCTCAATCTAAAGGCTATGCTACACCAGGCTGTGTTATGACTCAACACAGGATAATAATGGGTGCTCAATCTAAAGGCCTTTCTACACCAGGCTGTGTTATGACTCAACACAGGATAATAATGGGTGCTCAATCTAAAGGCCTTTCTACACCAGGCTGTGTTATGACTCAACACAGGATAATAATGGGTGCTCAATCTAAAGGCTATGCTACACCAGGCTGTGTTATGACTCAACACAGGATAATAATGGGTGCTCAATCTAAAGGCTATGCTACACCAGGCTGTGTTATGACTCAACACAGGATAATAATGGGTGCTCAATCTAAATGCTAAGCTACACCAGGCTGTACTATGACTAAACACAGGATAATAATGGCTGTCTGGTCTAAAGGCCTCTCGACACAGCCCGCTGCGCTGTGACTAAACGCAGGATAATAATGGCTGTCTGGTCTAAAGGCCTCTCGACACAGCCAGCTGCGCTTTGACTCAACGCAGGATAATAATGGCTGTCTGGTCTAAAGGCCTCTCGACACAGCCAGCTGCGCTGTGACTAAACACAGGATAATAATGGCTGTCTGGTCTAAAGGCCTCTCGACACAGCCAGCTGCGCTGTGACTAAACACAGGATAATAATGGCTGTCTGGTCAAAAGGCCTCTCGACACAGCCAGCTGCGCTGTGACTAAACACAGGATAATAATGGCTGTCTGGTCTAAAGGCCTCTCGACACAGCCAGCTGCGCTGTGACTAAACACAGGATAATAATGACTGTCTGGTCTAAAGGCCTCGACACAGCCAGATGCGCTGTGACTAAACACAGGATAATAATGGCTGTCTGGTCTAAAGGCCTCGACACAGCCAGCTGCGCTGTGACTAAACACAGGATAATAATGGCTGTCTGGTCTAAAGGCCTCGACACAGCCAGCTGCGCTGTGACTAAACACAGGATAATAATAGCTGTCTGGTCTAAAGGCCTTGACACAGCCAGCTGCGCTTTGACTCAACGCAGGATAATAATGGGTGCCCAAAAATGTTATAAACATAACGTAATAATGTCTTTGTGCGTGCTCAATCTAAAGGCCTATATTGCTATTGTTATTACTGTTTAAAGCCCAGCCGGCTGTGCAGAGCCATATCAGGACTATAACCGCGTCAAAACACAAAACTTCAACAGAAAAAAGGGAAAAAATTAAGTACATACATCAATGCATTCGCGCACATAATCTAAGGACATGCCCCTGGCGTTGACCACTCCATCCAATTTATCGCACAAGGGATTTAAAAAACACACTTTAAGCATACCTAAGGACAGCAAAACATTTATAAAAACGGGCCTAAATTACCTGAAATTGCTTCTGCATAGCTCACTTCCCTAGAGTCAAAAATGCACTTAACACATGATACCCAAGTTTCAATCCTAAGAAGAAGTACGTAAGACTTTATCGAACATATTTGCAAGTGAATGGACCAGCAAGGCAAAGAATGCTGGAAAAAATGACAAAGAAAGGAACAAGGCAGAAACAAAGAGAATGACAGAAAAGAGGAAATTTCTAGCACAGAATTTCCAGATGGTGGGGGACACTATTTATTACTGAAAGAGTCCCCAACATCCCCATGAGGGAATCTACAGGCCTTGATATACCAGGCTGCGCTATGACTCAAGACAGTAACTAAGCGATTGAGGTTCGCTAAAGGATTCATTGCTCTCAGACATCTCTATAACCTTCCAACCAAATCTACCAGCACGTATCTGGCAGTTTCCATGATCTTGCACAAAACCCTTTACCCAAAAGGTGGAGATTTTTGAATGGATCGAACCCGAGACCATGCGACTGGAAATTACACTTGAGATCTATGTTCCCTCACGTACCCTCTGCTCTGCCTCCGATTCTCTCACTTTTCGCTTTCACGCACTAAGCTCAATACTATGGTCCACGAGCCTTCTCTGTTTCCGGTCCACTCTCCTGGAACAAACTTCCTCTCTCAGTCCGTCAGCAACCTACTTTTGTCTCCTTCAAGTCCGCTCTCAAAATTCCCCTTTTTTCCTCTGCATAAAATCCTGACCTCACTCAACCCCACTGCAGCCTGTCTCCATCGTGTGGAATCACATTGTAATATATATTTGTATATAATATTTTCTCTATAATTTTCTATTGCTTTTCTTCTTTTCCCCATTTTAGCAGTTGTGTGTGTATGTGTGTGTGCGTGCGTGTGCGTGTGTGTGTGCGTGCGTGTGCGTGTATGTGAATGCGTGCGTATGTGTATGTTCAGCGCTTAGATTTGATTTCTGTCAAGATTTTGCGCTATATAAATATTGTACTTTTTTATTATTATTATAAATCCGACGTTTACCCACTTAACTACCGCGCCCGTCTATTCTGTGTTTCAAACCCGAGAATGTATGTATAGGAAGGAAGTGCAGGATGGGGTGGGGGTGGGGCGGGGAGAGGGGTGTCGAGTTTCAGTTTCATTGTCATTTTTTTCAAGATGACGTCTCTCTGCGCTCGGAATGAATTCCATATGCACTAACGTCACAGGTGCCTGTGATGTAGAAGATCCGCAATGATCACGGCACAAGCCTTAAGCTGCACATAAACCCATGACCGGCCAGATTCTGAGGTCCTACCTAGATAGTTCCATAACTCTGGGGTTGTAGGGGAGTGAGGTGGCAGAGACCTTAACTTTTCCCAGGGCCAGCACCACGAGGGCGGCGCCTATCCCCTCTCCCTCGCTTCAAATTCATATTCATATTCACTTTTTTTGTTCACTAAGACTTTAGAAAGGCAAAAAGGCTAATTCGTCTTCAAGGGTGGGACTTGGGAAGTCAACCTATCTCTCCAGTGTTTCATACCAAGGCAGCCGGCCATTCCCTGCTCTTCACGATTTTCAACTGCCGTGGGATCTTAAGCGTGCGCAGCCAGAAGGCACGCGGGTCCGACTCGTTTTTCGTCCCCTTCCGAAGGATTAGACGTTCAATTCGATTTTCCAGTCAAACTGAGGAGAAAAGTCAAAGCTTCTACGGGGAGCGAACCCTGGAACCTCGAGTTAAGTTATTGGCAGGCTAATGTCTGAACCATTTTGCCACGTAGGGGTTGAGGTGACTGAAGACATCACATGTTGAATTCACACTCCATCAAGTGAGTCAGGCCATACTGAACTCAGGGTAATAAGAGAAGTCTGGGAGCCAGACGATATTGACAGAGATCAGCAGTAACCGTTTAATGAACGCATCCACTACACTGAAATGGTCATCCGTTCAGACTCTGCAAGTGTTTAGTGGGGTTGCGCGCAAGCTTGGCATCGTGTGTGCTCGCGCGCACACACACATATACACACACTCGCACGCATGAATTTACGCTCGAACTATTCATACACGCATCCGCACACACATACGCACGCAACAGCATGCATGCACGCACGCACACACACTGACGACCCCCACCCTCGAAAACAATACGATTGAATTGATCGAGTTCTTCCTGGTCAATGCCTCTTACACGCGCGCGCTCGCACACACAGACACGCATGACACCACACATACACACACACACATACGTACTGACATAACACATTCTGAAAATTGCATTGAGCTCTTACTGGTCAAATGCCTGGTATACTCACTCACACATACGCACACACACACCCACACACAAACACGTATTCACTTTTCCTTTTGTCTAAAAAAAGCAGAATCAAGTTCTTAGCACGTCATATGCCCTCCCACCTCTCTCTCTCTCTCTCTCTCTCTATAAATATACAAATAATGTGGTTATATATACATATCACACACACACACAAAAAACAATGCCACAAACACACAACACACACAACATTATTGTAAGACAATGCGCATTGTCAATAAATTGTCTGGTTCAAAACAACACAAAGGAAACATACATATTTCAGGAAGACAGTGCCGTGACAGTAAAAATAGAAGACAAAGAACCCTCTTTTACTGTCCTTAAAAATGCAGACCCTACGGGTTTTTTCCTCGCAAAAAAGACATGAGGTACTCCGTGTATGTGCATTCAACTGAAGTCCATAGAAAGTAGAAGAGCATGGACGAAGACAAAATAAAAAATACTGAAAGACTGATTTCTGCAGTAGTGTTTCCAATTTTCACGAAAAAAGTCATCCTTTTATATGCTTTACTCAACGTCAATGTCCAATTTTAAGAAAAAGTCGAAAAAGATAGGATAAAGAAACTATCTTGATTACAAATTCAGTTTAAATTAAATACCACAAGTGTCGACCGTCTGTTCTAATATCCCCAGCTATTGCTTTGCCTGTGGAAAAAAGAAAGATCTTCATTCGGTATTAGAAGAACAAGACAAGAAGAAGAGAATAATGATGACATTGATGATAGTGGACGGGTTGGCGTAGGTGATAGTTTTTTTGGCATCGCCAGTTGCAATTTGGGTGTTTGTTCCAGAACAATCCATCGCACTTGGACAGTTCCATATGCGCTCCAACCAAAGCTAACAGTAATAATCTGTAAGACTCCTTGAAAATACGCAAAGCCCCATCTCCTAGCAAGATCCGAAAAATGGTGGGGAGGGGGGAAATTGGGATCTACGAAAGATTAATTTGACAGGAACCGAAAGACTGGAGCACCAAAATAAGCAACAAGCAGGACAATTTTTATGTTAAAGACTGGCATTGAACTCAAGACAACAGATCCATGGATCTGAAACGGAGCCAAGAAGATAGCAAAACAACAACTAAACACACACAAACACAACAAAAAAACGGCAAACAAACACAACAAAAAACCACACACACACACACACACAAACACGCACATTCAATAGGTCAAAGCGATTTCTTTTACTGTTTGTGGGATGATCATTCTTTTACATCTGTTCTCTACATAACTACACCATTCTCTCTTTGTTGTTGCTGCCATTGTTGTTTTGTTGTGTGTTCTTTTCAAGGACTACCAGTAGGCTGTCCATCCCACGTACTGTCCGTCATCTACAACATATTACACATAATGGATCATTAGCGTGTCTAGCGACGTGGGATTCACAGTCTCAAAAATGCCAAAACGGCTGAAACGTAGATTGATTTTCACCAGTTTTACAAATCACAAGGACTTGTTCTCCGTCGCAAGTAGCTTAGTAAACTTCTGGATAAGAATACCTCATCGTTAGTGCGTGTATATTTGTTAACTATTGATGTTTTCCCTTTTCAGGTTCCCACGTGGGGCTGCCAAGGGCTCTTTCAGTATAAATAGTAGGGATATCCCCACCTTCATGAATTCTGTGCTAAAATTTCCTCTTTTCTGTCACTCTTTTTGTTCCTGTCTTGTTCCTTTGCTTTCTGTCATTTCTTCCTACCATTTTCTGTCTTACTGGTCCCTTCACCTGTATGTGTTCAATGAAGTCTTACATATTTCTTTTAGGATTGATAACTGAGTAAATATATTAAGTGCATTTTTGGACTCTAGGCAAGCCAGATATGCGGAAGCAATTTTAGATAATTTAGGCCCTTTTATATATGTATTTTAAAGTCCTTAGTTACGCTTAAATTTGTGTTCAGGTGTTTTTCAAATCACCTGTGTGATGAATTGGACGGAGTGGTCAACGCCAGGGGCATCTCCTTAGATGAATACAATACAATACTTTATTTTGTATTGCGCAAAATCTTGATAAAATCAAATTAAGCGCTAAAACAGACACACACGCACGCCCCACACACACACACACACACAACACACACACACACACACACACACACACACACACACGCACACGCACACGGCTAAAATGGGGAGAAAGAATAAAAGCAATGGAAAATTATAGAGAGCATATTATATACAATTAATATTACAATGTGCACGAATGCAGTGATATGTGTATTTAGTTTTCTATTCCTGTCTTTTTTCTGTTGAAGTACTATGTGTGTATTGAAAGGGTTGTAGCCCTGATATGGCTCTACACAGTCGGCTGGGCTTTAAGCAAGAATAAGAATATAAAAAAGAATTAAGAATCCCCTTTCAGGTGAGCCAGTCCAAAAGCAAATGTTTCTGATCCTTGGGATTTGGGAGTTTGTTATAGAGGGAATCGTTGGATTCACACAATTCCATATGCGTTTGACCCAAATCTACAGACGTTTTGAGCCTGAGCAAAACCTTACGTTCTGGCAAGGTTTTGAAATGGGAGAAGTGAAGGTGGAGAGAAGGGAACTAGTTAAACACTTTGCTGACACCACCAGAAGGACTGGAGCAATAAGATGGCCAGCTTTAAAGTGGCCAGTTCAAAAAGAAGATGAAAAAATTAGTTATCGATCATAAAATAATATCAAAACAAGTGTGACTGTCCGCGTTCAAGCAAACAGGAACAGAAAAACACGCAAATAGAATCAGAACGCGTATTTATACAACCAGACAAGACAACGTAAATTTTTAGCCAACAGGCCCTTGCAAAGCGTGAACAAAAGATCACAAACAAACAAACAACAAATACAAAAATTAGGAGAAAAAGACTAAAACTTCCCTGCTGCCTCGTCCAATGGTAGAAAAGGAATAAAAAAAATTCTACTACAAATAATATGTTGTAATTTGCTGAGATTTTTTGCTTTAACATCCAAACTTTTGCATCTCTCCGGATAAAGGGAAAAAGAAATGACAAAATGTTTCGAACATCTTCATTTGCTAATGGAAGGAGCGGATAGAAGAAGAATGATGACGTTGATGATAACGGCGGTGGTGGTAGTGGTGGTGGTGGTTTTCTGGCACTGCTGGAGTCGAGTCTTTTTCAAGAACGATTTATCTTATTTGTACCATTCTATACGCACCCCACCAAATCTGTCACTATCTGGCAAACTCCATGACAGCCTGCATAAAACCTGCTGGCAAGGTTTTGCCATATGGATGGCAGGTAGAATACGGGACTACAAACATATAGCTGACACAACGAGAATGACCAAATCATCAAGATGGACAGCAAACAGCCCAGGATTTAGGTTACAGTCTGGGATTGAACTTGAAACAATCAGATATTGAGATGATGGCACTTTCAACACAGCCTGCTAACCGAACAAAAGATGATGGCTCTTTCAACACACCAGCTAACCAGCAAAAGATGATGGCTCTTTCAGCACAACCTGCTAACGAACAAAAGATGATGGCTCTTTCAACACAACCAGCTAACCAGCAACAGATGATGGCTCTTTCAACACAGCCTGCTAACAACAAAGATGATGGCTCTTTCAACACAACCAGCTAACCAGCAAACAGATGATGGCTCTTTCAACACAGCCAGCTAACCAACAAAGATGATGGCTCTTTCAACACAGCCAGCTAACCACAAAAGATGATGGCATCTTTCAACACAGCCAGCTAACCAACAAAAGATGATGGCTCTTTCAACACAGCCAGCTAACCAACAAAAGATGATGGCTCTTTCAACACAGCCAGCTAACCAACAAAAGATGATGGCTCTTTCAACACAGCCTAGCTAACCAGCAAAGATGATGGCTCTTTCAACACAGCCAGCTAACCAGCAAAAGATGATGGCTCTTTCAACACAGCCAGCTAACCAAGCAAAAGATGATGGCTCTTTCAACACAGCCAGCTAACCAGCAAAAGATGATGGCACTTTCAACACAGCCTGCTAACCAGCAAAAGATGATGGCTCTTTCAACACAGCCAGCTGACCAACAAAAGATGATGGCTCTTTCAACACAGCCTGCTAACCAGCAAAAGATGATGGCTCTTTCAACACAGCCTGCTAACCAACAAAAGATGATGGCTCTTTCAACACAGCCAGCTAACCAACAACAGATGATGGCTCTTTCAACACAGCCAGCTAACCAGCAAAAGATGATGGCTCTTTCAACACAGCCAGCTAACCAACAAAAGATGATGGCTCTTTCAACACAGCCAGCTAACCAGCAAAAGATGATGGCTCTTTCAACTTACTTACTTTACTTTATCCGTCCTCTTATACCATCTTGGGCGTCGAGGGGAGAAAGAGCTTTCTGTCTGCGGCAAGTTTGAAGGCCTGGTTGAGTGGGATGTTGTGGGTCTTCAGTGTTTCTTTCACACCCTCGATCCAGGTCTTCCTCGGTCTACCCCTTGCCTTGTACCCTGACACCTTTGTGTTGTAAGCTTTACTGGCAAGCTGGTGAGGTGCCATGCGTGTCAGATGCCCGAACCACCTGGTTCTCTGCTGTTGGATGTAGTGGAGAATTGGTGTTGTTCCAATCATTTCTCTGATCTTGATGTTCTTGATCTTATCATGTCTGGTTTTGTTGACTGCTCTCCTTAGACATCTCATCTCGCAGGTGGTGATCTTTCTTTCAAGACTTTTGGTAAGGGTCCATGTCTGACACTGGTAGGTCAAGGTTGGTCTAAATATGGACTCGATGAGTTTGGCTTTGGTCTCGATGGGGATGTTGGGGTGTCTTAGGAGTGGGGCAAGCTGGTAGCTGACGCTGTTGGCCTTTTGAACTCTTGTCTCGATCTCTCTGTTGAGACGTCCATCTTCTGTGAAGATACTTCCAAGATACTTGAACTCGCTTACTTGTTTCAGTGCTGTCCCCTCGATGTTGATGTTGAGGCGGCCAGGTGTTCTACTGACTTTCAGTGTCTCGGTTTTGCTGATACTGATTTTCATGCCGAAGTTCTCACATTGTGTGTTCAGGTTGTTCGTGTGCTCCTGGAGTTCCCCTTCTTTTTCATGTGCAAGGCTTTGATCATCTGCAAACAGCATCTCGTTCAGATCTTCAGGGTTGGGATTTGCTTCCTTCGTGATTTTGTCCATATATACAATGAACAGCAGTGGTGATAGAACACACCCCTGCCTCACTCCCGACGTCACCCCAAACCATTCCGTGAGTCCATCTTGGGTGCGTACTGCACTCATGCTGTTGGCATAGATGGCTCTTATATTGTCTAGAAGTTGCCCCCTAACGTCATATTCTTCTAACGTTTTCCACAACTTGTTTCTATTTACTCTGTCGAAGGCCTTTTCTTGATCCACGAACACGAAGTTCAGTTCTTTATTGTGTTCGATAGTCTTTTCGCTCAGTTGTCTGAGAGCGAAGATAGCGTCAGTGCATCCTCTTCCTTTTCTGAAACCCATCTGCGCCTCACTCAGTAGGGGTTCCACCTTGTACCTTGTGCGCTGTTCAAGGATCTTTGTATACATCTTTCCCGTGTGGCTCAGAAGGGATATACCTCGATACGTGCTGCAGTCTTTCTTGCTGCCTTTCTTTTTCCAGATTGGTACCACGACTGCACGCTGCCAGTCTTCTGGGACTTTCCTCTCTGTCCATGCTTTCTGGAATATTGTGGTCAGCCAAGTGGTTCCTGTTTCTCCACATGCCAGGATAGCTTCGGTTGTAATGCCATCAATTCCTGCTGCTTTGTTCTTTGGGCTGGTCTTCAACGCCTGTTGTACCTCTGATCTCAGGATGTTTGGCTCTTCGTGTTCTGGATAGCTAGGGTGAAACTGGCTCTGTGTGTATCCCTGTCTGTTTGGGTTGAGGAGTTCCTTAAAATATTCTTGCCATCTCTTCTTGATGCCGTCTTCATCACTGATAGGGTTTCCATCTCTGTCATTGACTACTGTTGTTGGGCTGTATGGCTCGTCTCGTAATCTCATTGCTTTGACGCTTTTGTAAAAATGTCGTGTCGAGAGCTTGCACAGTTCGCTTAGTTCCTCTCCATATGTTTTCCATGATTGTTCTTTGGCCATTCTGACTGTCCTCTTGCTGTGTCTTCTTGCCACTCTATATTTCACGTAGTCCTCCTCTAGCTTTGATTTCGCCCACACCTTGTACAACTTCTTCTTTTCCTTGATGGCCTCCTTTACTGTGTCATTCCACCAGGCTGTCTGCTTTACCTGCCCTTTTCCGGTCTTTGTGCCGCAGGTTTTACTAAGTGTGTCTGTCAGTGTGTTCTTGAAGACTGACCATGCTTCTTCTGCTGTCATGCCTGTGCTGTCTACTTCTTCCAGCCTCTTTGTGATTTCTGTCTGTACCTCCCATTGTACCTCTTCCTTCTGGAGTTTTCTTAGGTTTATCTGTCTGTCGCACGCTTTACTCTTTGTTCTCGGTGTTCTTCTTTTCTTCATCGTAGAGACCAAGATCACAGGGCGGTGGTCAGTGTCCAGATCTGCATTTGGAATGGCTCTTGCGTCTGTGACCCTGCTTCGTTCTTCTATTCGTGTTAGAATGAAATCTATCTGAGATGACACATTCAGATCATTCCACCTGTACCAAGTTTGTCTCTGGCTGTGTCTGTGTTCGAAAAAGGTGTTTGCAATCCACAGCCCATGCTCTGCACAGAGTGCTAGAAGTTGTTCCCCGTTGTAGTTGCACTCTGTATTGGTGTCACTGTGTGGGCCCAAGTGCTGTTCCCAAGGTGCTCTTCTTTTGCCCACTCTCCCATTGAAGTCTCCCATGACAATGAGTTGTTCTGTGTCTGGGACTGTGTTGATGGTGTCTGCCATCTTCTCAAAGAATTCCTCCTTCTGTTCTTCAGTGTAAGAGTCATTACAAGGTGCGTAAGCCTGGATGAAGGTTGTGGTCTCCCGTTCTCCTCTTACTCGGATTTTTATTAGTCTCTCTGAGATAAACTCTGTTTCCAACAAATTCTTTGCCGTGTTGGGTGTAAGAAAAAGCCCACGCCGTGTGTTGCTCTTGTTGTCATGTCCACACCACTCCAGGTCAGAACATAATCCTCGTGAATCTGTTTGGTCCCCGTACCCTTTAGCCTACAGTCTGAAATTCCCATCACTGTTATTCTCCATTTTTTCATGAAGTCAATGATTTCTGGTTCCTTGTCTCTGATTCCACACACATTCCAAGTGCTTGTTCTTTCTCGTAGTCCTTTTCCATTTCCAGTTCGTTTTCCGTTATGATCCATTTCTTTCTCCTTTTACTTTCTCGAGCAATGAGTAATCCACCGCCGGCTTGCTAGGCCCGTCGCAGCTGCCAGCCTGACTGTCGTCTGCTATTCAAACTTTTTTCATGACATATAAACGGCTATAAATGGGGAGAAAAAAAAAAAAAAAAAACAGCCTGCTAACCAACAAAAGATGATGGCTCTTTCAACACAACCTGCTAACCAACAACAGATGATGGCTCTTTCAACACAGCCAGCTAACCAGCAAAAGATGATGGCTCTTTCAACACAACCTGCTAACCAACAACAGATGATGGCTCTTTCAACACAGCCAGCTAACCAACAACAGATGATGGCTCTTTCAACACAGCCTGCTAACCAACAAAAGATGATGGCTCTTTCAACACAACCTGCTAACCAGCAAAAGATGATGGCTCTTTCAACACAGCCAGCTAACCAGCAACAGATGATGGCTCTTTCAACACAGCCAGCTAACCAACAACAGATGATGGCTCTTTCAACACAGCCAGCTAACCAACAAAAGATAATGGCTCTTTCAACACAGCCAGCTAACCAACAACAGATGATGGCTCTTTCAACACAGCCAGCTAACCAGCTAACCAGCAAAAGATGATGGCTCTTTCAACACAACCAGCTAACCAGCAAAAGATGATGGCTCTTTCAACACAGCCAGCTAACCAGCAAAAGATGATGGCTCTTTCAACACAGCCAGCTAACCAGCTAACCAGCAAAAGATGATGGCTCTTTCAACACAGCCTGCTAACCAACAAAACAGCAAAAGATAATGGCTCTTTCAACACAGCCAGCTAACCAACAAAAGATGATGGCTCTTTCAACACAGCCAGCTAACCAACAACAGATGATGGCTCTTTCAACACAGCCAGCTAACCAACAAAAGATGATGGCTCTTTCAACACAACCTGCTAACCAGCAAAAGATGATGGCTCTTTCAACACAGCCTGCTAACCAGCAAAAGATGATGGCTCTTTCAACACAGCCAGCTAACCAACAAAAGATGATGGCTCTTTCAACGCAACCAGCTAACCAACAACAGATGATGGCTCTTTCAACACAGCCAGTTAACCAGCTAACCAGCAAAAGATGATGGCTCTTTCAACACAGCCTGCTAACCAACAAAACAGCAAAAGATAATGGCTCTTTCAACACAGCCAGCTAACCAACAAAAGATGATGGCTCTTTCAACACAGCCAGCTAACCAACAAAACAGCAACAGATGATGGCTCTTTCAACACAGCCAGCTAACCAACAAAAGATGATGGCTCTTTCAACACAGCCTGCTAACCAACAAAACAGCAAAAGATAATGGCTCTTTCAACACAGCCAGCTAACCAACAAAACAGCAAAAGATAATGGCTCTTTCAACACAGCCTGCTAACCAACAAAACAGCAAAAGATAATGGCTCTTTCAACACAGCCTGCTAACCAACAAAACAGCAAAAGATAATGGCTCTTTCAACACAGCCAGCTAACCAACAAAAGATGATGGCTCTTTCAACACAGCCTGCTAACCAACAAAACAGCAAAAGATAATGGCTCTTTCAACACAGCCTGCTAACCAACAACAGATGATGGCTCTTTCAACACAGCCAGCTAACCAACAAAAGATGATGGCTCTTTCAACACAGCCTGCTAACCAACAAAAGATGATGGCTCTTTCAACACAGCCTGCTAACCAACAACAGATGATGGCTCTTTCAACACAGCCAGCTAACCAACAACAGATGATGGCTCTATCAACACAGCCTGCTAACCAGCAAAAGATGATGGCTCTTTCAACACAGCCTGCTAACCAACAACAGATGATGGCTCTTTCAACACAGCCAGCTAACCAACAAAGATGATGGCTCTTTCAACACAGCCAGCTAACCAACAACAGATGATGGCTCTTTCAACACAGCCTGCTAACCAACAACAGATGATGGCTCTTTCAACACAGCCTGCTAACCAACAACAGATGATGGCTCTTTCAACACAGCCTGCTAACCAGCAAAAGATGATGGCTCTTTCAACACAGCCTGCTAACCAGCAAAAGATGATGGCTCTTTCAACACAGCCAGCTAACCAGCTAACCAGCAAAAGATGATGGCTCTTTCAACACAGCCTTCTAACCAGCAAAAGAAATTCAATATGGCACAGCCAGAGTTTTTGAATATATGTGGGATGATCATTTCTTTACCTTGCTCACTGCATGACTCCTCTCTCTCTCTCTCTCTCTCTCTCTCTCTCTCTCTCTCTCTCTCTCTCTCTCTCTCTCTCTCTCTCTCTCTTCTTGTTTGTTTGTTTGTTTATTTGTCTGTCTGTGTGTGGTGTGTGTGTGTGTGTGTGTGTGTGTGTGTGTGTGTGTGTGTGTGTGTGTGTGGTGAGTAAATTTGAATGAACGTGTGAAAAGAGAGGAGACAGAGAAATGTGTATAGTTGTGTATGTATGTATGTATGTATGTTATGTATGTATGCATGTATGTATGTATGTGTATGTTATGTATGTATATATGTATGTATGTGTGTGTATGTATGTATGTGTTGTGTGTGTGTATGTATGTATGTTGTATGTATGTGTATGTGTGTGTATGTGTATGTGTGTGTATGTGTGTGTATGTGTCTGTGTGTGTGTGTCTGTGTGTGTGTTTTCCTTTTCTCAAACCCTACCGTCATGTCAGTAGGCTACCTATCCCACGTGCTGCCCGTTATCTACAACTCGTATGACGTATTACACAACGGATCATTAGCGTGTCTATCGGCGTGAACGTGGGATTCATAGTCTCAAAAACGCCAACATGGCTTGAAACGTAGAAAGTTTCGATCTTCACCTATTTATTGGCCAAGAGGACTTGTTCTCTTTCGCTGATAGTCGTTAGTATTCATGTTTTGTTCAATATCAATGTTTTCCCCTTTCTGGTGAGTCACATTGTAATATATAATTGTATATAATATGCTCTCTATAATATGGGTAGAGGACGAGCTATTTTGTTTGTTTGTTCGTGTGTCTGTGTGTGTGTGTGTGTGTGTGTGTGTGTGTGTGTGTGTGTGTGTGTGTGTGTTCGTTTGTCTGTCTGTCATACACTAAGCTAGCATCACCAAAATGACAAAACAGATAAAAACCACGCAGTAAGTAGCTTTTTTTCACTGAGAGACAGGTTCAGCCAGGTAGCCATTAAGATAAAAACCATTCTCTTCTTTCTCTTATTCATTTTGATAACTTGGCACACACACACACACAGAAAACGACAAAACCAAAACAACCTTGCTGCCACATCTAGACATTTTCCCTCCCTCATAATTTGGTTCTTTGTTTTGTTTTGTTTCATTTTATTTTTATCTTAATTTGTTTTTTGCTTTGCTTTGTTTTGCTTTGTTTTGCAATGTTGTGCAAAATTTTTCGATCTTGTCAAAACGAATCAAGAATCTACTGGCATTAACACACACACACACACACACACACACACACACACACACACCACACACACACACACACATACACACAACACAACACAGTTCTTTGCCCAATCGATAGCTTCCCTTTCAATGTTTGGCAATTGCTTTCATGCAAGTGCCCACGCAGGCATGCATACGCTTTCGGACTTCCATTTTACGCGGGCGTAGTCACACACACACACACACACACACACACACACACACACACACACACACATACACGCACGCACGCACGCACGCACACACACACACATGCACGCACGCACACACACGCGCGCGCACACTTACACTCACACACATACACTCACACTCACACACACGCCCGCACCCATGCACTCACACACACACACACACAAACACACACACACACACACGCACACACACACAAACACACACGCACGCACACAACATGCAAGCACGCACACACACACACACACACGCACGTACACTCACACGCGCACGCGCACACACACACACACACACACACACATACACACACACACACACACGTCTGCCCCCTATTCACTCACCTACCCACACATGAAAAGTACACACTAACGCACACACAGAGGCACGCATCAATACAAACACAAATGCATAAACACGGAAGTCAGAGTAAGTGAAGGCGAGATAAACACACACACACACACACACACACACACACACACACACACACACACACACACACACACACACACACACACACACACACACACACATACAATCATGAGACGAGGCTGTGGGTGACAGAGAAAGAGACAGACAGACAACAGAATAACCATGAACGAATAATATGCACAGAAGTTAAATTAACCCTGTGACTTCCTAACACTGTCCACCAGCATCCCGCATTGTCAACCATGCAAGCAAACAAAACTTTAATTATTTGACTCCCTCACCCTGTCCACCAGCATCCCGCATTGTCAACCATGCAAGCAAAGCAAAACCTTAATCATTTGACTCCCTCACCCTGTCCACCAGCATCCTGCATTGTCAACCATGCTAGCTAAGCGAAAACTTAACCCTATGACTCCCTAGTTCTATCCACCATCTTCCTACAGAAAGCTGGTGGATAGGTGCAGGAGTTAAATGGTTAAGTTTCTTAAAGTTGGTGGATAGGGTGAGGGAGTCGAAGCGTTCTAAGTTTTTGCAGTTGGTGGAGAGGACGCGGGAGTCAACATTTTTCTTTTTTTGTTGTTGTTGTTTGTTTGCTTGCTGGCTTGTTTGTTTGTTTGTTTGTTTGTTTGTTTGCAGTTGGTGGGCACACCACACAGACACACACAGACACAGACACACACAGACACACACACACACACGCACGCACGCACGCACGCACACGAACACAAAATGACATCATACTGGCATTGCTGACGGCAAAACTATCCGTGACGTCAACGAAGGTGATGACGGGCTCAAAGACGATGTTGATGACGTCTTCAGGGCGCCTGTGAAGGGGTCTGACGTCATCATGGTCACGGTGACCTTGATGTGGGTCCATGTCTTGGCTGTTATGATGATCCACGGCCACTTGGAAGGAGTCCACAAGGTGACGAGCTCGGACATCGAAAAGTGCGCCTGTAACCAACACACACACACACACACACACACACACACACACACACACACACACACACACACACATACATACACACATACACACACACACACACACAAAAATATACACACACACACACACACATACATACACATACACACACACACACATACACACACACAGACACATACACACACACACACACACACACACACACACACACACACACACACACACATACACACACACAGACTATAATTATACACGCGCTGATTGGTCCTTGTTTCAGACTGTTCTTTCTATTCGAGATTTCACACATTATGAAAGTGAAAATGTAGACGTTATGTTTTCTAAATTCCAGGAGTCAGTTCTAGCTGCTGCAGACCTTTCCATCCCGAAACTCAAAACTTTTAAGTCTAATAACCGTTTGGGTAATGTTTGGTGGACGGAGGGATGTGAGCAAGCAGTTCAGTATAAAAAAGAGAAATACATAATCTACATCAAAAGCAGGAAACCTGAAGATCATATGGAAATGAAAAAAGCTAACACCCAGTGTAATAAAATCATCGCTGAAGCAAAGAAAAATTACTGGGCATCATACTGCACAAAAGAAATTTCAGATTTCAAGGATTTCCATAAAGTATGGACAAAAATGAATCAAATGAAAAATGGAGCCAACTTACCTAGGTGTCCAATAATGATTGATACAAGTCACAAATTTCTTTCCGACATGGACAAAGCTGAAACTTTTGTGGAACTTTTTGCCCAAAATAGTAAAGTAGATGGTTTGACTCCTACCTGCAAACACTACAGGGAAATGGCAGCTAACAACCCTATCTACACTGATCCAATACCTCAAAATGATCTCTGGTTTAATTCTCCAATCACCTTAGAAGAGTTAAAAAACACTATCTTGTCTCTGCGCAACAAAAGGAGTTCGGTAGGTGTTGATGCAGTTTCAACTGAAATGATTAAACATCTTCCAGAAAACTATATTATTTTTTTACACAAAATTTTTCAGAAATGCTGGGCTGGTGGAACTATACCACAATTATGGCAAACGTCTGTTGTTATACCAGTATTAAAAGCAGGAAAGCCTAAAAACAATAAAAACAGTTACAGACCTATTGCTTTAACGTCCCATACGAGCAAACTATTGGAAAAATTGGTATTAAACAGACTTGTACATTACTGTGATAAAAATAACGTTATTCCAGTAAATCAGGCTGGTTTTAGAAAAGGGAGATCTACAGTTGAGCACCTGGTTAAACTTACCACTCACATCAAGAAAGAGTTTGCCCGCAGAAAAAGTCTTTTAGCTACATTTTTTGATGTGAAAAAAGCTTACGATCAAGTTTGGCATACGCGTTTATTGTACAAGCTGAAATCTATTGGTTTATCTGGCAATATGTATGATTACATTAAGTCTTTTTTAGCCAATAGAACTATTCAGGCAAGAGTGGGAACTAGTTATTCTACTTCACGACATCTTGATATGGGAATTCCACAAGGTTCAGTGATAGCACCGCTTTTATTTAATATCCTTATACAGGATCTTCCTAAAGCACTCTCAAATCGTGTTGTTTTGGCACAGTATGCTGATGATATATGTATTTGGATGAATATTACTTTAAAAAAGACAACTCCACAGAGAGCACAGAATTACATTAGGAAATTGTATCAATCTGATCTTGATAATCTTGGAAACTATATGTTAGAAAATGGTCTGTCGTTGTCAGCGGAAAAAACTAACATGATGCTATTTAATTCTGGTGGTACTTTAAGTAACTTGCCTACTTTCAGATTGCTTGGTGAAGTGTTACATTACAAACAGGTTGTAAAATTTCTGGGAGTCTTTATGACATCGAAATTAAACTGGAATGTCCATTTTGATTATATTTCAACAAAAGCAAGAAAAGCCCTAAATTTTCTAAAGATAATAAGCCGATTACCTTGGGGAATGGATACGAACATACTAATTCATCTGTCAACAGCACTTGTACGATCTAAATTATCCTATGCGCAAGAAGTGTTTTTCAGTGCACCAAAATATTTATTAAAGAAGATACAAAGCTTAGACTGCAAAAGTATTAAAATTGCTCTAGGTGTCCCTACTCATGCCTCTAATCTGGAAACGTACAAAGTTGCTGGAATTCTGCCTCTGAACAACTATCGTGAGCTAGCGACAGCAAAATTTGCAGTTAGAACTACTTCACAAACGGACAATTTTGTGAGTAAGGAAATTAAAATCAGGTCTGATGTTGACTTTCCAAAGCGAGCAAAAAGCATTTCATCACAAATGACTGTTTCAACTTACATATCTGACTTGGTCAAACAGTCTAACATAAATATGGATGAAATAGCTGAGACACCATCAACAACGCCTATCCCTACATGTGAAATGCAAAAAGCCTCTTTTGATATTGATTATACAGACGCTAAGAAATCTGAAAACGTCAACATTTCGATATCCACAGCAAGAGAACACATCGATGAAAAATACCGTACCCATCTTCACATTTTTACCGATGGATCAGTCTTAGAAAATAAATGTGCTGGAGCAGCTTTTTATGTTCCAAAATTTAAGATAAAAAAGTCATTTTTCGTTGGGGCAAACTTATCGATCTTTACAGCGGAATTAGTCGCTATTAATCAAGCATTGCATTATCTAGTAAATCTTAAAACCATGTCTTTCAAAGTAGTTCTCTTTGTTGACTCAAAATCTGTATTATATGCCTTACGGTCTTTTAATGCCGACACAAGACCTGATTTAATTACTGAGGCAAATCATCTTATACATCGTTTAAGGGTCAAAGGTACAGATACCAGTTTATGCTGGGTGCCTTCTCATGTTGGTCTTCACGGCAACGAAGTAGTTGACAGAGCAGCTAAGCAAGGCGCCCAGAATGCTGATAATGCTATAGAATTACATGTTCATACCTCCGTAAAAGAAGCTTGCAACTTGCTCGAATCAGCCTCATGGACTCGATTTCTTGAACATTCAGATGAACAGTTTGTGTCACAACAAATGATAAAACTTACCGTTCAAAATGTATGTAAAAAATTGCAGTATTCTTCTATGTATCATTTGAGATCGATTGTTGCTGTTTGTTTTCGTATTCAGCTAAACGCATTGAGAACAAAATATTGTAAAAATGTCAAGTGTATTTGCGGCGAACAGTTCACACTGTTTCACTGTTTATTCTACTGCAAAATGCTACGTTCTTTTTTACCGAAAATGTTTACTCAAGAAAAGTATTCTGAAAATCATTTCCAGAAAATTACATCAGATCAAACGTTGTTAGTTAGAATTTCAGAATCATTAGTTCACAGTCCTGTTAATGCATTACTTTAACTTTATTCGGTTTGTATTTTAGTGTTACAATTTCCCTTCACGTTATTGAAGTTAATTGTTAGTGTTAAGTTCTCGTTCCATTTTACTGTTCCCCCACCTGCTAATGTCTTTTTCCTCTGTCTTCCCTCTGCCCAAATCCAACCCGTCCAACTATCGTTCTACATTTTATTTTGTTCACTTTTTTTTTTTTTTTTTTTTTTTTAATAATTTCCCCTCCCCCGTCTAATATCACTTATAGTGAAAAGACGTTAAATTAAAGAACGAACACACACAGACACACACACACACAGACACACACACACACACACACACACACACACACACACACATACACACACACACACACAAAGTTCATACTGCTTACAATCCAGCCGACTAATATAGCCATATCAGGGCTAACACCACGTCAAAAACGACAACCCAGGGCTAACACCACGTCAAAAACGACAACCCAGGGCTAACACCACGTCAAAAACGACAACCAGGTTAAGATAAAAGACAACAGTTAAAAACCATGTTCACTGTTTACCTTGCAAGTCTGAAACGCAGTTAAAGAAAGCCATACTTGGACGTAAAACCGTTTCAGGTGAAATCTACTGATCTCTTGTAAAAACTGGAAAATTGCATCAGGAGGGACGTCTCAGAAGAGGTTCTTTAAGGAGTCCGCCGTGTAGTGCGCGCGCGCACACACACACACACACACACACTCTCTCTCTCTCTCTCTCTCACACACACACACACACACACACGCACTCTCTCTCTCTCTCTCTCTCTCTCTCTCTCACACACACACACACACACACACACACAGAGTGTAAGCACAGACAAACACACACGGACACATATTATTTTTCCTTACTGGAATAAGGTCATCTTTATCTGCTAAACTATTTTCTCCAAGCCACCGACGAAAATGATAATTTTTTAACGCATTCCTTAATTACTGAAATCATGGTATCTTTCATTTACTTTGGCTGTTGCAACCTATACACTTCTTTAGTAGTTTTCTAGTACCACATTGAAGTACTTACCTGTTCACACAAGGTAAATCTACGGTGATTTAGGAAATGAACATAAGTTATTGTTATTATTATTACTATTGTTGTTGTTGTCGTTGTTGTTATTGTTAGTAGTAGTAGTAGTAGTATCATTATTAATATTTTTGTTGTTAACATCATCATCATCATCGTCATCACTTTAAATGTTACAATAATTATCCTTATTATCTTAACATTACAATTATCATTTATATTGTTATTAATATTAGTATCATTATTGTTATTATTATATCATCATCATTATATCGTTATCAGTGTCATTGTTATATTACATAATCATTATTACATAACTACTACTTCTACTTATACAAATATTATTAATAATATTTTCAAGGCACTAAATCAGCAATGTTTTTGTTATAGATCAATGTGCACACTCTCATCATTCACTAAAGCATTCATTCACAACGACAAAAACTGTAGGGTACAAAGCAAAACACACAATTTGAGGGAAAAACATGAGGGGTGTGGGACAAGGGGATGGCGTGCAGAAAGGTACATCATCATCATCATCATCATCATCAGGTGCCTTGCTGCATGGCGTTGGCGATTATGGACTTCCATCTGTCTCTATCTCTTGTTGCCCCAAGCATCTCTTCCACCCTCCTTGTCTTCAGCCACTCCGCAAGTCAGTCTAGTATCTTCGCCCTGGGTCTACCCGGTGCTCTCCTTCCCTCCAGCTTTCCCGTTGTGGCCAGGTGTTCCAATTCCCCCTTTCCTCATAAAATGACCTATAGATGTTGTCTGCCTTTTTCCTAATCTTCCTTATGAATGATCTACTTGTGTCTGCCTCCATCAAGACTGTCTCGTTTGTTTTCCTTGCTGTCCATGGAACTCTCAACATCCTTCTTAGAAACCACATCTCGGCTGCCTCAATCTTGCTCTGGCTTTACTTGTGAAGGGTACATCATTGCTTAACAAATAGGCATGTCTTCAAGTTACGCTTGAAGAAAGACAACAGGATGTGTCTGCCATGGAGACGGGGGAAAATCGATCCAGTTGTATTGATCAGACATAGAATATGAGCAACAATCGTCTGTGGAACATCCGTATCGAGGAATATGTAAACCGGCAGTGGCAGACGCAGAACAGAGAAGCTGGGCAGGGGGATACACAGTTGGGTGTAGTCACAAACAGAAGTAACATACTGTATTGATTTTGTATTAAATGTTTAAAGTCACGGGCAATTTACCTAGCAGAACAAATGAAGCAAGGCAGTGACACCACCATGCCTCTTTTTACGAAGGGCAAGACGGGGCCGCAGAATTCTGAATACGTTGGAGGCATGTGACAGAAGAAGCAGGTACGCCAGACAGTAGTTAGTTACAATAATGAATACGAGACAAGATAGGAGAAGTCAGGAGTTTAGATGCTGATGAAGTTGAAAGATAAGGATGAAAGGAACTGAAACTTCGCAGATGACAGTAACAAGACTGACAGGTTTGAGTCATGAGCTTCTGCATATGAGAGTTGAGGATCTAGAACAACGCCAAAGTCCTTGACTGAATCAGAAGGTGCAATAGCGTTATCACCTTAGTTGGATAGAACCACCTTGTACAGAGGAAACCTTGTGCTTGGTGCCAATGAACACTGCTTCAGTCTCATTTCCATTCAACAATTGCTTATTTTGTGTCATCCAGTTCTAGATTTCAACAGAGCAGTCAGAAGCTTTGGGACAGAAGAGTTGAAAGGTTTTCATAAGATGTACTGTTGTAGACCTGGGGGTCATCCGCTGAGAAATTGTATTTGATATTGTACTGATTGACAACTCTGGCAAGCAGTGAGGTGTGGAGTGTGAAGCAGAACTGAACACAAAACCGCAGTGAACCCCATACATAGGTTTAAATGGAGCATAGACAATCTCCCCACCTTCTGGAAATTCTGCATTAGAAATTTCCTCTTTTCTGTCACTCTTTTCTGTTTCTTTCTTCCTAATTTGCTTTCTGTAATTTCTTCCTACCATTTTCCGTATTGTTGGTCCATTCACCTGTATGTGTTCAATAACGTCTTACATACTTTCTCTTAAGATTGATAATTGGGTACATGTATTTAGCGCATTTTGGCTCTAGAGAAATGCGATATGTGGAAGCAGTTTAAGGTAATTTCGGTCCGTTTTTATATATGTTTTAGAGTCTTTAGTTACGTTTAAATTTGTATTCATGTATGATTTTTTAAATCCCCTGTGTGTTAATTGGACAGAGTGGACAAAATCCAGGGGCATCTTTTTAGATTATGTGTGCGAATGCATTGATATATGTACTTAATTTTCTTTTCCTTTTTTTCTGTTAAGGTGTTGTGTTGGTTTTGAAATAGTTATAATCCTGATATGGCCCCTCGCAGTTGGCTGAGCTTAAAGCAAAAATAACAATTACTGTGGTGCACAGAAACAGTGTCAACATTAGCTCGAGGTCTAAACATGAGGAACGCAGAGAATATGTTTCAGTTTCAGTTTCTCAAGATGATGTCTCCGCGCTCGGAACGAATTGCATGTGCACTAACGTCACAGGTGCCACGTGTATGGTGACTGTGCCACTTGCCTTAAACCTGCACATAAACCCATGAGCTGGCCAGGTCTTGAGGCAATACCTAGACTATGTTTTACCTAGTCTGTATTTCATTCTGGTATTTTATCAGCCTACCACTGGAATTGAGGCAGCCGAGATGTGGTTTCTAAGAAGAATGTTGAGTTCCATGGACAGCAAAGAAAACAAACGAGACAGTCTTGATGGAGGCAGACACAAGCAGATCACTCATAAGGAAGATTAGGAAAAGACAGGCAACATTTATAGGCCATTTTATGAGGAAGGGGGATTTGGAGCACCTGGTCACAACGGGAAAGCTGGAGGGAGGGAGAGCACCGGGTAGAAAATGCTGGACGGACTTGCAGAGTGGCTGGGGACGAGGGTGGTGGGAGAGATGCTAGGGGAAACGAGAGATAGAGACAGATGGAAGTCCATGATCGCCAACTCCATGCGGCAGGGCACCTGATGATGATGATGTCCACTGGAATAATCTTGGTTATATGTAAATAACATGTGTATCTGTGTATCTTACCTTCAAAAAAGGAACATATGTAAAAAAATAAATGAATAATTAAAAGTCTGAATCAGAACACAACTAGCTATTCTGTATAAACTCATCTCACATGACAGACGATGTCAATGCCAAAATGCTCCCTAGTCAATGCCAAAATGCTCAGCCGTATATCAACTAGGTGAAGCCAATATTTTCTTAATCATAGGTAAACAAGTAAGTAGGTAAGCAAGCAAGCAAGTAAGCAAGCAAGTAAGTTAGTGAGTGAGTGAGTAAGTGAATAAGAAGTAAGTAGGTGAATAAATGAATACAAAATAAAGGAGTATGTAGATAAATAAACAGGTAAGAGATGAAAATAACAAATAACAGTAAATACATGCGTATATCCACATGCCCGCACACAGACGTATACACATACATTATTACATACACACCCATATTGACACAGCATGATGGCCGACAACAACTACAACAACACCAACAACACCAACAACAACACCAGCAAAGAGGAGACACCCATATATACATATCATGACAAACTTACTTACATATTTGGATAACACTCAACAAACAGCCCACAAAACACACACACACACAGACAGTTTGGCAAAATTGCTTGTTCTTCAGCTGTCTGTTTCTTTTCCTCACTTTTTCTTTCATCTCTGTTCCAGGAAAAGCCCAAACACTTTCCATTCCACGCTGTAAGAGTCTGTGCAGTGTTACTTTTGAGATGACACCAATAACAACAAAAATTCTCCACCTGGGAAAGTGTGAGGTCCTCAGACGCTTGAAATCATATCTTTGTGAACAAAATGTGAGTCATCATACCATCGAACGTCTTACCCAAAAAAGGAATAGAGGAAGTGGCCGGAAATCCACTGTGAAAGGAAAAACAAGAGCAGAAAATCTGTTTTCCTGATGATGACCGGAGCTGTCTAGAAGGAGTAAAAACACAGTAGGGAACAGAATTATAGGCAGAGATGGCTTCGGAGAAAAGGAGTTTCATATTCATGTCTTTCATTTCATTTGTCATAGTAGATTAACCATGTACATTTTTCTACTTTCATTGTTGTTTAAAGCCCAGCCGAATGCGCAGAGCCATATCAGGGCTATAACCGCTTCAAATCACACAAAACTTCCAACAGGAAAAAAAAAGAACAGAAAATTAAGTACACATATCAATGCATTCGCGCACATAATCTAAGGACACGCCCCCGGCGTAGGACCATTCCGTCCGAGTTTATGAAAAGAATGACAACAGGCTGTGCGGTTCCAATACTCCATTGATTCCAATAGTCCCAATAGTCCATTTAATACTCTCTCTCTCTCTCAATAGTCTCTAGTCCCAATAGTCCCTTTAATACTTTCTCAATAGTCCCTGGTCCCAATAGTCCACTGGTCCCTGTGTCCCAACAGTCCCTGGTCCCAATAGTCCATTTAATACTCTCTCTCAATAGTCCCTGGTCCCAATAGTCCAATAATCCATTTAATACTCTCTCTCTCAATAGTATCTAGTCCCAAAAGTCCATTTACTACTCTTAATAGTCCCTAGTCCCAATAGTCCATTTAGTTCTCTCTCTCTCTCTCTCTCTCTCTCTCTCTCTCTCTCTCTTTCAGAGGCTAGTAACATTTATAAAGCAAATTCTTGGGGGGGGGGGGGGGGGGAGAAAATCACAGACTTGATTGTGAATGCTCTAGACTATATATGTCATGTGCTGCTTACACGGTGAGGACGAGCACAAACAAAATCGCTGCGCAATGATAGACACAGGCCTCATTTTCGCCAAAACTATGCAAAATGTTTCAGTGCATACGCACGTGTGTGTTGAGTAATACCGCTGTGCTAGAACCTTTGTTGTTTCATCATTATCATCAGGTGCCTTGCCGCATGGCGTTGGCGATCATGGACTTCCATCTGTCTCTATCTCTTGTTGCCCCAAGCATCTCCTCCACCCTCCTCGTCTTCAGCCAGTCTGCAAGTCCGTCTAGCATTTTCTCTCTGGGTCTACCTGGTCCTCTCGTTCCCTCCAGTTTTCCCGTTGTGACCAGGCGCTCCAAATCCCC
>CM060310.1:80237624-80260124 GCA_030674185.1 Monoplex corrugatus | reverse complement strand
TTCGTGCACATAATCTAAGGACATGCTCCCGGCGCTGACCACTCCATCCAATTTATCGCACAGGGGAGATTTAAAAGAAATACCTGAATACAAATATAAGCATACATAAGGACACCAAAACATATATAAAAACAGGCATAAATTACCTAAAATTTTCTTCCGCATATCTCACCTCCCTAGAGCCAAAAATTCACTTAATACATGTACCCAATCATCAATCCTAAGAAAAAAGTACATAAGACTTTATCCACCATTTGCAGCAGGTGGATAGGGTGCGGGAGTCAAAAGGTTATTAAGATGTCAGTCGACCAGACAGCCCTCGGAGCCAGCAACAGAGCTAGAGGAATACACAGTGGCCTTCCACAGATGGACAGCAGACACTGTCCACACTCGCAACATGACTACGGCAAGCAGACATCAAAATCTATCAACCTGTGGCAGGCGGAGAGGAGGGGAGAGTGAGAGGGTTGGAGCGTAGAGCGTTTCAAACAAACAAAAGGAATTAAAGATCAGATAAACAGAGACACAAAACGGAGCACAGCACACATTTTCGGTCAACTGGCACATTTTCGGTCCTTTTCTCACACTGGAAGGAGCAGCAGGGAAGTTACAATCTTTTTCTCCTATTTTATGTATTTGGTGTTTGTTTCTGATCTTACGCTTGACAAAGGCCAGTTGGCCGAAAATTTGCGCCTGCCTTGTTTTGTTGTATTAAAGATGCGTTCTTATTCTTTTTTCGTGTCTTTTCTGATTCCTGTTTGCTTGTACGCGGGCAGTCACATTTGTTTTGGATTTCAACTGGCCTTTGGCAAATGTACACACACTAAAGAGACTATATACATAAAACTTAACCCTTTGACTCCCGCACCCTGTTCACTAGCATTCTGTATTGTCAACCATGCTAGCAAAGAGAAAACTTGACTCTTTGATTCCCTCACCCTGCAGAAAGCTAGTAAGATAGGGTGGGAGAATCAAAGGGTTAAGTTTTTGCTGTTGGTGGATAGGGTGAGGGAGTCAAAGGGTTAGATTTTTAGCAGTTAAAAGGTTAAGGTGGAAAACAACAGCAAGACTTTTCCACCCATGCACTGAAAGATCTTGTCTTTGAAATCAGATACAATTTTACAAAACACAAACCAAAGATCTGTATTCATACAGCGAGTTTACACTAAATATACTATATCAAGACTCTAGTATGCCACAAATCAAAAAATATAACTCGAAAGTAATCGCAGTTTATTAGCAAAATCAAGAAATGCAAAGGATTTTCTCTCACAGCAGCAAGACTGCCTTGATGTTATTATTATACCTCATGGTCAACGACACCTCAGGAAAGTATTACTACTACTATTCCTCCCCTCCCCCTGTGTTGTGTAGATAATTGTTCTATGTTGGTGTCTGTGTACGCTTGGTAAATGTCAGCTGGCCCAACCTTTGTACTTGTCTTGTTTTTGTATTATATACGAGTTCTCATTTCATTTTTCGTGTGTTTGCTTGCTCCTAATTGCTAAAATGCTGGCATTTTGCTTTAGATTCAGCCATACCTGATGTATCAACAACAACAACAACAATAATAATAATAATAATAACAATAACAATAATAATAATAATAACAATAATAATAATAATTTACGTTCATTTCTTTTGTCACGGAAGATTTACCTTGTGTGAACAGGTAAGTACTTCAATATGCTATTAGTATACTACTAAAGAAGTGTACAGGTTAAAACAGCCAAACTAAATGAAGAATACCATGAATTCAATAATTCATCATGGTTAATGTACGGATAATATGATTCAATGAAATTAAACAGTTTTCCCCAAACACGAAGCAAAAATCATTACAAACTCAAAACAGCAAAATCAAGTAAAGATTGTTGTTATTGTTATATAAAGCCCAGCCGACTGTGGAGAGCCATATCAGGGCTATAACCGCTTCAAAACATACAAAGCTTCAACAGAAAAAAAGGGAAAGAAAATTAAGTACACACATCAATGCATTCGCGCACATAATCTAAGAACATGCCCCCGGCGTTAACCAATGCGGCAAATTTACCGCACAGCTACAGCGGATTAAAAAAAAAAAAAACATACTTCAATACAAATTTAGGAATACCTAAGGACACCAAAACATATATAAAAACAGGCATAAATCACCTAAAATTTCTTCCGCATATCTCACCCCCCTGCAGCCAGAAATACACTTTATACATGTACCCATATATCAATCCTAAGAAAAAGTATGTCAGACTTTGTCGAACACATACAGGTGAATGAACCAGCAAGGCAGAAAAATGATAGGAAGAAATGACAGAAAACAAAGGAACAAGGCAGAAACAAAGAGAGAGTGACAGAAAAAGAGAAAATTTCTAGCACAGAATTTACACAAGGTGGGGATATTATTTATACTGAAAGAGCCCCCGGCAACCACCCCACGGGGGAAAAGAAAGAAGATGACTTAAACCAAGGACAAAAAGGATAGAAGTACAGCGTCCGTCAGTCACTGGAGAAGGGATCAGCAACAAACAGATCCACCAAAGACTGTGGACGAGAGACTGTTAATTAACCGGGAAAAGTCAGCCTGACGGTTATAAATCCGAGCTGTGGTGACAGCGAAGGAGAAACATAAGCTCACGTTCCATCCGATGTTCCTCTCTCTGTCTGTACTTGATATGTTTCTCTGCCCATAACTAATGGGTGTCTTGTTACACGCTGAGAACAAAGCCAGTATCAGTTCAGGGATTAGGAAAAAAGAGCGAGCGGCGATTGGTGGTAAAATGTCATCCATACCTACTTTTCTGTACTTCCTCCTTCGCTTTGTGTGTGTGTGTGTGTTTTGTGTGTGTGGTGTGTGTGTGTGTGTGTGTGTGTGTGTGTGTGTGTGTGTGTGTGTTTGTGTGTGTGGTGTGTGTGTGTGTGTTTGTGTGTGTGGTGTGTGTGTGTGTGTGTGTGTGTGTGTGTGTGTGTGTGTGTGTGTGTGTGTGTGTGTACGAGTGGTTTGTGTGTGTATGTGTGGGGGAGCGTGTGTTTTTATGTGTGTGTTTGTGTGTATGTGCGTGAGTGTGTGTGTGTGTGTGTGGATGTGTGTGTGTGTGTGTGTGTGTGTGTGTGTGTGTGTGCGTGCGTGTGTGTGTCAGCGATGTGTGTGTGAGTGTGCGTGCGTGTGTGTGTGTGAGCGGTGTGGTGTGTGAGTGTGTGTGTGTGTGAGGGGTGTGTGCGAGTATGTGTTTGTGTGTGCGTATGTATTTGTATGTGTGTGCGTGTGCGCGCGCGCGCGCGCGTGTGTGTGTGTGTGTGTGTGTGTGTGTGTGTGTGTGTGTGTGTGTGTGTGTGTGTGTGTGTGTGTGTGTGTGTGTGTGTGTGTGTGTGTGTGTGTGTGTGTGTGTGTGTGTGTGTGTGTGAAAACCAAGAAAACTCATCTTGGCAATACACCGATCCTCAGCAGCAGATAACTATATACTCCTAATCATAATTTAAGGGCCACTTCTTCCTTCCTCTCTAATTTTAAGTTGAAATAATTGACAATGTTTAGAATTGATTCTATGTTTTATTTCATCATTTCCACACCTGTTTTGGAAAAAGAAATTAGCACAATGACCCATTAGTGAACAGCACATGCATTTAAAGGAACATCCCCCCTTTTCAAAAAACAGAAAGTGTCAGATTTGGCCAATCTGTTTTCAATATCGTGTGTGTCCGCCCCGAGCCTGGATGCATGCTTCACAGCGCCGATGCATCGACCCCACAAGGGTACGGAGTGTGTCCTGAGGGATGGCCGCCCACTCGATCTGCAGGATGTCGACCAGCCTGGCCAGGGTGCCCGGTGGGGGGTGGTTGTCCCTGATGCGCCTCCCGAGCACATCCCAGAGGTGTTCAATTGGGTTCAGGTCAGGTGAGCACGCTGGCCAGGCCATACGGACGACTTCATGCTGCTCCAGGAAGTCGGTCACAAGGCGTGCTCGATGCGCAGGTGCATTGTCGTCCTGGAAGATGGCGCCTTGACCAAGGTCCACAAGCGCAGGCAGTGCCACGGCCGCCAGAACCTCGTCCCGGTACCGGACCCTGTTCAGGATGCCGTCAATGGGGAGCAGGGGGGTCCGGGTACCACGGCTCATGCCACCCCACACCATCACCGACCCGCCGCCGTACCGGTTATGCTCTTGGACAGTGGTGTCAGCGAACCTCTCCCCTTGACGTCGCCACACCCGAGCCCGGCCATCGTTAAAGGTCAGGGTGAACCTGGACTCATCCGAAAACAAGACCCGGGCCCACTGTTGCCTTGTCCAGGTCACGTGCTCCCTGGCCCAGGTCATGCGGCGCACTCTGTTGACCGGTGACAGCACGGGTCGGACGGCCGGTCTCCGTGACCTCAAGTTTGCCTCATGTAGCCGTCTTCTCACCGTGCTGCAGCTGATGTTAGCACCTGTTGCGTCCCTCAGCTGACCCCTCAAGGTCACCGCAGTGGATGCCCTTTCCCTCGGGACGGAGAGGGCAAGGTAGCGGTCTTGCTGTCTTGTCGTTACTCTGGGTCGACCCGTGTGACGCCTTTCCTGGACTGCTCCAGTCTCATTGAAGCGCTCCAGCAGTCTCTGGATTGTGGAATGCGACACTTCAAGTCGTCTAGCAACTTCCCGCTGCGCTAGGCCTTCATCAAGCAGAGCGAGGGCTCTCCCCCGCTGCTCATCCGTCATCCGTCGTCTTGCAAGCATGGTTAAAACGAACCAAGAACGGGTCCTTTTTATCCTCGTCTGCGGGCAACTTTGGCTGGAGTAGTGTTCAAAAAGGGCTTGCCTTGCACGTGCAAAGCGAATTTTGTCGCTACCTTGCCTGCGTCGTCAGAGAGACCCTGCTGAAGATTCGACAATTTCGTGTGGAAATTGTCTTCCTTGGGCCGCCCATTGCAAATCGGCAAATCCCCAAACACGTGCCAAAAGGAAACTGCAATGTTGTCTGAGCTCTTATCCATTCAGTTACGGCAACGAATTGGAGAAAAGAGTAAGAGAAAATAGGTTATTTCTCCTTTCAAAAATTGACTCAAAAACGTTCCTGGCCCTTAAATAATGACGTGTAGTATATATCTTCAGTCATCAACTCAGTCCTCTTGGAGGACAAGGAAGGTCCTTGTTAATATGGATGAATGTATAAATGTATATTTACCTCTCCTCCCTCTCCCTCCCCGGGCACTTACTAGTGTCTGGGTATTGACATGGTTCTTACGTGAAACACGATGTCTCATGTACTGAACAAGCTGAATAAGGACAGGCTCTTAAGCAAAAAGCCTCCATGAATCAGAATACAGATGACGCGCGCTATCAACAAGTGTTCCTCTCTGTTCTCCGAGCCCTGGAGAAATGACAAGAACCACTAACTGACCGAGGCCTTCAAGCAAATTAGCAGAATAAGAAGAGTAATCATCTATCTATGTTCACTGTGAGGTATCGGGCAACGGCAAACTAGATGAGCAAGCGTAACTGGGAGCTCAGGAAAACCAGACAACAGCGTCAGCTACAGCGAGATGAGGAATATCATCGTATCACTCCATAAGCCAGGGACAGAAATAGAGGACTATCACTGTGTGTCCTGAAACCAGCATTTGATTCTGATGATGCCCCTCACTGGCTACAAACCAGCTAAACGCCCATATAGACCACACGTTCAAACTGACGCCATCACCAACCTGCCCCTGTGGTCAAAAGGACCAGACAGCTGGAAAAATCCCTGGTATGTTACAGCGATGTCGCCTCTATTTTGTTAAATTTTTGTTTAAAGCCCAGCCGACTGCATTGAGCCATATCAAGGCAATAACCGTTTCAAAACACAATACTTCACCAGGAAAAAGAAGAAAAATAATACTAAGTACACATATCAATGCATTTGGGCACATAATCTCAGGAGATGCGCCTGGCATTGACTACTGTGTCCAATTTATCACGTAGGAAATTAAAAGAAAAGGATATGAATACAAATTTAACTAAAGACACTAAAGCATATATAAAAACGGGCTTAAATCACCTAAAATTGTTTTCGTGTATCATTTCCCTGGAGCCAAAAATGCACTTAATACATGTACCCAATTATCAATCCTAAGAGGAAGTAGGTCACACTTTATCAAACACCAACCGGTTAATGGACCAGAAAATGAGAGGAAGAAATGACAGAAAGCAAAGGAACAAGGTAGAAACAAAGACAGTGACAGTAAAGAGGAAATTTCTGGCACATAATTTCCAGAAGGTGAGGATACTATTTAAAATGAAAGATCCCCTGGCATCCCCCTGGGGATCGCCTTAATCTATTGGAGTGCCATGAGGAATGGCTGTCTGCAACTCCGCTGACCACTAAGCTCCATGGCAGTCGACAGGAAGTCGAAGTAAACAAGCCACATCCATCGTCAGACCGTGCTCTGATCACGTAGACAGTGAACGAATGACTGCACACGTGCTGGCTGTATTGTGATGTCTTTCCTCCCTTGCTTTGTATAACACTTTCGAACAAATTCTTAAGTATTCATCATCATCATCATCATCAGGTGCCCTGCCGCATGGCGTTGGCGATCATGGACTTCCATCCATCTCTATCTCTCGTTGCCCCTAGCATCTCCCCCACTCTCCTCGTCCCCAGCCACTCTGCAAGTCCGTCCAGCATTTTCTCCCTGGGTCTACCTGGTGCTCTCTTAAGTATTGCTGAACATAAACATATAATTATTTTGTAAAAGAAACAGAGGTGCGGGGCTGAGGAGTAATGAGAGAAACGGATGATCGAAATGAATTAAATGAATCTATTTGAAATGAGTCTATATTTTCCAATGGTATATACACTACTACCACACAAGCCAACATATATATATCTGCCGTTGCTGATCAACTTAGATACAAACACTGGAAAGTACGACAGTGCAAAAAATTCAAGTATACGGACAAAATCAATAAGAAAACTAAAACAAAATCAGACTTCACAATGAAATCGCACACCATACTTAAGCGTGTGTATGTGTAAAGAAAAATAACATTGTTTAAGAATAAATTTAATTAAAGTGCGTTTTCATCTCAGCCATTTCACTTATGAGAATACGCACATTACAAACTTTTATCCAAATAGACACATTACCCATATGCCTATGTGCATTCAAACGAGAGAGAAAGAGAGAGAGAGAGAGAGGGAGACAGACAGACAGACAGAGAGGGAGGGAGGGAGAGGGAGGATGTGGAAAGAACGTGAGAGAGTGTGGCTGCAGATTTTTTTCGATATCGTGTTGGCAATTACGTCACAATCTCGAACTTCACAAAAAACGAAATTTGCCCGCAACTCTCTCTGAATTTGACATTCCTATTCCAAACGCGGAAACGTTTTTGAAAAAAAACATCACTGGCTATATGAATATCTGTGGTTTTGCTGACTGGTGTGCATCCGGTCAGCGAGACGGTGTCCATTATTCTAAAATGACATTGCATCCAACTCTTCTTGAATTTGACATTACCGGTATTATTTCAAACACGAAACATTAAAAAAAATAATCACCTTCTGAAAATCCACTCCACTGCATCCGGTCAGGAAAGCCATACACTTTAATCAGGATCTACACTTGGCTATGTGGCCCAGCTCCTGGTGTCTTAGGTTACATTCATTTATATTAGACGGGTGCGGTAGTCAAGTGGGTTATTATTGTTATTCTTCTTTAAATCCCAGCCGACTACGTAGCCATATCAGGGACATAAACGCTTCAAAACATATACAACTTCAACAGAATTAAAAGGAAAAGAATCAAGTACACATATCAATCCATTCGCGCACATAATCTAAAGACATGGCCCTGGCGTTGACCACCCCGTCCAATTTATCACACAGGGGATTTAAAAAGACACGTAAATACAAATGTAAGCACACCTAACACCAAAACATATCTAAAAATGCGCATAAATGACCTAAAATTGCCTTCGCATATCTTGCCTTCCTCGAGCCAAAAATGCACTTAATACATTATACCTACTTATCAATCCTAAGAAAAAGTAGCGAGTCTTGATCGAACACATACAGGGGCATGGACCAGCAAGGAAGAAAATGATAGGAAGAAATGACAGAAAGCAAAGGAGGAAGAAAGAAACGATGACAGTGACAGAAAAGAGGAAATTTCTAGCACAGAATTTTCAGAATGTGGGGCACTATTTATACTGACTCCATCCGTTGGGATGCCGGGGGTATTTTCAGTATAAATCCCTGTGAAAAGACACTTAACCCCTTAGGAGGGCTAGAAGCGACGCCCAACGGATCGCTACACAGTGCGCCAACAACTACTGGCAGAACCTATGCCAAAGCATCCAACTGTCTGCCGACTGCGGCAACATTCGAGGCATGTTAGTGTTCTGCCCATCTCTCCATTTGCTTTGCACGATCGGTGATGATTTCGCCAGTGGCGGATTTCAGCGGGACGATCTTGATGGCGAATGGACCAAAGGCCTTTTTCATACCCTCGGGATTTATACTGAAAATATCCCCGGCATCCCAACGGACGGAGTCAAGTGGGTAAGATGTCAGACTTCCAAACTAAAGATCTGGGGTTCCATCCTACCTGGGTACCTCCTACCCGATGGGTAAAGGGAGGAAATATGTCCAATATCCAGGTCTGTTGGTGCCTAAACCCCCCATAATATATACGCACGCAGAACACCGTCAAGCGTACGCATCAAAGATCCTGCAAGTCATGTCAGTGTGCGGTGGTTTATAAAAAACATGAAAACGCTCACATTCATGCCCTCCAAAGATGCAGTGCATAGGCTGTATAGCAACATACTGCCCGCACAGTGTGTGTAAAACAAGATGTATACATGCACCCGAGAAAAATCGAAATGCTCAACTCTTTCACCGCCAAGTTTCCCAAGAAACGGCACTCCTCAGTGCCAAGTGTATTTTGGGCAGCCAATTTTGCAGCGCAGTATGCATTTTTAAAAGCTTATATCTCAAAGACTATTAAAGATTTTCACTTACTTTCTTTTTGCTGTGTAAGAGGCATATGTATTTATATATGAATGCTGTGTTTGATTATTCCACAGATAATCTTATTATAAAGAAAAAAAGTAATGTAAACGTGGCTCAATGACAGCCGTACACACGTAAAGACAAGAAAGACAAACATTTAACAAACACACAAGGTCCATAATTATGGCAGGTTATCAACAGCTTAGGGTTTCTGCGCGTGGGTTGTTGCTGTCGTTAATGTTGATTAAAGCCCAGCCGACTGCGTAGAGCCATATCAGGGCTATAACCACTTCAATACATACAAAACGTCAACAGGTAAAAAACTAAGTACATATACCAATGCATTCGCTCTCATAATCTAAGGACATGACCCTGACGTTGACCACTCCGTCCATTTTTCGCACACAGGATTTTAAAAAAACATCTGAACACAAATTTCAGAATACCTAAGGACACCAAAACGTATATAAAAACGGGCATAAACTACATAAAATTGCTTCCGCATATCTCACCTCCTTAGAGCCAAAAATGCACTTAATACATGATGTACCCAATTATCAATCCTAAAAAAAAGTACGCGAATTTATTGAACACAGACAGGAAATGGACCAGCAAAGCAGAAAAAATGATAGAAGAAATGACAGAAAGCAGAGAAGAAGAAAAAAACAGACAGAAAAGAGGAAATTTCTAGCACAGAATTTCCACAAGGTGGGGATACTATTTATACTGAAAGAGCCCCCGGCATCCCCACGGGGGGGGGGGGGGGGGGTTGCGCGTGGTTTGGGAAGATGCCCTATCTATTTCAGATCTTTCCATCAATTGCGTCTGTCATGTTAGCGAATATGGAACCCATCCCAGCGTCAACAAAGTGTTAGTGAACCTGTAGCAGTAATTACGAGCCAACAAGCATTTTATCGGCTGTTGATTTACGATCTCGGCGGAAGCAATCACTCCCAGCCATGATATCAGCACGTAGCTTATAGCAGAAAATAATTCAGCAATAATTGATTATTGATTTACAGAGCCAACGTGACACCGGATGCATTAACCCTGTAATCCATTCGTGTTTGTTAAAGTTGTTTTTTACGAAACTTCTCTCTCTCTCTCTCTCTCTCTCTCTCTCTCTCTCTCTCTCTCTCTGTGTGTGTGTGTGTGTGTGTGTGTGTGTGTGTGTGTGTGTGTGTGTGTGTGTGTGTGTGTCTCATACACACCCACACACACACGCACACACACAGACTGCACACAAACACACTTAGGTCAGATTCCCGTGCAATGGTTGGACATTATTTTGTAATCTATTACGGGAAACCATTACCTCTCTCTCTCTCTCTCTCTCTCTCTCTCTCTCCTCTCTCTCTCACTCACCTCTCTCCCTCACCACACACACACACACACACACACCACACACACACACACACACACAACACACAGGGTCAGATTCCCGTGCAATAGATGTAATCTATTAATCACGCCCACACTGTTAAAGTGTTAACGCATTTGAAAGCTCTGTTATTTGGTTGTTTGCTTGTGTGTTTTTAATCTCTCTCTCTCCTTCCAAATATCAGGTGATCTCACACACTCTCTCTCTCTCTCTCTCTCTCTCTCTCTCTCTCTCTCCCCCCCCCCCTCCCCCAGTGGCTGTATGTGTATATGCATGCGTGTATGTGTATGTATGTGTTATGCTCTTTGATACATTTCTGTCAAAAATCGCATTGCAGTCGGAACGTATGTTGTAGTGTTCTCAGGACAGTATCTCTGCATTCGGAATGAATTCAGTATTCACTATTTCTGCAAGTGCCGTATGGGTTCATAAACTCATATTGCTTACAGTCCAGCCGACTACTACAGCCATATCAGGGCTAACACCACGTCAAAAACGACAACCCGTTAAGATAAAAGACAACAGTTAAAAAACCATGCTCACCGTTAACCTTGGCCGTACGTGTAAAAAGATCCAAAATGATGACGCAAATGCTGCTCATTGGCACTGGTAATATTGTTATTTTATTGTTATTGTTATTTTTGTTTAGAGCCCAGCCGACTGCAAAGAGCCATATCAGGGCTATAACCAGTTCAAAACATACACAATACTTCAACATTAAAAAAAAAGGGAAAAGAAAATTAAGTACATATATCAATGCATTCGAGCACATAATCCAAGGAGATGCCCCTGGCGTTGACCACTCCGTCCAATTTATCGCACAGGGGATTTAAAGAAACACGCCTAAATACAATTTTAAACATAGCTTAAGACACTATAAAATATATATATAAACGGGCATAAATTACACAAAAAAACTGCTTTTGCATATCTCATTTCCCCAGAGCCAAAAAAAAAAAGAAACCACTTAACGCATGTACCCCATTATCAGTCCTAAGAGAAAATATGTAAGACTTTATGGAAACCATACAGGTGAATGGACCAGCAAGGTAAAACATGATAGGAAGAAATGACAAAACAAAGGAGGAAGAAAGAAACAAAGAGTGACAGAAAAGAGGAAATTCCGTGCACAGATTTTCAACAAGATGAAAAGCCCCTGTGATATTAAAGTTCTACGTAATTTATGGAGATGGATAGACGTTTGTGTCAATCTGTTATTCAAACAAAATTAGACAATACCTAAATGTCCCATGAAGCCCCCTTCCCCATTACCACTGCAAAGACAACATGAACGGCATTTTCCTAGCCTACATATATCGGTGCAGTACAAACAATGTTTATAATTCCAGGGTTATTCTCCAGAATGGTGCATCTCAATAAGAATAAAGAAAGCAGATGCTCCATTCTGGTCGCAAATCATCGAGTATCACCCACGTGCCAAATAAGTCCCGAGTCTCCATGCAAGATGCAGGACACGGTGTTCTCCCCTGTCCACTCACTTCTGCCACTTCATTATCATCATCATCATCAACACCACCATCATTTCTGCCATTTCACATGACAAAGCACCCCTTCACTCCCTCAACTGTCAAAATTTTTACTCTTTCCAAATTAATTTTCAAGCCAGAAATTTGACCCACGTTTGCAGCAATTCAACGAAAATTCCCTCAAACAGTTGTCAAAATTTCACTCTTTCCAAATCATAACATTTTCAAGCAGACATCTATTTCAATGCAAGTTTGCAGCAATTCAACCGAAGATTCCTTCAAACAGTCGTCAAAATTTCACACTTTCCAAATTATAACACTTTCAAGCCAGACATCTATTTCAATGCAAGTTTGCAGCAATTCAACCGAAAATTCCAGGAATGCCACCAACCCGACAACACTGTTCTGTGCTAGAAGTGTCCTATTTTCTATATCACTCTCCTTGTTTCTGACTTGCTCCATAGCTTTGTCTCTTTCTCATTTTCTGCGTTACAGAAAAAAAATGACAAGTCTTTAATGCCTAAAACTGGACTCACGAGACATTTTGTCACAACATAACCTCAAAAATAAACTCCTCTCGTTCTGACTTCACCGGTTTTCGACCCCTTCGCCCAACTTAGCTACGCACAAAAAGTTAAGGATCACTATGAGAAAACAGGTGCGTAATAAACTCATTCGCTACTGTTATTTATTTCTCAGTCCAGCCAAATTGTTATGAATTCTTGTTCAGCTGTAAGTAGGCGATGTTGTGTTAGTGCGAAAATTGCACGGGATTCTTTACTACTGAGCTTGGCCGCAAACGGAAAAAGCGGAAACTTGCGAAAAAGGACCTTGTTTTGGACCGTTCTGCCTGAACACATTGCACAAGCCAGATGGAAAAACCATTATGCACGTGCAAGCACTGCTGTTTATGTGTGAGATGCCGTCTCTGCTTGGCTTTATAAGAAGACATTCCACCAGTAGTAGTCCTGATCTGACAATGCCTCCACAACGAAAATTGAGCGAGTTTGAGAGGGGACGAGCTGTTGCATGGTTCCAAGATGGTGTTCCCAAGCGAGAAGTGGCCAGGCGACTTCAGGTGTCCATCTCGTCATTGTCAGACTGATTCAACGCTTCACAGCCAATGGGAGGGTCCATGAAAGACGCAGATCTGGTCGACCGAAGAAGACAAACCCACGTGAAGATCGTCTCATTGAACGACAAGCCCTGCAGACAAGAACAGCCTCTTCCAGCATCATTCGAAGGCAGCTGAGGGTGGCTCTAACATCAACATCAGCCAGCAGACCATACGGAACCGCCTTCATGGGTTTAACCTCCGTTCTCGTCGCCCAGCTGTACGGCCACGCTTAACTCCAGCCCATAGGGCAGCACGCCGCGCCTTCTGCAGACGTCACGTGAGGTGGACACGTCAGCAATGGTCCCAGGTCCTGTTCAGTGATGAATCACGCTTCACCATGAACCACAACGACGGCCGACTGAGGTCTGGAGGCGCCCAGGGCAACGCTTTATTGACACCACTGTCCAAGAAAAGGTGGCCTTTGGTGGAGGTTCTGTAATGGTCTGGGAGGCCTTCAGCCTTCACCACAGAACACCCTGTATCATGTACAGGGTAACCTGACTGGCCTCCGATACCGGGATGAGATCCTTCGACCGCTGGCTGTGCCTACACTGCAGCAGATGGGACCGATGGCTGTCTACCAGGATGTCAACGCTCGCCCCCACAGGGCAAGGGTGGTCACCGACTTCCTGCAGCAGTCTGGAGTCAACAGAATGGAGTGGCCAGCATGCAGTCCCGATCTCAACCCGATTGAGAACCTCTGGGATGAGCTGGATCGCAAAGTGAGGAGCAACCACCCCCCCCAGGGATGCCCACACCTCTACCAGATGCTGCAGGCTGAGTGGCAGGCGCTTCCACAGAGGATCTTCACCAACCTGGTCAACTCGATGAGGACTCGCTGCTCGAGTGCCAGAACAGCCATGGCGGTTACACGCATTACTGAACTTTTGGGAGCATCAGAATGCCCTGTCTTGTGATTTCAATGACTTTGGGAAATCAAATTTCGATACGTACCCACTTTGATCAAATGTACACACCAAACGATTGCTCGAAAGTGAAGGCAATTGTGTATCGTTATCACTAAAGCATGGAATTTGAAAGTTATGAATTTTTGTGCAAGTGATCCTTAACTTTTTGTGCGTAGTTTAGTTTGATCAGACGGGAGCTAAAACCGTCCATGATGTGTCGGCTAAGACTTACTCAAGCTAAAGTAATTTTTTCCCCGGAGAAAAAAAATAAAAGTACTTTTTACCTTTCAAGACAGTCTTCCAAATCGGGTTAGGCATACGTAAACGCAGTAACTATTTGTGACTTTGCCGGGAGTGTGACTTCTGGCAGAAATGTGATACAGATCGGTCCACAAGGAGTTAAAAACTTCGCTAAAAGTTTCTTCAGAGAGAAGAGAAGAGGAGGGAGGAGAGAGAGAGAGAGAGAGAGAGAGAGAGAGAGAGAGAGAGAGAGAGAGAGAGAGAGAGAGAGAGAGGCAGAATTTCTGTTCAGTTCATACTACTTATAGCCCAGCCGACTACTAGAGCCATATCAGGGCAGACACCACGTCACAAAAAAAAAACCCGTTAAGATAAAAGACAACACTTAAAAAACCATGCTCACCGTAAACCTTGCAAATCTAAAATGCCATTAAAGAAAAACAGACGTATAATCAGATCATGTGAAGAGAGGGCAGACAGACAGAGAGACAGAGAGAGAGAGAGAGGAGAGAAAGAAAGAGAGAGAGAGAGAGGCTACATGTAGTTTTGTTATTTGTTTTGCAGTTTTGTTTGTTCGTCGGTTTGTTTGGGTCTTTTTATGTTCCCAGTATGTTTTCATTCGGATGCCTGCATGCATGTGGCTTTTGCCTAAACTGTGCAGGCGGTATGCTGTTACAGTCTGCATACCCCGCCTTCAGTGGGTATACACGTTGGATGTTTGCATACTCCGTTGGATATACACGCTGGATGTTTGCATACTCCGTTGGATATACATGCTGGATGTTTGCATACTCCGTTGGATATACATGCTGGATGTTTGCATACTCCGTTGGATATACATGTTGGATGTTTGCATACTCCGTTGGATATACACGCTGGATGTTTGCATACTCCGTTGGATATACATGTTGGATGTTTGCATACTCCGTTGGATATACACGCTGGATGTTTGCATACTCCGTTGGATATACATGTTGGATGTTTGCATACTCCGTTGGATATACAGCTGATGTTTGCATACTCGTTGGATAACAGTGGATGTTTGCATACTCCGTTGGATATACACGCTGGATGTTTGCATACTCCGTTGGATATACACGTTGGATGTTTGCATACTCCGTTGGATATACATGCTGGATGTTTGCATACTCTGGATGTTTGCATGACTCCGTCTGGATGTTTGCATACTCTTGGATGTTTGCATACTCCGTTGGATGTTTGCATACTCGTCATTGCTGGATGTTTGCATACTCCGTCTGGATGTCTGCATACTCTGGATATTGCATACTCTGGATGTTTGCATACTCCGTCTGGATGTTTGCATACTCTGGTGTTTGCATACTCTGGATGTTTGCATATCCGGATGTTGCATACTCCAGATGTTTGCATACTCTTTCTGGTGTTGCATACTCCGGATGTTTGCATACTCCGTCTGGATGTTTGCATACCCTGTCTGGATGTTTGCATACCCTGTCTGGATGTTTGCATACTCCATCTGGATGTTTGCATACTTCGTCTTCGGTGGGTATAGTATATGCTGGATGTTTTTATGTTTGGATAAGGCAGCCACTGATGTGACTTACAGGATCTTTCACATGCGTGTCGATAATCTGTGTACGTGCACACACGGATATTTGCACTAGCATGTCTGCACACATGATGACCTGGGGGCATGTGGAAAATCACTCTATCAACCAGGTGGAGGTAGACAGGCGACCTGAACACAGAACCCTTCAACTGGAAAACTTCCGACGTTTATCCACTTCACTACCGCGTTTACAGTTTGACCAAGACGATTAATCCAAGATTACCTGCCAAAATGGTGCATCTCAAATGGAATAAAGAAGGTAGATACACCATTCTGGTCTGACTGAAACCCTCGAATGTATCGCACTCAAGCCACCACATCTATCAGCAAACCATTTGTCAGACTCCTCGAGACGGCGCAAAAAAGCTTTTGCACCGGTGAGGTTTTGAATTGGGGACGGAAGAGGTGGTGGTGATGATGATGTCTATGAATTACTCATACGACCAGAATGATCAGAGCATCAAGATGGTCAGTGAACAGGCCGGCTTTATATGTTGTGGTCTGGGACTGACCTAGACAGATCGTATCTTAACGAGTTCGTGACTGTTCAGTTCAGTTCATATTGCTTATAGCCCAGCCGACTACTAGAGCCATATCAGGGCTAACACCACGTCAAAAAGAAAAGAACAACCCGTTAAGATATAAGACAACAGTTAAAAACCATGCTCACCGTCAACCTTGCAAATCTAAAATGCGATTAAAGAAAAACAGACGTAAAATCACATCAGGTAAAATCTATTGATCTCTTGTAAAAACTGGAAAATTACATCAGGAGGGACGTCTCGGAAGAGGTTCTTTAAGGAGTTCGCCGTGTAGTGCTTTTGTCTCACATCGTACAAGTCCCAGCAATCGAGGAGGAGGTGTCGGATGCTCAACGACTCATCACACGGTATACACCACGGTGCTTTTTCATTTTTCAAAAGGTACAGGGAGTTCGTTGTTCTATCAAAAAGAGCACTCAGAACACTTCTAAACTCCACTGAAGTTACCCAACAGTGCAGGGCCTCCTGTAAAGTTTTTTCTCCCCCCCCCCCACCACCCCTTCTTTTCAACGCTTAAGGTGACACTAACAGTCGCGAGTACCAACACGCTATTGCTATTTGACGGACCGGGTTAAGGACAGACAATGTGATTCATTGTTGTCCCAACTTCTGCCCCAAAGTGGATCCCACACAGCTTATTCCCCTCTATACCCCCAACCCAAGCGCATTCAGTTGACAGCCAGTACCAGAAAACCCAGGGGAAGCTAGGGACGTCCACATGGCTTGGGCAACTCAATAGAAGAGACTTTGCACTGCTGCTGTGTCCCTTTGGTGGAGTTTGAATTTATACTGTGTGGTTTGATTCATTAAATCAGAGAGAGAGAGAGCAGGGAGACAGGGAGACAGGAGGATGGCGGGAAGGAGAGAGAGACAGAGACAGAGAAGAGAGGAAGAGAGAAAGAGTATGGCTGGAAGGAAGAGGCAAAGAGAGAGAGAGAGAGAGAGAGAGAGAACAATTCAAAAAGCGATATTTGTACATCAACCTTAGACCGCAATACTCTCATGGGAAAGGACAGGGAAAGGAAAGGGAAAGAGAAAAGGGAAAGAGAAAGTGAGAAAGAGAGAGTGAGAGAATCGGTGCACTTTATTAAGGTACGCTACCCTAATGCTTTCATGTTTATATACTTAACCGCATCTTTATCAGCAATTAGAGAATGCCGTTTAGCCACGAACTTGTTTTGAAAGCAACATATTCTTACTGTCTGCCTTCCTACCACCATTCTCTAACTTCGGAGTCCCAACCCACCCACCCATCCACACTACCACACCCACCTACACACACACCACACACACACACACACACACACGCACACGCGCGCGCGCACACACACACACACCACTCACACCAACATCCTAAACACGTTTCTCTGGGTGCCTGATTCACAGCGACTTGTCACACTCAGGAGCAGACGACTGATGCCAGACGCTGTCCCGTTAGTCTGGCATCAATTAAGCACGCTTCGCTGGTTTTCTGATCTTGACAGAATCAATAGCCGTTCATTGTTAGACTCTGTACATTTTCAGTCTGTCTTTTTTAACAGGTCGTGACGATTCACATCGATCCAGCGACTACGACTGCGACTGCAGAGTTTAGTTATTTTTTCATAGGCGTTTTTTCCTTGCAGGTTTTTCTTAGATTGGGGATATGTTTTGGTCCTGAAGTCAAAAAGGTAAGCTAAACAATATCAAATGTGTATATTTTGCAACAGAGCAAGCTGACAAAAACAGATCACGCTGGATACAATCATATTTAAACAGCGCAGAATAGCTGCTATTCAACAGACGATTCAGTTCAGTTCATATTGCTTATAGCCCAGCCGACTACTAGAGCCATATCAGGGCTAACATCACATAAAAAAAAACCGTTAAGATAAAAAACAGATAATAATAATAATAATAATTACAATATTTCTATAGCGTCAAAAAAGACAACCGCTAAGACAAAAACAGTTAAAAACCATGCTCACCGTTAACCTTGCAAATCTAAAATGCCAATAAAGAAAAACAGCCGTAAAATCATATCAGGTGAAACTGGTGTCAGAAAATATAAACTGCAAACACAATCAATATCAAATGTGTATGTTCTCCGCAACAGAGCAAGCTTGCGAAAGTAGTCCACTGTGGGTACAATCAAATGTGAACAGCGCAGACAGCTGCGATTCAACAGACGGAAGGATCCAGGACCACAAGACTTTGCCCATTAGTGCCTGCAGAACAGCATGGTCGTCCTGGATCAGTCTTGTATCTCACATGCTGATCAACACCAAGCTATGAGGAACATTATATCCATTCGTCCATCTTATGAGGAACAGTATATCCATTCGTCCATCTTATGAGGAACAGTATATCCATTCGTCCATCTTATGAGGAACAGTATATCCATTCGTCCATCTTATGAGGAACAGTATATCCATTCGTCCATCTTATGAGGAACAGTATATCCATTCGTCCATCTTATGAGGAACAGTATATCCATTCGTCTTAGGACAGTATACATTGCATTTAGAGGAACAGTATATCCATTCGTCCATCTTATGAGTAACAGTATATCCATTCGTCCATCTTATGAGGAACAGTATATCCATTCGTCCATCTTATGAGGAACAGTATATCCATTCGTCCATCTTATGAGGAACAGTATATCCATTCGTCCATCAGATCTATGGAAGATACCATGATCATCGTGTTCAACAGACTTATTCACTTTCCACAGCGGACAGGGAGACTACGCAAATTCAGTATGCCTCTATCATGAGTGTGAGCCAGTTGTCATTTTTTATCACTTTTAAGAAACAGCCCCCACTCAGGACCTGGCCAGCTCACAGGTTTAAGTGCAGGCTTAAGGTTTGTGCCATGATCATCACCTGGCTCCTGTCACCTTCGTGCTTATGGAATTCATTCCGAGCGCGGAGACGTCATATTCAGAAACAAACTGAAACTGAGGAAAGCAGTAGGGTCACAACTGACAAAGGAACAAAGCAACAACAACAAAAAAACCACCGTCATCCCACAAATGTCCGGATCTGATCAACCTTCACTTGCAGCCCATGTGGCAAGACTTGCTTATTCCACCTCAGACATGTGCCGGCCACACGCGTGCTTGCTGAAGATGTGGATAGTTTTTTTTTTCTATATCTTCATCTGCAAAGTCAATGCCACGATGCTTCAAGTTAATATTGCTAATGAGACAGTCCAGCGACTACTAGAGCCATATCAGGGCTAACACCACGTCAACAACAAAAATCCTGTTAAGATTAAAGAAACAGTTGAAACCCATGCTCACCGTTAACCTTGCAAATCTAAAACGCGATTAAAGAAAACACAGAGGTAAAAATCACATCACGTGAAATGTATTAATCTCTTGTAAAAACTGGAAAATTGCATTAGAAGGGAGTCTCGGAAGAGCTTTCGATTCAATTCACTATAGTGCTTTTAGCCAACGACACTAGAGCCAATCAAAGGGCTAACATCATATCACAAAAAACGGTTAGATAAAACAGATAAAACCATGCTCACGTCAACTTTGCAAATCTAAATGCATTAAGAAAGACGTAATACATCAAGTGTAATCTATTGAACTCTTGTAAAACTGGATATTGCACAGGACGGAGTCTCGGAAGTCTTTAAGGAATCGCCGTTGTGTCTTCTGTCTCAATCGTACAAGTCCTCGCATCCAAAGAGTGTGTCCGATGCTCAAAGGCTCATCACACGTTTACACCATGGTGTTGCTTCGATTTCAAAGGTTTCGAATGAATGCGGAGTTGTGACCCGTACAAACACATTTTTTACGGTTCTGCAAACAGATGGAGAATTCCTTACAGGGCGGATTTGAAAAGTGTTATTGTTGTTTTCAATCCTCCTGCCTAGAGCACACGATGCTTCAAGGGACAAATAGTTTACCAAAGAATGTATTTGGTAATCGGTCTGCCTAACAGCTTACGGAAAACTACAAGGGTAATAACGTGTTACTGGAGGCTTCAAAACAGAGGAAATGACTGTCAAAGATATCAAGGCAGGACAGGCCAATGAATTACATTTCATATACTTTTTAAACAATGTTGCAATAAGTTCATTTTTTCAGTAAGTACAAGAGTTAGCTTGTCCGTGTGTGTGTGTGTGCGTGCGTGTGTGGGCGTGCGTGCGTGTGTGGGCGTGCGTGTGTGTGGTGGGCGTGTGTGCACGCGCATGTGTGCGTTACGTAAAGTGCAGGGAACGTGCTGTGTGTTTTTATGTTAAGTGCAGGGGAGATGCTGTGCGTTTTTATATAAAGTACAAGTAACATGCTGTGATTATGTAAAATGCAGGTAACATGATGTGATTATGTAAAATGCAGGTAACATGTGATTGTTGTTTAAAGTGCAGGTAACATGCTGTGATTGTTATGTAAAGTGCAGGTAACATGCTGTGATTGTTATGTTTAGTGCACGTAACATGCTGTGATTGTTATGTAAAGTGCAGGTAACATGCTGTGATTGTTATTTAAAGTGCAGGTAACATGCTGTGATTGTTATTTAAAGTGCAGGTAACATGCTGTGATTGTTATTTAAAGTGCAGGTAACATGCTGTGATTGTTATTTAAAGTGCAGGTAACATGCTGTGATTGTTATTTAAAGTGCAGGTAACATGCTGTGATTGTTATGTAAAGTGCAGGTAACATGCTGTGGTGGTTATGTAAAGTGCAGGTAACATGCTGTGATTGTTATGTAAATTGCAGGTAACATGCTGTGATTATGTTTAGTGCAGGTAACATGCTGTGATTGTTATGTAAATTGCAGGCAACATGCTGTGATTGTTATGTAAAATGCAGGTAACATGCTGTGATTGTTATGTAAAGTGCAGGTAACATGCTGTGATTGTTAAGTAAAGTGCAGGTAACATGCTGTGATTGTTAAGTAAAGTGCAGGTAACATGCTGTGATTGTTATTCAAAGTGCAGGTAACGTGCTGTGATTATGTAACGTGCAGGTAACATGCTGTGATTGTTTATGTAAAGTGCAGGTTACATGCTGTGATTGTCACGTTAAGTGCATGCAGGTAACATGCTGTGATTGTTATGTAAAATGCAGGGAACATGCTGTGATTGTTATGTAAAATGCAGGGAACATGCTGTGATTGTTATGTAAAATGCAGGTAACATGCTGTGATTGTTATATAAATGAAGGGAACATGCTGATTGTTATGTAAAGTGCAGGTAACATGCTGTGGTGGTTATGTAAAGTGCAGGTAACATGATGTGGTGGTTATGTAAAGTGCAGGTAACATGCTGTGGTGGTTATGTAAAGTGCAGGTAACATGCTGTGGTGGTTATGTAAAGTGCAGGTAACATGCTGTGGTGGTTATGTAAAGTGCAGGTAACATGCTGTGGTGGTTATGTAAAGTGCAGGTAACATGCTGTGGTGGTTATGTAAAGTGCAGGGAACATGCTGTGGTGGTTATGTAAAGTGCAGGTAACATGCTGTGATTGTCAAGTTAAGTGCAGGTAACATGCTGTGATTGTTATTTAAAGTGCAGGTAACATGCTGTGGTGGCTATGTAAAGTGCAGGTAACATGCTGTGATTGTTATTTAAAGTGCAGGGAACATGCTGTGGTGGTTATGTAAAGTGCAGGTAACATGCTGTGATTGTTATTTAAAGTGCAGGGAACATGCGACTTATGTAAAGTGCAGGTAACATGCTGTGATTGTTTACATAAAGTGCAGGTAACATGATGTAATTGTTATGTAAAGTGCAGGAACATGCTGTTTATGCAAAATGCAGGGAACATGCTTTGTGTTTTTATGTTAAGTGCAGGGATTATGCGGTGTGTGTGCGTTATGATGTAAACTGCGGGGAACTTGCTGTGTGTTATATTTAAAACGCAGGGAACATGCTATCAGTGTGCATTTTATGTAAAGTACAGGACAAGCACTTTGAATATGGATTCTGCGCTAGACGTTTGGAATTATTATTGCTATTGCTTTTACTATTATGATGATAATCACTTATTACTGTCATTATCTTTTTTATTACCATCATAGTACGAGAAAGGAGAAGGAGGAGGAGGATCATAGTGATGTTTGGCCTTACATTTCGAATTAAGTAATTAAACTGCTTGCCAGAACCGATTCATCAATTTACTCTGAAACCGTCTACTCTCATACAGCAAACGATTCCTCGCTTACGCTATCCTGCCCCAGGTAGACTGGCATAGCAACACTAGAAACCTAAATGAACACCTCTATGTAAAATCGATAATTAAGAAACGAGAAGCAAATTAACAGGAAAACAACTA
>CM060310.1:80195124-80232624 GCA_030674185.1 Monoplex corrugatus | reverse complement strand
GAAAAACATCACCATAAGTCTTATGGTAAACATGCAAGAATTAAAACAGGAAAATGAAAAAAGAAAACAGCACATCGACATGTGACGTATTTTAGCGGCCTTGGGTCTGTGTTTGCCCAGTCTCATCTTCGCATACGTGTGCGCGTGTGCCTATCTGGTCATTATCTGCGCGTGCGCTTTTTCAACTATTTTCAGATGAAATGTATTTTGGGAACAGAATTCAGAACAAGCTATAAAACTTGAAAACAGGGAGGAGTAGAACCACACAACGTTGCGAAAAAATAAACATTGTTTTCGACGCATTTTGAATGAAAAAGACGAAAACAAAGCGAAAACAAAAACAGCGTTTTAGGTGTGACGCGACCTTAAGATAAATTCGGTCTTTTCTTGATATACGCGATAGAGAGTTGAGGGAGAAAAATATAGACTTCCTTCAACCAATTTAAGAAATCAGTTTGGGTCATTTTATTCTCAACAGAACGTTTTTGTTTATATTTAAACTTTGGCTTTCTAGATTATACCAATCAGCAAACTGAATATTTTTTTATGAAAAAAGACAAAATACCTATGCAGTACAATCAGGAAACCCTTGCAACCATGCCAGAGAGAGAGAGAGAGAGAGAGCGAGCTATTCGAAACAATCTTACTTCAGGGCTGAAAAGAAACTTGACGGTTACGGTTTGTTCAAGACGGATTTGTCCGCACTCGGACAATTCCATATGTGCTCCTTCCAAATCTACCAGCAACGATCTGGAAAATTCCCTGAGCCCTCACAAGCCGCTATGTGCTGGAAAGGTCTCGAAATAGGGAGGGGAGCGAAGACAGACCTATGAAAAACTAAGCTAATACGAGAAAAAAAACCACGAAAGAAGACTAAGAACGGGTGTTTGATACAAGACATGACAGGCGCAAAATTTCGGCCAACTGGCCTTTGTCAAGCGTAAGATTACAAACACCAGATACAAAAATTAGGAGAAAAAGACAAACTTCCCTGCTGGTGGGTCTAGTGTGAGAAAAGTTCATATTGCTTATAGCCCAGCCGACTTCTAGAGCCATATCAGGGCTAACACCACGTCAGTTCAGTTCATATTGCTTATAGCCCAGCCGACTACTAGGGCCATATCAGGGCTAACACCACGTCAGTTCAGTTCATATTGCTTATAGCCCAGCCGACTACTAGGGCCATATCAGGGCTAACACCACGTCAGTTCAGTTCATATTGCTTATAGCCCAGCCGACTTCTAGAGCCATATCAGGGCTAACACCACGTCAGTTCAGTTCATATTGCTTATAGCCCAGCCGACTTCTAGAGCCATATCAGGGCTAACACCACGTCAGTTCAGTTCATATTGCTTATAGCCCAGCCGACTACTTGGGCCATATCAGGGCTAACACCACGTCAGTTCAGTTCATATTGCTTATAGCCCAGCCGACTACTTGGGCCATATCAGGGCTAACACCACGTCAGTTCAGTTCATATTGCTTATAGCCCAGCCGACTACTTGGGCCATATCAGGGCTAACACCACGTCAGTTCAGTTCATATTGCTTATAGCCCAGCCGACTACTTGGGCCATATCAGGGCTAACACCACGTCAGTTCAGTTCATATTGCTTATAGCCCAGCCGACTACTAGGGCCATATCAGGGCTAACACCACGTCAGTTCAGTTCATATTGCTTATAGCCCAGCCGACTACTAGGGCCATATCAGGGCTAACACCACGTCAGTTCAGTTCATATTGCTTATAGCCCGGCCGACTCAAGCCCAGAAATTTAGCTTCTTTTACAGCTGGAATGATGGGACTTGTTTTGGGATTAAGCTAACAACACTGCTGGTATGGTCGTTTAACTGTTTAACTTAGCGTGGCAGCCAGTTTTCAATGTTGAGGGCTGGAACTCAACTTAGGACATCAGATCTTGAAGCTGGTAAAGAAAACGAACCCCAAAAAATCCTTCCTCCCTCAAGCAAAAAGGAAAACTTCATACATACATAATTTCCTCTATTGTGACCCAGCCTTGTCCTGTATCGTTCTTCCGCAAAAGCATGGGGGTGGGGGTGGGGTGAATCATCATACAGCAGAGAAGGGTTGCATAATATTCAGTCATCAATGCTGTCCAATGTTTGTGTTTCGCACTGTCGGTTCTATGAATAACGGCCTTAACATGACGACCAGTGGGTCTGTATTACTGTGGATGAATGTTTTATCTTTTTCTTACGGACACGTCGGGAATCTTCCAGACTGGTTTCTTGGGACTGGCTTAATAAAAATTAGTCGTGATCTTTGGTGTACTGGTTAGTTGAATTATGACAGACTCGGTAATGAACTCAAGTTTATATTGCTTATAGCCCAGCCGCCTACTAGAGCCATATCAGGGCTAACACCATGTCACTTCAGTTTGGTTCATATTGCTTATAGCCCAGCCGCCTACTAGAGCCATATCAGGGCTAACACCATGTCACTTCAGTTTGGTTCATATTGCTTATAGCCCAGCCGCCTACTAGAGCCATATCAGGGCTAACACCCTGTCACTTCAGTTTGGTTCATATTGCTGATAGCCCTGACGACTCGAGACCAGAATTTTACCTTCTTTTACAGGTGCAATGATGCACTTTCCCAGATGAATTTCTGGATTACCAAAGATTGTCTCATGTAATGAAAGTGGATACACTGTTTTGGCTGCGGAAAAAGTAATGCCGTTTGTCTCTGCCCACTGCTGGATCCTATCTACACACGCCTGCACAGAAGCTTCTACTCGTGTAAACTGCAAAATCGTCCACAAACAGGGAACAGTCCGAGCCCTGCTGTACACACTTGACTATATTGTTCATCTTGATACTGAACAGCGCAGGAGAAAGAATTCTCCCTTGTGGTACACCCAGCTCTTGTTCATGGATGTCCGACAGTAGTACCAACCCGCACTTTAAACTGTCGATCGGCCAAAAAGTTTTGGTTAAAACACAGATACTTGACCTGAAAACCCAATTCGTATCGATTATCAAGAATTCCCGATTTTCAGGTGGTGGTATGCAAAAAGCAAGACGGCAGCACTTATGGATGGAAGTTTACATTGTGACGTTATAGCAGTCCTCCACGTAGGTTTTACTGAATCCATTAGTCATTATTACACACACTCTGGCTACAATCAGCGTTTCAGAGCTGAGGTGACAAGTTCAGCAATCCACGCGTACAAGTAGCTTATAGCTATGGACACTAGTGGCGAGCAACCCCTGTACAGGCCCAAGGCATGGAAGAAGAAAGAGACAGAAGAATAGGAGAGAGAAGAAGGGTAACTGGTTTAAGAGGGGAGGTGACTCTGTTTTATTTGTGCTGGCTACTCCCAAATCAGAATTAAAGAAGAGGTATGAGAGTGTGATAGGTATGTCAGAGTTTAAGTTTAAAGTGGTGGAACGGTCTGGTAGGAGTGTGAAGAGCTTAGTGCAAAAGTCAAACCCCTTCAAGAAGAGTGAGTGCGATGACAAAAAGAGGTGTATGGTATGTAGTGGTGGAAATTCGAAAGGACAGTGTCGTAGAGAGAATGTAGAGTATAACATTAGTTGTAGTGCGTGTGAGTGTGTATATCTAGGAGAGACTGGGAGAAGTGCGTACAGCCGGGGGCGTGGCAACATGAAAGATCACAATAACAGACACAAAGATTCTGTGTTATGGAGACACACATCCAGACACCACAGAAATGACGTCACTCCACCACAGTACATCATGGCTGTGACGTCGACACACAACACGGCCCTGTCAAGACAGGTGGGCGAGGCTGTTAACATCGACAACTATGAACCAAGAGCGAAACTCATGAATTCCAAACTCGAGTTTGGACACAACAAACGGATACGAGTTTCGCTCACGGCTGCCTCGCTTCCCTCTCAGCAGTAACACAGTCAGTCGCTGATGAGGCCGGGTCACGGCGACAGCGCTACGACACAAGTGTAAACAACAAAAACAATGGTGCATACAGTGATTCCATACGTGTAGGTGTTATAGAGTAATAATGACTAAGTTTACATTGCGGCAGTGGAATCAAACTAGCGATTTACGCTGTTACATTCTGTTTACGTATCCAACAGGAACTAACATGCACTTTAACTATAGATGTGGTGAATGAAAAGGCAACCAACAGGATCCAAAGTGTTCCAAGTCCAGACAAGAACAGGTGACTTTGTAATTTCAACTCTTGTGTGGACATGCCCTGTGCCCACTGAACACACCCCCAGCTATGGTTAAATAGACACTGCCTTGTGGTATCTCGGGAGTTCAGTTCATATTGCTTATAAGCCAGCCGACTTCTAGAGCCAATCAGGGCTAACACCACGTCACTTCAGTTCAGTTAAGTTCATATTGCTTATAGCCCGGCCGACTTCTAGAGCCATAACAGGGCTAAACACCACGTCACTTCAGTTCAGTTCAGTTCATATTGCTGATAGCCTGGCCGACTCATGCCCAGAACATTAGCTTCTTTTACAGCTGGAATGATGCACTTTCCAGATATATTACTGGATCACCAAAGAATGTCTCATGCTATGACAGAGGATACACTGTTTTGGCTGCGGAAAAAGTAAAGCTGTTTGTCTCTGCCCACTGCTGGATCCTATCTACACACAGGTGCATCTGAACGCCTGCATAGAAGCTTCCACTCGTGAAAACTGCAAAATACGTCCATAAACAGGGAACAGTCCAAGCCCTGCTATACACACTTTATATTGTTCATCTTGATACTGAACAGCGCAGGAGAAAGAATTCTCCCTTGTGGTACACCCAGCTCTTGCTCATGGATGTCTGACAGAGTAGTACCAACCCGCACTTGAAACTGTCGATTGGCCAAAAAGTTTTGGATAAACACAGGTACGTGACCCTGAAAAACCCGCACTTGAAACTCGATTGGCCAAAACGTTTTGGATAAACACAGATACTTGACCCTGAAAACCCAATTCGTATCGATTATTAAGAATTCCCGATTTCCAGGTGGCATCATATGTAATAAAGCAAGACGGCGGTACTTATGGATGGAAGTTTACATTATGGCAGTGGAATCAAACTTAGCGATGCTACGCTGTCTACATTCTGTTTACGTATCCAGACAGTAACTAACATGCACTTTAACTATGGATGTGGTGAATGAAAAAGGCAACCAACAGGGATCCAAAAGTGGTTCCAAGTCCAAACAAGAACAGAGGTGACTTTGTAATTTCAACTCTTGTGTGGACATGCCCTGGTGCCCTGCCCACGAACCACACCCCCAGCTATGGGTAATTAGCACCACTGCCTTGTGGTTATCTCAGGAGTTCAGTTCATATTGCTTATAGCCCAGCCGACTTCTAGAGCCATATCAGGACTAACACCACGTCACTTCAGTTCAGTTAAGTTCATATTGCTTATAGCCCAGCCGACTTCTAGAGCCATATCAGGGCTAACACCACGTCACTTCAGTTCAGTTAAGTTCATATTGCTTATAGCCCAGCCGACTTCTAGAGCCATATCAGGGCTAACACCACGTCACTTCAGTTCAGTTAAGTTCATATTGCTTATAGCCCGGCCGACTTCTAGAGCCATATCAGGGCTAACACCACGTCACTTCAGTTCAGTTAAGTTCATATTGCTGATAGCCTGGCCGACTCAAGCCCAGAAATTTAGCTTCTTTTACAGCTGGAATGATGCACTTTCCCAGATATATTTCTGGATCACCAAAGAATGTCTCATGTTATGAAAGTGGATAACTGTTTTGGCTGCGGAAAAAGTAAAGTCGTTTGTCTCTGCCCACTGCTGGATCCTATCTACACACAGGTGCATCTGAACGCCTGCATAGAAGCTTCCACTCGTGTAAACTGCAAAATACGTCCATAAACAGGTAACAGTCCGAGCCCTGCTATACACACTTTATATTGTTCATCTTGATACTGAACAGCGCAGGAAAAAGAATTCTCCCTTGTGGTACACCCAGCTCTTGCTCATGGATGTCTAACAGTAGTACCAACCCGCACTTGAAACTGTCGATTGGCCAAAACGTTTTGGATAAACACAGATACTTGACCCTGAAAACCCAATTCGTGTCGATAATTAAGAATTCCCGATTTCCAGGTGGTATCATATGCAAAAAAGCAAAGACGGCGGTACTTATGGATGGAAGTTTACATTACGGCAGTGGAATCAAACTTAGCGATGTTACGCTGTCTACATTCTGTTTACGTATCCAGACAGGAACTAACATGCACTTTAACTATGGATGTGGTGAATGAAAAAGGTAACCAACAGGGATACAAAAGTGGTTCCAAGTCCAAACAAGAACAGAGGTGACTGTAATTTCAACTCTTGTGTGGACATGCCCTGGTGCCCACGAACCACACCCCCAGCTTATAGCCCAGCCGACTTCTAGAGCCATACCAGGACTAACACCACGTCATTTCAGTTCTGTTCACATATTGCTTATAGCCCAGCCGATCACTAGAGCCATATCAGGGCTAACACCACGTCATTTCAGTTCTGTTCACATATTGCTTATAGCCCAGCCGATCACTAGAGCCATATCAGGGCTAACACCACGTCATTTCAGTTCAGTTCACATATTGCTTATAGCCCAGCCGACCACTAGAGCCATATCAGGGCTAACACCATGTGAAAAAAGAACAGTAAAAAAATTGCTCACAGTTAACCTTGCAAATCTAAACTGCGATTAAAGAAAAACAGACGTAAAATCACATCAGGTGAAATCTATTGATCTCTTGTAAAAACTGGATAATTGCATCAGGAGGGACGTCTTGGAAGAGGTTCTTTAAGGAGTCTGCCATGTAGTGCTTTTGTCTCACATCGTACAAGTCCCAGCAATCGAGAAGGAGGTGTCTGATGCTTAAAGGCTCGTCACACGGTATACACCATGGTGGTGCTTCATTTTTCAAAAGGTACAAGTGAGTGTAGGATGTGTGACCCATGTGTAAGCTGCATAACACTCTTACAGTTTCCTGCAGCAGATGGGACAATTAATCTCAGGCTACGGCCAATTTGGAAAAGTTTGTTGATTCCAATCCTCCTGCCACACATTTCTCACGTAACTGTACTTTCGATTTGACATCTCAGGGATTTAGACATCTTTTCCCTTGTGGCCTTCTTGGCTAGGCAGTCAGCCTTTTCACTGCCTCCAATACCAACATGGTTAGGAATCCAGGAAAACCAATCCCATAACCTTCATTTGTAAGAGTAGAATACAGTTCTTAGAACTTCACAAGTTCAGGGTGACTAATGTTTCGGCAAGCAATTGCCCACCAAGTAGAAAGGGAGTCAGAAAAAAACTAAAAACTGTTTGGATTTGCACACCATTTTTAGTGCCAAAACCATAACAGCCAGTTCAACTGTATAAACGGGATCTGTCAGACGGAATGTGTTTTGAAAAGGCTTAATTCGGAATCTTGGAGCAGAAGGCAGCAAGCAGCAGCAACACCATCACACTTGGATCGATCAGTTAAGATTCTGTGGGATGACTGAGATTTCTCACACAGTTCCGCATAAAACAATTTTTACGCCAGTGAACTGGTACTGTCTTTACGGAAGGAAGCAAGATCAAAACAAACCTTCGGTGTTTTCAACGTCCATGGTGGGCAATATGGAAACTTCGAGAAATCGTTAACTGCTGAGTTTATATCTGCCTTTTCCACATGGGGACGGATACAGAGTCCTAAAGGAGGATTCACTTTCGGATTTTTTTCAAAAGTCACTTTGAAATATGGGGTTGAAGACAGTCGTAGGTTGGGTTTTTTCTAATTCAGAGAACAGTTTCAAACAAATGTAAACTTAGTTTTAGTCTACGGTTGCTCAGGGAAGGCTCCCCTGCCTCTGCATACAAACTATATACAGGAGTTCAGAATACACCAAGACATAGGCGCAGCCCTAGTTGGTGAACTCTGGCTTAGCCTGCCGACGCAAGCGGTTCTCAGACCCACATGCCAGTCAAAGGCTCGTTATTGTTTAAAGCCCAGCCGACTGCGTAGAGCCATATCAGGGCTATAACTAGTTCAAAACATACACAATACATGAACAGGAAAAAAAAAGAAAATTTAAATACACATCAATGCATTCGCGCACATAATCTAAGGTGATGCCCTGGCGTTGACCATTTCAATTTATCGCAGAAGAGATTTAAAAAACATACCTGAATACAAATTTAAACACAACTAAGGTCAATAAAACATACACAAAAACAGGCCTAAGTTACCTAAAATTGCTTCTGCTTATCTCATCCCTAGAGCCAAAAATGCAAACTGCATTTCCTCGAAAAGCAAATGACGGTGAAGCTATAGGATGATAGGGATTTCAAACGGCATGCTTGTCATAGCGTTTGAAGCAGAACGTCTCGAATTGCAGGTAACTACCAAGCTGAAGGATGAGAGGGGTTTGAAGTCGACATATGCAGGGCATTGACGTCCCTGTATCATTTCTTTTCACAATGGTCAAGCAAAAAGTTTGATTTTGAAATCAACACACAAAGGTAAGGAGGTTTTCAAATCAAAATACGCTGGGCTTAAACTTTGGTGCAAAGACAAGCAAATCAGCTGGAGCCTCAGCACCACAATCAGTACCATCTCCACCCACTAACTTCAGGTTCAGTTTCATACTGCTTATAGCCCAGCCGACTACTACAGCCATATCAGGGCTAACATCACATTAAAAAAGACACCTAGTTTTCAAAAAAGTCAAAAACCATGCTCACCGTTTTCCTTGCCAGTCTAAAATACGTTTAAAGAATGATACGCTCGGATGAAAAGTCATATCGGGTGAAATGTATAGATCTCTTGTCAAGACGAAAATTTCATCTGGATTTGTCATAACAAGTAGTAGTAGTAGGCCTTGTCTATCATTACTATTACTGTTGTCATTCAAATGTCTGTGGGTAAGATCTATAATCATCCAGATAAAATGAGTGACTGATGCCATCCTCCTCCCCCCCCCCCCCCCACCTGGGTATGAGTGGGATGACTCACTGATCATTCAGTCACATACTGATGCCATTGTAAGTGGATATTTTGATAATGTTTGTGCAAGATTTACATATGTAGGCCTGTACAGTCAGTCAGCTCATCTTCTCTTGCTGTGTTGATTCACTTAACACATGTTTTAGGATTGTCTCATCTGAATGGTAAATAAAACATGCATAAAATTCTCAAAACAAAAGTTTCTGATGGTGATAAAATGTCATCTCAAGTCAGCTTGAGCATTGTGTTTTCCATTTCTCACACCATCTCTATGGAAATCAATCACTTGAACCAAAGGATCTGTCAGCTCTTTCTCACGTGACCTGCCTGTTCCACAGGTCTTGCACAATTGTCATAATATATGCACTGTCACTTCTACTTACTGGCCGTGTCCCGCTGTGCAAACATTCATGTTTGTACACACATTGAGTTTGAAAAAAAACATTACATAGGTTTGCTATATATATGTGTACGTAGGCTATTTATAATACTCATGTATTTGAGTGTGGGCATTATAAATGGAAGATGTTTTAATCCATGAAGTCTTCATAATTGTATCTCTCACATGAATACGTGTACACTAGAGAAAGAATAGCACATATATACATTTGCTTAAGTGGAATTTAAGACTGACATTTGAGAAAAGAATGGTTTTCAGGACAAGAGCTCTCCAGCCAAAAGAAAAAAGACAGACCCTGCTGCATCAGGTTCTGAAGTATACGAGTGGCTGGATAATACACTGAAAGACTTTAGAGGCACAGCTGAAGACTCACGATATTAAGGAAATAGACACCTTTCCTGAACTGGAAGAGAAAATGATCTTGTGGATGTCATGTCCGGTTTCGCTGTGGGAAGGAATATTTGCCACATGTGGTAAAACTGCTTCTGCACGTCACATTTATTTAGAACCAAAAATGTATTTAACATATATACCCAATTAACAATCCAAAAAACCTTTTTAAAAAAACTAAGGTTTTATAAAACACATACGGGGAACAGCCCAGTAAGGCAGAAAATGAAAGGAGTAAATGACAAAAAACAAAAGAACGACTAGAAAGAGATTAACGGAAAAGAGGAAATTTCCAGCACGGAATTTCCAGGAGTAGACTGTCTGTACATGTACTGAAAAAGCTCCCGGTAACCTCCAAGGGAAAAAGCACACAAGAGAACACGTATTAATATATAAAGCAAAAAAGCAAGCAAAAAACAAACACGTATATATTTTGTGCATATCTAAAACAGAGGCCTGGTTGACGTACAGGTAGAGCTCCTTCCTTCCAGTCTAACTGACGCGGTTTTCGCAAATCTGAATCTCGCCCAAGAAAGACGTTGTGCGTGTGGCTTCCACTCTGCAGAGCTGTTAATGGGCATCTGACCTGTTCAGGTATATGTGAGGTAAAGGAGCGGCGAGGGAGAAGACAGGAACCAATATTATCTTAATGCCGACTCAAGAGAAGTTAAGGTCAATTCAATTCAATTCATGTTGCTTATAGCCCAGCCGACCACTAGAGCCATAAAGTTAAGGTCTCGATCACCTCAGTTCTTTGAACCTCAAGGCTACGGGGACAACTTTTTTATCTTCTAACATTCAATGACCATGAACGAACCAAGAAAAAAATCAACCAACCTACCAGATGATAAAATTTAAATTAACACGGGTTTCAAATTATAAATCAAACACTAACCTGACAACTACATTATGAACACATAGCAATAGGCCAGCAAACAGTCCAAGTTTCATGATGCGAGCTCAAGGAATTGAACTCGACATAATCGATATAAAGTTTATGGTTTTCTATGAACTGAGCCAACTACTCCGCAGTAGTAGATCTATACAGACAATCCCACTCCAACATTTCTTCGGCAGAAAGGTTCAAAACTTAGTTTTATGCCTTTTGCCTTCAGTCCCAATGTACTGAAAAACATGAAAGAATAAAAAAAAAAAGGAAAGAAAAAAGAAAACAGCACATCGACATGTGACGTATTTTAGCGGTCTTGGGTCTGTGTTTGCCCGGTCTCATCTTCGCATACGCTTGTGTGTGTGTGTGTGTGTGTGTGTGTGTGCGTGTGTGCGTGCGTGCGTGCGTGCGTGCGTGCGTGCGTACGTGCGTGCGCGCCCGCGCGTGTGTGTGCGCCTCTCTGTGGTCATTTTGTTTCAACTATTTTCAGATGAAATGTATTTTGGGAACAGAATTCAGAACAAGCTGTAAAACTTGAAAACAGGGAGTAAAACCAAGCAACCATGTGAAAGAATAAACACATTGTTTTCGACGCATTTTTAATGAAAAAGACGTAAACAAAAAGCGGACTGTGTTTTACGCGGCCTTAAGACTAAATTTATCCTTCTCTTGATAAACGCGTCGGAGAGTCGAGGGAGAAAAAATATAGACGTGCTTCAGCCAATTTAAGGAATCAGTTTGGGTTATTTTATTCTCAACAGAAAGGTTTTCATTATGTTCAAACTTTGGCTTTCTAGATTGTACCAATAATCTTAACAGCAAGTTGAACAACATTTGTTTATGAAAAAAAGAAAATACCTATGCAGTACAATCAGGAAACCCTTGCAATCACGCGAGAGAGAGAGAGAGAGAGAGAGAGTATTCGAAACAATCTCACTCCAGAGTTCGAAAGAAATTCGGCGGTTACGGTTTGTTCAAGATGGATTTAAAGCACTTGGACAATTCCATTATGTGCTCCTTCCAAATCTACCAGCAACGATCTGGAAAAATTCCCCGAGCCTCCACAAGCCGCTATGCACTGGAAAGGTGTCGAAATAGGGAGGGGAGCGAAGATAGATCTATCAAAAACTAAGCTAACAACGAAAAAAACACGAAATAAGAATAACAACACGCATTTAATACAAGACAACACAGGCGCAAATTTTCGGCCAACTGGCCTTTGTCAAGCGTAAGATTACAAATACCAGATACAAAAATTAGAAGAAAAAGACTAGAACTTCCCTGCTGGTGGGTCTAGTGTGAGAAAAGTTCATATTGCTTATAGCCCAGCCGACTTCTAGAGCCATATCAGGGCTAACACCACGTCAGTTCAGTTCATATTGCTTATAGCCCAGCCGACTACTAGGGCCATATCAGGGCTAACACCACGTCAATTCAGTTCATATTGCTTATAGCCCAGCCGACTACTAGAGCCATATCAGGGCTAACACCACGTCAGTTCAGTTCATATTGCTTATAGCCCAGCCGACTACTAGAGCCATATCAGGGCTAACACCACGTCAGTTCAGTTCATATTGCTTATAGCCCAGCCGACTACTAGAGCCATATCAGGGCTAACACCACGTCAATTCAGTTCATATTGCTTATAGCCCAGCCGACTACTAGAGCCATATCAGGGCTAACACCACGTCAGTTCAGTTCATATTGCTTATAGCCCAGCCGACTACTAGGGCCATATCAGGGCTAACACCACGTCACTTCAGTTCATATTGCTTATAGCCCGGCCGATTCGAGACCAGAAATTTAGCTTCTTCTTTAACAGCTGGAATGATGGACTTGTTTAACAACACTACCGGTATGGCCGTTTGTTTAACTTAACGCGGCAGCCAGCTTTCAATGTTGGCGGCTGGAACTCTACTGGAGACATCAGATCTTGATGCTATTAGAGAAAAAAACCAAAAAATCCCCCTCCCTGTAGCAAAAAGAAAAACTTCATACATACATAATTCTCTCTATTGTGATGCAGCCTTGTCCTCTATAGTTCACCCTCAAAAGCTTGGGGAAAAAACATCATACAGCAGAGAAGGGTTGCATAATCTTCCAGTCATCAACGCTGTCCAGTGTTTGTGTTTCGCGCCGTCGGTTCTATGAATAAACTGCCTTCACATGACGACCAGTGGGTCTGTATTGCTGTGGCTGAATGTTTTATTTTTTCTTATGGCCCGTCTCTCTTCTGCACGTGTCTGGAATCTATTCCAGACCGTTTCTTGGGAGCGACTTGATAAAAATGAATCGTGATCTTTGGTGTACTGGTTAGCTGAATTATGACAGACTCGGTAACGAATTCAAGTTCATATTGCTTATAGCCCAGCCGACTACTAGAGCCATATCAGGGCTAACACCACGTCACTTCAGTTCAGTTCAGTTCATGTTGCTTATAGCCCGGCCGACTCAAGCCCAAAAATCTAGCTTCTTTTACAGCTGGAATGATGCACTTTCCCAGATGAATTTCTGGATCACCAAAGAATGTCTCAAGTAATGAAAGTGGATACACTGTTTTGGCTGCGGAAAAAGTTATGCCGTTTGTCTCTGCCCACTGCTGGATCCTATCTACACACACTGCATCTGAACGCCTGCATAGAAGTTTCCACTCGTGTAAACTGCAAAATACGTCCACAAACAGGTAACAGTCCGAGCCCTGCTGTACACACTTGACTATGTTCATCTTGATACTGAACAGCGCAGGAGAAAGAATTCTCCCTTGTGGTACACCCAGCTCTTGCTCATGGATGTCCAACAGAGTAGTACCAACCTGCTCTTGAAACTGTCGATTGGCCAAAAGGTTTTGGATAAACACAGGTACATGACCCTGAAAACCCGCACTTGAAAGTGTCGATTGGCCAAAACGTTTGGATAAACACACATACTTGACCCCGAAAACCCAATACGTGTCGATTATTAAGAATTCCCGATTTTCAGGTGGTATCATATGCAAAAAAGCAAGACGGCGGTACTTATGGATGGAAGTTTACATTACGGCAGTGGCATCAATCTTAGCGATGTTACGCTGTCTACATTCTGTTTACGTATCCAGACAGGAACTAACATGCACTTTAACTATAGATGTGGTGAATGAAAAAGGCAACCAACAGGGATCCAAAAGTGGTTCCAAGTCCAAACAAGAACAGAGGTGACTTTGTTATTTCAACTCTTTGTGTGGACATGCCCTGGTGCCCACAAACCAGACCCCCAGCTATGGGTAATTAGCACCACTACCTTGTGGTTATCTCGGGAGTTCAGTTCATATTGCTTATAGCCCAGCCGACTTCTAGAGCCATATCAGGGCTAACACCACGTCATTTCAGTCCAGTTCACATATTGCTTATAGCCCAGCCGATCACTAGAGCCATATCAGGGCTAACACCACGTCATTTCAGTCCAGTTCACATATTGCTTATAGCCCAGCCGACCACTAGAGCCATATCAGGGCTAACACCATGTCAAAAAAGAACAGTAAAAAAAATGCTCACGTTAACCTTGCAAATCTAAAATGCGATTAAAGAAAAACAGACGCAAAATCACATCAGGTGAAATCTATTGACCTCTTGTAAAAACTGGATAATTGCATCAGGAGGGACGTCTTGGAAGAGGTTCTTTAAGGAGTCTGCCGTGTAGTGCTTTTGTATCACATCGTACAAGTCCCAGCAATCGAGGAGTGTCTGATGCTTAAAGGCTCGTCACACGGTATACACCATGGTGGTGCTTCATTTTTCAAAAGGTACAAATGAGTGTAGGATGTGTGACCCGTGTGTAAGCTGCATAACACTTACGGTTTCCTGCAGCAGATGGGACAATTAATTTCAGGCTACGGCCAATTTGGAAAAGTTTGTTGTCTGTTGATTCCAATCCTGCCACACATTTCTCACGTAACTGTACTTTCGATTTGACATTTCAGGGATTTAGACATCTTTTCCCTTGTGGCCTTCTTGGCTAGGCAGTCAGCCTTTTCACTGCCTCCAATACCAACATGGTTAGGAATCCAGGAAAACCAATCCCAAAACCTTCATTTGTAAGAGTAGAATACAGTTCTTAGAACTTCACAAGTTCAGGGTGACTAAAGTTTCGGCAAGCATTTGCCCGCAAAGCAGAAAGGGAGTCAGAAAAAAACTAGAAATTCTGTGTTTGGATTTGGACACCATTTTTTAGTGCCAAAACCATAATAGCCAGTTCAGCAGTATAAACGGATCTGTCAGACAGAATGTGTTTTGAAAAGGTTCAACTGGGAATCTTGGAGCAGAAGGCAGCGGCAGCAACACCATCACACTTGGATCCATCAGTTAAGATTCTGTGGGATGACTGAGATTTCTCACACAGTTCCGCATAAAACGATTTTTACGCCAGTGAACTGGTACTGTCTTTACGGAAGGAAGCAAGATCAAAACAAACCTTCGGTGTTTTCAACGTCCATGGTGGGCAATATGGAAACTTCGAGAAATCGTTAATTGCCGAGTTTATATCTGCCTTTTCCACATGGGGACGGATACAGAGTCTTAAAGGAGGATTCACTTTCGGATTTTTTTCAAAAGTCACTTTGAAATATGGGGTTGGGTTTTTTCTAATTCAGAGAACAGTTTCAAACAAATTTAAACTTAGTTTCAGTCTACGGTTGCTCAGGGAAGGCTCCCCTGCCTCTGCATACAAACTATATACAGGAGTTCAGAATACACCAAGACATAGGCGCAGCCCTAGTTGGTGAACTCTGGCTTAGCCTGCCGACGCAAGCGGTTCTCAGACCCACATGCCAGTCAAAGGCTCGTTATTGTTTAAAGCCCAGCCGACTGCGTAGAGCCATATCAGGGCTATAACTAGTTCAAAACATACACAATACATGAACAGGAAAAAAAAAAAATTAAATACACATCAATGCATTCGCGCACATAATCTAAGGTGATGCCCTGGCGTTGACCATTTCAAGTTATCGCAGAAGAGATTTAAAAAACATACCTGAATACAAATTTAAACACAACTAAGGTCAATAAAACACACAAAAACAGGCCTAAGTTACCTAAAATTGCTTCTGCTTATTTCATCCCTAGAGCCAAAAATGCAAACTGCATTTCCTCGAAAAGTAAATGACGGTGAAGCTATAGGATGATAGGGATTTCAAACGGCATGCTTGTCATAGCGTTTGAAGCAGAACGTCTCGAATTGCAGGTAACTACCAACTGAAGGATGAGAGGGGTTTGAAGTCGACATATGCAGGGCATTGACGTCCCTGTATATTTCTTTTCACAATGGTCAAGCAAAAAGTTTGATTTTGAAATCAACACACAAAGGTAAGGAGGTTTTCAAATCAAAATACGCTGGGCTTAAACTTTGGTGCAAAGACAAGCAAATCAGCTGGAGCCTCAGCACCACAATCAGTACCATCTCCACCCACTAACTTCAGGTTCAGTTTCATACTGCTTATAGCCCAGCCGACTACTACAGCCATATCAGGGCTAACATCACATTAAAAAAGACACCTAGTTTTCAAAAAAGTCAAAAACCATGCTCACCGTTTTCCTTGCCAGTCTAAAATACGTTTAAAGAATGATACGCTCGGATGAAAAGTCATATCGGGTGAAATGTATAGATCTCTTGTCAAGACGAAAATTTCATCTGGATTTGTCATAACAAGTAGTAGTAGTAGGCCTTGTCTATCATTACTATTACTGTTGTCATTCAAATGTCTGTGGGTAAGATCTTTATTCATCCAGATAAAATGAGTGACTGATGCCACCCTCCCCCCCCCCCACCTGGGTATGAGTGGGATGACTTAGACTGATCATTCAGTCACATACTGATGCCATTGTAAGTGGATATTTTGATAATGTTTGTGCAAGATTTACATATGTAGGCCTGTACAGTCAGTCAGCTCATCTTCTCTTGCTGTGTTGATTCACTTAACACATGTTTTAGGATTGTCTCATCTGAATGGTAAATAAAACATGCATAAAATTCTCAAAACAAAAGCTTCTGATGGTGATTAAATTTCATCTCAAGTCAGCTTGAGCATTGTGTTTTCCATTTCTCAAACCATCTCTATGGAAATCAATCATTTGAACCAAAGGATCTGTCAGCTCTTTCTGACGTGACCTGCCTGTTCCACAGGTCTTGCACAATTGTCATAATATATGCACTGTCACTTCTACTTACTGGCCGTGTCCCGCTGTGCAAACATTCATGTTTGTACACATATTGAGTTTGAAAAAAAACATTACATAGGTTTGCTATATATATGTGTACGTAAGCTATTTATAATACTCATGTATTTGAGTGTGGGCATTATAAATGGAAGATGCTTTAATCCATGAAGTCTTCATAATTGTATCTCTCACATGAATACGTGTACACTAGAGAAAGAATAGCACATATACTACACGTCATTATTGAAGGGCCAGGAACGTTTTTGAGTCAATTTTTGAAAGGAGAAATAACCTATTTTCTCTTACTCTTTTCTCCAATTCGTTGCCGTAACTGAATGGATAAGAGCTCAGACAACATTGCAGTTTCCTTTTGGCACGTGTTTGGGGATTTGCCGATTTGCAATGGGCGGCCCAAGGAAGACAATTTCCACACGAAATTGTCGAATCTTCAGCAGGGTCTCTCTGACGACGCAGGCAAGGTAGCGACAAAATTCGCTTTGCACGTGCAAGGCAAGCCCTTTTTGAACACTACTCCAGCCAAAGTTGCCCGCAGACGAGGATAAAAAGGACCCGTTCTTGGTTCGTTTTAACCATGCTTGCAAGACGACGGATGACGGATGAGCAGCGGGGGAGAGCACTCGCTCTGCTTGATGAAGGCCTAGCGCAGCGGGAAGTTGCTAGACGACTTGAAGTGTCGCATTCCACAATCCAGAGACTGCTGGAGCGCTTCAATGAGACTGGAGCAGTCCAGGAAAGGCGTCACACGGGTCGACCCAGAGTAACGACAAGACAGCAAGACCGCTACCTTGCCCTCTCCGTCCTGAGGGAAAGGGCATCCACTGCGGTGACCTTGAGGGGTCAGCTGAGGGACGCAACAGGTGCTAACATCAGCTGCAGCACGGTGAGAAGACGGCTACATGAGGCAAACTTGAGGTCACGGAGACCGGCCGTCCGACCCGTGCTGTCACCGGTCAACAGAGTGCGCCGCATGACCTGGGCCAGGGAGCACGTGACCTGGACAAGGCAACAGTGGGCCCGGGTCTTGTTTTCGGATGAGTCCAGGTTCACCCTGACCTTTAACGATGGCCGGGCTCGGGTGTGGCGACGTCAAGGGGAGAGGTTCGCTGACGCCACTGTCCAAGAGCATAACCGGTACGGCGGCGGGTCGGTGATGGTGTGGGGTGGCATGAGCCGTGGTACCCGGACCCCCCTGCTCCCCATTGACGGCATCCTGAACGGGGTCCGGTACCGGGACGAGGTTCTGGCGGCCGTGGCACTGCCTGCGCTTGTGGACCTTGGTCAAGGCGCCATCTTCCAGGACGACAATGCACCTGCGCATCGAGCACGCCTTGTGACCGACTTCCTGGAGCAGCATGAAGTCGTCCGTATGGCCTGGCCAGCGTGCTCACCTGACCTGAACCCAATTGAACACCTCTGGGATGTGCTCGGGAGGCGCATCAGGGACAACCACCCCCCACCGGGCACCCTGGCCAGGCTGGTCGACATCCTGCAGATCGAGTGGGCGGCCATCCCTCAGGACACACTCCGTACCCTTGTGGGGTCGATGCATCGGCGCTGTGAAGCATGCATCCAGGCTCGGGGCGGACACACGCGATATTGAAAACAGATTGGCCAAATCTGACACTTTCTGTTTTTTGAAAAGGGGGGGATGTTCCTTTAAATGCATGTGCTGTTCACTAATGGGTCATTGTGCTAATTTCTTTTTCCAAAACAGGTGTGGAAATGATGAAATAAAACATAGAATCAATTCTAAACATTGTCAATTATTTCAACTTAAAATTAGAGATGAAGGAAGAAGTGGCCCTTAAATTATGATTAGGAGTATATATACATTTGCTTAAGTGGAATTTAAGACTGACATTTGAGAAAAGAATGGTTTTCAGGACAAGAGCCCTCCAGCCAAAAGAAAAAAGACAGACCCTGCTGCATCAGGTTCTGAAGTATACGAGTGGCTGGATAATACACTGAAAGACTTTAGAGGCACAGCTGAAGACTCAGGATATTAAGGAAATAGACACCTTTCCTGAACTGGAAGAGAAAATGATCTTGTGGATGTCATGTCCGGTTTCGCTGTGGGAAGGAATATTTGCCACATGTGGTTTGATGAGAAAGCTCGTAAACCAGTCATGTACTTTACGTTCATTGTTGTTTAAAGCCCAGCTGACTGCGCAGAGCCATATCAGGGCTATAACCGCGTCAAAACAAAACTTCAACAGGAAAAAAAAGAAAAGTAAAATTAAGTACACATATCAGTGCATTCGCGCACATTATCTAAGGACATGCCCCCAGCGTAGGGCCATTCCGTCCGATTTATCGCACAGGGGAGATTTAAAAAACGCACCTGAATACAAAAATAAGCATACATAAGGACACCAAAACATAAAAACATGCTAAATTACCGAAAATTGCTTCCGCATATCTTACCTCCATAGAGCCAAAAATGCACTTAATACATGTACCCAATTATCAATCCGAAGAAAAAGTACGCAAGACTTTATCGAAAAAATACAGGTGAATGAACCATTAAGGCAGAAAATAAGTAGAAATGACAGAAAGCAAGGCAACAAGGCAGAAACAAAGAGTGACAGAAAAGAGGAAATTTCTAGCACAGAATTTCCAGAAGGTGGGGATACTATTTATACTGAAAGAGCCCCCGGCAACCCAACGGGGGAAGTCATGTACTATGGAAAAATAGAAAAAAAAATGGGAAAAAAAAACGGAATCTAGTGTATGTTGTGGCTTATTGGTCAAGTGAAGAATCGTATGATGATGCAGTGGACTATGACATTCCAACATTTTCTCTGGTTTGTGACGTTATATTTGGAGACCTTGTCTTGTCATGTATCCATTTCAATTCTGTACTATTATTACCATCTGGCACAACATACCAATTTCACTCCTGCCTGTCTGATATAGAACTGATGCATCAGCCACAACAAAACCAGACAGGACATCTACAAAATCAAATACTGTTCTGTCTTCCTATTCTTTGCTACATTACAAGGTCTGATGTCCACATTCTTCAGCTATGCTTAGTAACATTCAAGTAACTCCTGGCTGCACTGCCATATATGCACACCACAGCGTTTTACATGGTTTAGTTTATATACCATAGATTCCATGGCAGATTTTTTTCTGAACTACTCAGTATTTTTGTTTTGTTTTTATCTCGTGTGTGTGTGTGTGTGTGTGTGTGTGTCACTGTGTGTGTGTGTGTGCGTGTATGTGCGTGTGTGCGTGTGCGTGCGTGCGTGCGCGCGCGTGTGTGTGTGTGTGTGTACTGACAAAACACTTTCATATACATTTAATGTGAATCATAATGCTGAAGTAGAGAAGTGGAGATGAATGTATAGGGGTCCCCATTTGCCATCTTGGTGTCGTATTTTGTTTCATAGGATAACAAGTGAACAAATGACAGGTATGTAGCATTATGTTGGTGTTAATGAAGGGAAGAAAGCAAGGATTTTAAACCCCCATGGGGATGTCAGGGGCTGTTTCAGTATAATATCTCCACCTTCTGGAAAATCTGTGGTAGAAATTTCCTTTTCTGTCATTTTTTTCTTTGCCTTGATTTTGTCCTTTGTCATATCTTCCTTTTTCATTTTCAGTCTTGTTGATCCATTCACCTCTGGTAAGTTTTCCATAAGGCTTTAAATACATCCTCTTTGAGCTGATAACTGGATACATAAATGAATTGTATTTTTAGCTGTAAGTGACTTCCATGATTCCATTCTTAGAATGTCTGCACATTTTTGTAATCTCTTCATTTACAAGCTGTAAATGTGACCACGGATTCTGTGCTTTTTTGTGTATGTGTGGACTATTTGTATGTAACTCATGTTAAAAAGTTTCAGATTTTGTTTTGTTTTTGCAATACTGCTTTCTTCCTTTTATTGTTGTTTAAAGCCCAGCCGACTGCGCAGAGCCATATCAGGGCTACAACCGCTTCAAAACACACAAAACTTCAACAGGAAACAAGAAAAGAAAATTAAGTACACATAATGCATTCGCGCACATCAAGGACATGCCCCTGGGGTAAGACCATTTCGTCCGATTTATTGCAGAGGGGAGATTTAAAAAAAACACCTGAATACAAATATAAGTATACATAAGGACACCAAAACAGACACAAAAACAGGCATACGTTATCTAAAATTGCTTCCGCATATCTCACCTCCTTAGAGACAAAAATGCACTTAATACATGTACCCAATTATCAATCCGAAGAAAAAGCACGTGAGACTTTATCAAAAATAATACAGGTGAATGGACCACTAAGACAAAGTAAGTAGAAATAACAGAAAGCAAGGCAACAAGGCAGAAACAAAGAGTGACAGAAAAGAGAAAATTTCTTGCACAGAATTTCCAGAAGTTGGGGATACTATTTATACTGAAAGAGCCCCGGCAGCCCAACAGGGGGGGGGGGATGGGGGGGGGGGCAATACTGCTTATTTTTATGACTGGTGTTTGAGTTTGTTGTATGTTATGATATATTTCTTCTAATGCCCTTTTCATCTTGTTACCTGTTCTGTGGATTTATTTTGATGTAGCATTATGCATTAAAACATTTGTAACCAAATACTGTCAGTCTTAGTGTGTTTTTGTTTGCATTTAATTTTTTTTTTTGAGTGATATACATATAGATATTTACATAAATTGTGTGTTTGTGTGTGTGTGTGTGTGTGTGTGTGTGGTGTGTGTGTGTGTGTGTGTGTGTGCGCGCGTGTGTGCGCGCATATTGGTACATGTACATATATATACATGTACATGCCCACTTATAACACACACACACGCACATACATATTTACATACATAACATTATCTTATCTTTCATGTTGTATGACAGCTTATGAAAAAGTGGGTGTTTACGCAAGAAAAGAAATTAAAACTTTTTCAAAAAGGTTTGCTTTATAGGATAAATAATTGAAAAGATAGTCCTTACTACCAACAGAATTTTTAAATCAAAATTGCAAGATGAAATTTCCAGAAGAGCAAGTTATAAACCAATTCAATCTGTGAATCTTTTTTCCCCTCAGAACAGCTTAATTAGTAATTAATCTGTAATCTCTTAGTCTTAAATACTTTTTTTATTTTGATTAATCAATATGACTATATTCACATCACATATATCTATACACACACATATATATAATAATACACATACATATTTATAATTATAAACATATATGTAAACCAAGAGTAAATACATAAATGCACAGGTTGACAACTTCTTAAAGACGGTTTTTCATGAAAAACTGTAATTAATTGATTACTACATAATAAAGCTTGAGTCTAATGGTATTTAACGGTTGTAATTTATCATGATAATTATCTTGAGGCTTTATTCGACAATTTTCAAGTCAGAAATTTGATTTTGAAAACTGTACAGATTTGAGGAATCTGTTAATTTTTGCTTTATCCATCTGAGGCAATTAAATTAATTACTAATGCAAGGACCTAGAGATTCATGAAGGTCTTAATCATCTTTGGATAAACAAAACTTTTCTACTGATATTTTTTTCAATTGGTTCTGTCGTTCCAAAGTCATGGTGCCTTTTGTGATGAAACGGCACATGCAGTGCCACAGTTTTTGCTGTGTAATCCAATGAAGGAAAACGTCGAAAATTTAATTATTCAAAAAATCGTAACTTTCGTCAGACAATCAATCGAAGAACTTTTTATACCATTTTAAAGTTCTTTTTGTGCTCTTTTGAATAATGGTAATTGCATATTGAATAAAAATTATTTGAAATTTTTTTTAAGCATACCTACCAGAAGGCGGGGATAGGCCTACACAATAGTTTTATCAGGAAAAAAATTACGTACACATATCAATGCATTTGCGCACATAATCCAAGGGACGTTCCTGGCGATGACCACTCCAATTTATCGCACAGGTGGTTTTAAAAACATGCCTGAACACAAACTGAAAGTAAAGACACTATAAAACATACAAACGAGCCTAAATTGCATAAAATTGCTTTCGTGTATCTCATTTCCCTAGCAAAAATGCACTTAATACATGTACCCAATCATCCCCCTAAACTTAAGAGAAGATACGTAACACTTTACCGAATACATACAGGTGAACGGACCAACAGCCGAGCAGGGCATTACATACTGCTTACAGCCCAGGCGACTTCTAGAGTCATATCAGGGCTAACCAGCAGGGCAGAAAATGATAGAAATGACAAAGAAATGACAAAGCAGAGGAACAAGTTAGAAACAAAGAGTGACAGAAAATTTCTAGAAGGTGGGATACTATCTGTATTGAAAGAGTCCCCGTCAGCAGTATGTAGACTAGTCGCAAAGACTGACGAACAATCGTTACAATGGGCTGAATAGCGGCAACACGTTCAACAACCCTTTGACTCCTGCAGCCTGCAGGAAGCTGGTGGAGAGGGTGAGGGAATCAAAGGGTCAAGTTTTTGCTCTGCTAGCATAGTTGACAAAGCTGGTTGCTGGTTGGTAGGGTGCAGGAGTCAAAAGGGTTAATGCTCGGTACACTATACACGGATACAGCTCGCGGCTGGAATTTAACAAGCCTAACAGCCTCGCCACAGAATTGGCATGTCAATAGAAGACAGCTTAATCTAACAGGTAAGCACGGTTAAGTTCATCTTCCACTTACCCTCGAAGTTTGCCAAGGATAAAAACAAATGGTCAGTCAAAGGTCCGCCTGGTGTTGAGTGACCGCACAGAATTTTGGAATCGCAATGGAGGTTGCCGCTCCACCTCTATTATGCGTCATAACTTTACTGCGATTAATGACCGTTGATACTGACCAGTCAAGGGTCCTTCGTGTGGCCACCCCTCCGTCTAAGCGCCAAGACACGCCAGTTTTTTGACGAACGCTCACTGTTGCGTGGGGTCCAGTTTTCTCACGTACTTCGCATAGGCCTATCTAATCCCACAAACATATCTATCCTGACAACCAACTACTGAAAGACAGCAACTGGAATGAGTGAGACATGCAGTATTTGTTGTTTAACTGGCCTACCTTGCTTTCCCCCCGACATGCGCTTACTGTGCATTGTTCCGTTTTCGAGCACTGCACAAAAGTTTCGACTTCCCTCTGTCGTGGCCGCCGCAAGAAAGAACGCGAAAATCTCGTTGTTTTCCTTCGAAAGTCTTTTTGGGTACAGTCCATTTTGCCGAGAGGATGAAAATTTCATGGACTTTCTGAGCAGCCAATGAAAAGCATGACATTTATGCTGTCACCCCCCCCCCCCCCCCCCCCCCCTCAGGAAAAGCACGATCAAGTCACGAGCGTTGATGGCGAGAAATTCGAGGAAGTACTTGCAATCGGCAACTTCCAAATGTGGTATTCCATCAGCTGAGCGTGCGCAAAACCTATGCGTCGACACAAGAGGAAAAATTGAAAGTGTGTGTGTGTGTGTGTGTGTGTGTGTGTGTGTGTGTGTGTGTGTGTGTGTGTGTGGTGTGTGCGTGCTCGCGCGCAAGCAGGCAATTTGACCCAATAAGTCTCCTGATTTTAGAAAATTTACTGAGCTGTTACATAGAAATGACTTTGATTTCATTGGGAATATGTTAGGCCTAATTGAAATAGCCCAGTGTGGTATCACAATGACACCAATCTTCGTCCGTATCAGCAAGAACTGTCGCTGCCGTTTCCAGCAGGTCAAAATCATAATTTGGAAAAGCTATCTCGTGTGACAAAAATTCGCTTGAACATCTGGACTTCCCCCATGGAGATGCTGGGGACTCTTTCAGTGTAAATAGTATTCCCACCTTCTGGAAATTCTGTGCTAGAAATTTCCTTTTTTCTATCACTCTCTTGGTTTCTGCCTTGTTCCTTTGCTTTCTGTCATTTCTTCCTATCATTTTCTGCCTTCCTGGTCCATTCACCCGTATGTGTTCGATAAAGTCGTACTTTTTCTTAGGATCAATAATTGGGTACATGTATTAGGTGATAGACATCTGGCCTTGAGAATAACTATGATTAATCCTTCATCAAAGTTGGAAAATGCAATTATAACTTTGTTTGCCTTTCGTTTGTTTTGAAATAACTACAGTTAAGGTTTTCTAGGTACCAGAAAAACACGAAAATAGAATCAGAACGCGTATTTAATACAAGACAAGACAGGCGCAAATTTTCGGCCAACTGCCTTCTGTCATGCGGTGAATGCAAGATTGCAAATAAACACTAAATACAAAATTAGGAGAAAAAGACTGAAACTTCCCTGCTGCTTCGTCCAGTAAATCGCAGGCAGTCGCATTTATTTTGGCTTTCTGGGTACGCTTGTACGCCACATTACAAACTTGTAAAAAATGTTCTTTGACTTAAACTGAAAGGAACTCCCCTCGTCCTCCTCCTCTCTCCCGTTAAAGATTCTTGATGATGACCACTGGCCAAGACATCACCATAAACAGAAAAGACTTGTCAAGATACAGTCTGGGTTTAAAGCCATAAACCATCTTATGTCCAATGTCCACAAAAAGACTGGGACTTGGAGACAGATGGAGAGACTTCGACAGTGTGTCCATAGAAGTCTTTGGCAGCTTCTTAGGGAGATAAAGATGCGGGTGGGGGTATGCGTGTGTGTGTATGTGTGTGTGTGTGTGTGTATGTGTGTGAATGTGTGTGTATATGTCTGTCTGTGTCTGTGTGTGTGTCTCTGTGTCTGTCTGTGTGTCTGTCTGCCTGGGAATGTGTGTGTTTTTGTTTGTTTGTCAATCTGTCTGTCTGTCTGTTTTTTTCTTTCTTTATTCATTTATGTGTTTATGTGTTTGTTTTTGATTGAGTGTGTATGCATCTGTATAGATATATGTGTGCGCATGTGTGTGTGTGTTTGTGTGTATGTATTTGTATGGATATGTGTGTGTGTGCGCGCGCGTGTGTGTGTGTGTGCGCGCGCGCGTGTGTGTGTGTGTGCGTATTTGCGTGTAGGTCCACGTCTATATCCACAAAAGGTGTTGACTGCTTGTCCTGACCTTCCAAAAGAAACAAACCACTATCAAGACGGCGTACTGATCATTCTTGGTGAAGATGTCACAACAGTTAGAAAAGACTTGTCAAGATCCTTGCCCTATTGCATGCTGTAAACTGTGGAATAACGTCCCTTGTATGTTCCCTGTGTTTATCATACAGGACGAGACGCTTGTTTAGTTACCGAGATGACAGGGGCATAGACACAGATGGTGAGTGGTCTCTGTCTTTGTGTCCTTGGAAATCTTTGGCAGCTTGTTAGGGAATGAGGGTAGAGGTGTGTGTGTGTGTGTGTGGTGGAGGTAGTTGTGTGTGTGTGTGTGCGCGGGTGTGTGTGTGTGTGTGTGTGGTGAAGGTAGGTGTGTTTTGTGTGTGCGCACGCGCGTGTGTGTGTGCGGCACGCACGCGCGCGCGCGTTCGCGTGTGTGTGTGTGTATGTGTGTGTGTGAGAGAGAGAGAGAGAGAGTGGAGTGTATGTGTGTGTGTGTGTGTGTGTGTGTGTGTGTGTGTGTGTGTGTGTGTGTGTGTGTGTGTGTGTGTGTGCGCGCGTGTGTGTATTACAGTGTGTGTGTGTTTTTTGTGTGAGTGTGTGTGTGTGGGGGGGTCTGTGTGTACATTTGTGTGTGTGTATCTGTGTGTATATTTGTGTGTGTCTGTGCGTATATGTGTTTGTGTGCGTCTGTATATGTGTGTTTGTCTGTGTGTGTGTGTCTGTGTCTGTGTCTGTGTCTGTGTGCTCTCTATAATTTTCCATTGCTTTTCTTCTTTTTCCCCATTTATAGCCATGTGTGTGTGTGTGTGTGTGTGTGTGTGCGTGCGTGTGTGTGCGTGCGTGCGTATGTGTCTGTTCAGCGCTGCGCTTAGATTTGATTTTTATCAAGATTTTGCGCTATATAAATATTGTAATTATTATTATATATTATTATTGTGTGTGTGTCTGTCTGTCTGTCTGTCTGTGTGTATGGGTTGTGGCTGTGGGTACGTTTATTCGTGGAAATGTGTTTCTATGTAAGGTTTTGGAAGGTTTTTGAGAAAATGAAGGAATGTTTGTGCGTACGTGTGTGCGTGTTTGTGCGTGTGCACGTGTGTTTTTGTATGTGTGTTAATGTTTGAGAGAGATTGAGAGAGACAAAGATAGTGCCTGTGTGTATGTGTATATCTGTATGTATTTATGTAGGTATGTGTGTGTGTGTGTGTATACGTATGTATGTTGTTGTGTGTGTGTGTGTGTGTGTGTGTGTGTGTGTGTATGTCTGTGTGTTGTGTAGTGTGTGTGTGATGTGTATGTCTGTGTATGTGAGTGTGTGCGTGTATGTGTGTATGTGTGTGTGTCTGTGTGTGTGTATGTGTGTGTGTGTGATGTGTATGTGTGTGTGTGTGTGTGTGTGTGTGTCTGTGTGTGTGTGTGTGTGTGTGTGTGTGTGTGTGTGTGTGTGTGTGTGTGTGTGTGTGTGTGTGTTAGCAGCTTGTGAAGGGGGTTAATTATGAGGCAATTAAGAGACAAGTCTATAGGAAAAAGCTATAAAAAGACGACAGTACATTTCTTTCTTTCTTTCTTTCTTTTTTGCTTGTGTCTTTGTTTGGTTGGTTGGTTGGTTGGTTGGTTGGTTGGTTGTGCGTTTGTTTTGTTTGTTTCCTTGTTGTTTGTTTGTTTATTTGTTTTTTTGTTTGTTTGTTTGTTTGCTTCGTAAGAAGTGAATCAAAAACAGTGCAGAGAATACAGCATGATCATTAACAATTTATTTCAAAATCAACTTTGATGTTGGTTTTGTTTGACTGTGGTATATGTTTACTTCTGTTGGAAAATAATGAACACTGATGTGTATATTTCATTGAAAACACTGGTGCGTAAAGTTAGTAACAATTAATGTCTGCTAAGCGTGTTCTTCTACGTTGGGGTTTTTGTTTGCTTTCGGGTTCTCTGTGTTCGAAATTATACATTCCACGTGGGAATTTGTTAAGATACTCTTGTTTGGCGTTGCATTTGTAGTGGGCTGAAAATTGTGATATTCACATTCAAAGATATATGTGTGTATATGTATGTATGTATGTATGTATGTATGTATGTATGTATGTATGTATGTATGTGTGTATGTATGTATGTATGTATGTAAGTATGTATGTATGTATGAATGTATGTATGTATGTATGTATGTATGTACACAGTGTGTCCTGAGTGGTATGATGACCAGACTAAGCATGTTTAAAGCAATGCCAGAATAGGTTCCAGCGGGCCAGCCAAGGAGTTGATCTTGTTCCGTAAAATGGAAAGAGCATGAGTACTTAAGGGATGACTCTTGTTGTCCTTGGGTTACAAATCATGACAGTGTGAACACGAACTGGTCAACGGGAGTCACATGGTGTACATCTTATATGAAGAATGTCTTTGTACCAAGATATCATTTGCTGATACATTTTGGCATAACTAAACATTATTAATTTAAGATACACGATATACGTATAACATGTATAAGATTTACAAACAGAAACAGCGCCTACATAGTCAAAAGTCCGTTTTCTTCTGCTATTATTCATTTCATTGGGAAAAAGATGATTTTGTTTCATTTTGATTTGTTTTGTTTTTAGTATGGTTTGTTTTGATTGTTCATTTGTTTGTTTGTTTTGTTTGTTTTCTTTCGTTTATTTGTTTGTTGTTTGTTTTCTCTTGCCAATTTGTTTCCTCCACACTTTTTTCTACGTTTGTGGCCGACGGTTCAAAACCTTTCTTTCTTTCTCTTTTGTTTCTTCTTGTTTTTGAAGTAATTCAAACTCTCAACACGACATAACTGCATATCCGAGAAGATCGTTCTTTGACGTGTATGTCATACTAAGAAAAGGTTTTGTTACTCTCTGATGATACATAGAGTCTATGAGTCTATGATAGACCCTTTGATCAAGGAGAACTCGGTTCAGATATGACAAATATAATCAGCACAAGTTACAGACACCAATTAAAGCACAGCTGCCCAAATGGCCCTCAAAGAACGAACAATTCTGTATGAGTTTAAGCCTACACGCAATCAGCTTCGTTTGTCTCCCCTATGTTGGTATTGATTTTTTCCTGACATTCCCCAAGTACATCCGTATCTCGTCTTACCGCATTCTAAGGGTCAAACAGGAAAAGACAGTTTGCCATTGATCGAGTAGCCTCCCTTACACACCACGCGTCACTTTCCCGCCACAAATTGAATTATGGGAGCATTACTTTCCACCATCCTACGAAAGAGATGAAAATGTAGAGAAATAGTTCCGTGTCTCTTTGGTGTACAATTTCAATGAAACAGCTCTCTGTTTTGTTTGTTTGTTTGTTTTTGTTTTGTTTTTTTAATTGCATGACGTAACTTGATCACCACAACTTTGTAACATTTCCAAACGGTCAACTCTAGTTTGTTTGAAACCGATTATTGCGAGATTGAACTATGCTAACGCAGCTTTGTAAGGGTATGAGGGGGCTTGGGTATCTAGTGGCTTGGTGACCCCTTTGTGGAAAGTATGTTGCATGTATGTATACGTGTAGGTTATCTCTGTCTCTCTCTCTCTCTCTCTCTCTCTCTCTGTCTATATATATATATATATATATATATATATATATATATATATATATGGCTCAATCTCTTGGACCCTAACAACGACATTGGCGAGGAAGATTGATGGAGCATATACAAGAATGCTGCGTGCAGCCCTGAACAAATCCTGGAGAGAACATCCAACTAACAAAGAGTTATATTTATATGGTAAGATCCCACCAATCAGTAAATCAATACGTCAGCAAAGACTGCGCTTCGCGGGACACTGCTGGCGTAGCAAAGAAGAACTGGTGGGGGGGGGTGTTCTACTATGGAGACCCAGCCATGGCAAACAAAGACAATGACGTCCAAAGAAGACCTTCATCGACCATCTGATTGATGATACGGGCTGTCAGTATGATGAACTACCCAGTGCAATGTCTGACAGAGAAGGATGGAAGAAACGTGTCATGGATACCTGAGCAAGCTCGACATGATGATGATGATGATATATGTATATATAATTATATGCATGTGTGTGTGCGTATTGTATAACATTTCATCAAGCACCATTATTTCACTGGCACTTTATAAGTACTGTGATCAAATGATTCCTCATCCCTTTTACATTACCTTTTTGTATGCTTGCCATTTGTTTTATTTGTCTCTGTTGTTTTCTCCTTTCCCTTAACATGAATTATTTTCTTAGTGTTCCTGTTGTGAAAGCATAGAACTCTGTTAGAAGAGCAAACGTTGTGTTGTGGAGGAGACTGATAGTGGCAGAACTTAGTGAAATATAAGATTTCTCAATTTCTGAACTGAACTGATGTTGTAGAATATATATGATAATTCAGTTTTCATTCTGTGTCCTCCTGTCCTTTTGATTGTTTGTCTGTCTGTCTGTCCGTCTGTCTGTCTGTCTCTGTCTCTGTCTGTTTCTTTCTTTTTCTCTCTCTCTCTCTCTCTCTCTCTAACTTTGTGTGCGTGTGTGTGTGTGTGTGTGTGTGTGTGTGTGTGTGTGTGTGTGTGTGTGTGTGTGTGTGTGTGTGTGTGTGTGTCTGTGTGTGTGTGTGTGTGTGTGTGTGTGTGTCTGTCTGTCTCTGTCTCTGTCTGTTTGTCTCTCTCTCTCTCTTTTTTTGTCTCTGTCTCTGTCTGTCTCTGTCTCTCTCTCTCTCTCTGTGTCTCTGTCTGTCTGTCTGTCTCTCTCTCTCTCTCTCTCTCTCTCTCTCTCTCTCTCTCTCTCTCTCTCTTTCTCATTCTGTCTGAGTTGCTTCTCAGATGTGATAGGCAATAAAGTAGTTTAAGATACTTATAATAAAATGCCATAAATCTACACACAATGCACATGTAATGGCATGATATGAACAACAGTCTACCTGCCTTTAAATTTATCAGTAGTCACATTCATTTAAGTTTATATATTGCCCTATACAGAGTGCCCCAAGTGCAGTCATCATGGTCATTTACACCCATCCAGTACTGCAGCAGTTCATACATCCAACTGAGAATAGGTCTCCATATGTCTACGAGACGTTATCATTCGCATTTGCACTGCTAGATGTAAAACTAGCTCCTAGTATTCGCATTTAATTTAATTTAATTTAATTTAATTTAATTTTAATTTAATTACAATATTTATATAGCGCAAAATCTTGATAAAATCAAATCTAAGCGCTGAAGCAGACACACACGCAAGCACGCACGCACGCACGCACGCACACACACGCACGCACACACACACACACACACACACACACACACACACACACACACACACACACGCATGGCTATAAATGGGGAGAAAGAATAAAAGCAATAAAAGCAAGAATAAAAGCAATGGAAAATTATAGAGAGCATAGCATATACAATTATATATTATTACCATGTGATTCCCTCCGAGCGGAGACAGGCTGCAGAGGGGGGGGGGGGGGTTGAGTGAAGTTAGGATTTTATGCGGAGGAGAAAAGGTGAGTTTTGAGAGCGGACTTGAAGGAGACAAAAGTAGGTTGCTGACGGACTGATAGAGGAAGTTTGTTCCAGGAGAGTGGACCAGAAACAGAGAAGGCTCGTGGACCATAGGTATTGAGCTTAGTGCGTGGAAAGCGAAAAGTCAGAGGATCGGAGGCAGAGCGGAGGGTACGTGAGGGAACATAGATCTCAAGTAAGCTTGACAGGTAATCGGGGGCTGCGTTATTGAGGCTTTTGTAGCACATGGTGTCTAGTTTGTACTGTATGCGTTTTGATACAGGGAGCCAGTGAAGTTGTGCCAGGAGAGGAGATATGTGGTCAGCTTTTTTCTTTTTGAGTACAAGGCGTACAGCATTGTTTTGAATGCGCTGTAGGATGTGAATGGTGGAGGCAGGAAGACCAGACAGGAGTGAATTGCAATAGTCAATGCGAGACATTATGAAGGAGAGAACGAGTTTTGCAGTTGTTTCGACAGAGAGATACTTCCTGATCAGCCTTATACGATGGAGATGATAGTAGCAGGATCTGGCAGTTTGAGAAACAAAGTTGTTCATGGAGAGGGTAGAGTCAATGCAGACACCAAGGTTTTTAGCTGAATCAGAAATTGGGACTGATGTGTTACATAATGGGAGAGAAAGAGGAGGCAGCTGAGAAAGTTTCTGACGAGTGCCAATGAGGATAGCTTCTGTTTTGTCGTCATTAAGCTGAAGTCTATTGTGTGTCATCCAGTTCTTAATGTCCGAGTAACACTCAGTGGTGCGAGTCAACAGGCGCTGTATATTATCAGGTGAGTCACTGTCTTGAAGTTGGGTGTCATCAGCATAGAAATGGTGTTTTATAGAGTGGGAGTTGATGATGGTGGACAGGGGGGAGGTGTAAAGAGTGAAAAGAATAGGGCCAAGGACAGATCCTTGTGGAACACCACAGGTCAGGTATGCAGGTTGAGAGTAAGTGCCATTGATGAGAACGGTTTGTTTTCTGTTTGATAGGTATGAAGTGAACCAAGACAGAGCAATGTCAGAGATGCCAAAAGTATGATGAAGTCTGGAAAGGAGAATACCATGATGAATGGTATCAAAGGCTGCAGACAGATCAAGGAGTGTGAGGAGAGAGATTTTGCCAGTATTCGAATATAGCACAGCGTCAGTACAAAGTTTTTCAGTAGTGAATGGAAAGTTCCTTGCATCGCATCCCAGAATGCTCGTACTATTTTTAGAATATTCAACGCGAGACTGACCAAGATTCTAACCACACGTGCGATAAGACAGCAAGGCCAGTAGTGATGGAAATTCCCCACACATGTGCCGGAAAAGGTCGGGCGATCTCAACCGCTACGAACGGATCGGCACATTCTTCCGCAGGACGGTTACCGGCTTTGTGAACAGCTAAGGGATATTATATAACAAGAAACACCACAAGGGTGTGGATGGGAGCACCAATGCCTCGCCACTCTTGGGACACTCACCTCCCAAGCTCCTAACGCCAATCGACAGTCATTTTTTCAAGCAAAGGGGGAGCTGTCCATGTGTTGCGTGACCCATTCGGACCCAGTCCTCAGTTATCTTTGTTTACAAACCGAATGGCAACACTTCTTTTAAACTCTGTGATACTTCCAGCTATTACAAAACTCAGTATTCTTGGCTAGAAGCAAAGGCAAGCATATGCAGTCTTAACCCTTTGACTCCCGCACCCTATTCACCAACTGCAAAAACTTAACCCTTTGACTCCCTCACCCTTTCCACCAGCTTCCTGCTGGAAGCTGGTGGATAGGTTGAGGGAATCAAAGGGTTAAGTTTTTGCTTTGCGAGCATAGTTGACAATGCAGGATGCTGGTGGACAGGGTGCGGGAATCAAAGGGTTAATAACAAGAATTTCATAGTTACGTACCAGAGTAACGTATCTGTCTTCTTGATTCCTTTTTTGATAGACCATCTTGGCAGGTAATCCTTGGAATACTCCATTCAGCAGGACAGTGCTAACTCTTTCTTCTTATACACATTCATGGTTCAAATCAACGAACGAAACATTCATCAATCAGAAAAAAACACGAAATTAGAATCAGAATGCGTCTGTAGTAATACAACCAGACAACACAGGTGCAAATTTTCGGTCAACTGGCTTTTGTCAAGCGTAGACAAGATTACAGAAGAAAAAACACCAAATTCAAAAATTAGGAGGAAAAGACTGAAACTTCCCCGCTGCTTCATCCAGTGGGAGTAAAGCACTTATCTTTATTATAAATATCTGAAGCTCTTTGAAGTCCTTTTCTCCCACTGGACGAAGCAGCAGGGAAGTTTTAGTCTTTTTCTACCAATTTTTGTATTTGGTGTTTGCTCTTGACAAAGGCCAGTTGGCCGAAAAATTGCGCCTGTCTTGTCTGGTTGTAATATATACTCGTATACGTGTTCTGATTTATTTTTGTGTTGTTGTTGTTGTTGTTGTTTTTTCTGGTTCTTGTTTGTTTGAACGAGGACAGTCGCACTTGTTTTGGAAAAATTCAGCGTCACTGTGATCTGCATTTCATGTTTTCAGAGATACTCTGCCATCACTACACAGTACACCCTCGCCGTTAGTCATCAATCTCCGCGTACATACATTGTGTGAATAATGTATTGCTGATCATCACAGCAGACTGAACCTGTCTCTACCATCCTATGCAAGTTCAGCAGTATAATAATGGTAAGCTACATACGTGTTTTTCATCTGTGTGGGTTTCCATTCTTCATCTCCATCTTTCTCTCGTCCTTTGCACATGTATACACATATTCGTTTTTCTCCTCTGTTTGTCTGTCTGTCTGTCTGTCTGTATCTCTCTCTCTCTCTCTTTGTCTCTGTCTCTCTCTCTCTCTCTCTATGTGTGTGTGTCTCTGTCTCTCTGTTCTGTCTCTTTCTGTCTCTGTCTGTCTCTGTCTGTCTCTGTCTCTCTCTCTCTGTCTCTGTCTCTCTGTCTCTGTCTGACTCTCTCTCTCTCTTTTCTCTCTCTCTCTCTGACTCTCTCTGTCTTTTCTCTCTCTCTCTCTTTCTTTCTCTCACTCACTCTCTCTCACTCTTTGTCTTTCTTTCTCTCTCAGTTTCTCTCTCTTTCTCTCTCTCTCTCTCTTTCTCTCTCCCTCTTTCTCTCTCTCTCTCTTTCTCTCTCCCTCTTTCTCTCTCTCTCTTTCTCTGTCTGTCTGTCTGTCTGTCTCTCTCTCTTTGCATGTGTCTCTGTCTCTGTCTGTCTGTCTCTCTCTCTCTCTCTCTCTCTCTCTCTCTCTCTCTCTCTCTCTCTCTCTGTCCCTCTTTCTCTCCCTCTCTTTGTCTGACGGATGCAGTAGTCATGAAGGTATATGTCAGACTACCACCTGCCAGGTCCTAGGTTGATCCACTTACACACTTTCACCTGGTGGGTAGACGGTGGAGATTTTTCCAGAGTCTCCCCAGTGTCTAAACACTCTTCAAGTGTATACGCATGCAGAATATCAAATATGCACGTTACACATCTTGTAAGACATGTCAGTGACTGGCTTATGGAAACATGAAAACACTCGGCATGCAAACAATGTCAAGTTCAGTTCTAGAAAAATGGTTTTTAACCCTTTCATTACCGCACTCTGGACACCAGCATCCTGCATTGTCAACCCATGCTAGTAAAGCAAAAACGTAATCATTTGATCGCGCTTAGATTGATTTTATCAAGATTTGCGCTATATAAATATTGTAATTATTATTATTATTATTATTCTTCATTCTATCACCAGCTTCCTGCAGGTTGCTGTTGGATAGGGTGAGGGAGTCAAATGATTAAGAATTAGCATTTGGTGGCTAGGGTGAGGAAGTCAAAGGGTTAAGCTAATAACCTCTACCTTTGGAAAATAAATCACCATCACTATCATTCTCATTACCGTATCATTATCTCTGTCTGTCTGTCCATCTGTCTCTGTGTGCCTGTCTTTTTTTTCCCAGTCAAAATGTCGAGTCAACATGTGAAAAAAAAGTTCCTAAACAAACAAACTGCCGGGACTGTCTACACTACGCTATAAAAGTTTATGTAGAGTCACATGTAAGACAGCACCGAAGCCTCTTATTTCACCATTCAAGACATATTGACAACTGTGTGATTTTTATTCAGTGCAGCTGATGAATCCACGATCCTGACATATTTTCACCAAAAAAGTGGTATTTGAAGTCCCTAGTCTTTTACTTGCTCTGTCTTCTGGTTTGTTGGCCTGTTCACTTTGTTTGACACAAGCATGTTCCCGTATCTATCTTAGATCAAAGACTGTTCTTTGTGATTGACACAAACATGTTCCTATGTCTGTTTTAGATGACGACTGTTCACTTTGTTTGACACATACATGTTCCCATATCTGGTTTAGATCGAACACTTTGTTTACTTTTATGAATGCAAGCATGTTTAGATGAAGACTGTTCACTTTGTTTGACACAAGCATGTTCCAAAAATCTGTTTTAGATGAAGACTGTTTATTTTGTTTGACACAAGCATGTTCCCATACCTGTTTCAGATGAAGACTGTTTGCTTGACACGTGCATGTTCCCATATCAGTCTTAGATTTGAAACTGTTTACTTTGTTTGACACAAGCATGTTCCCATATCTGTTTCAGACAAAGATTGTCCACTTTGTTGGACACAAGCATGTTTCCATATCTTTTTAGATGAAGACTGTTCACTTTGTTTGATTCAAACATATCCTCTACATCTTTTTAAGATCAAAGACTGTTCATTTTGTTTGACACAAGCATGCTCCCATATCAGTTTTAGATCGAAGACAACTCTTTCCGCTTGCCTCCAGGAACTTTCCCATATCTATTTTAGATGAAGACTGTCCACTTTGTTTGACACAAGCATGTTCCCATATCTGGTTTAGATCGACGACTGTTCAGTTTGTTTGACACAAGCATGTTCCCATATCTGTTAAGATCGAAGACTGTTCAGTTTGTTTGACACAAGCATGTTCCCATATCTGTTAAGATCGAAGACTGTTCAGTTTGTTTGACACAAGCATGTTCCCATATCTGGTTTAGATCGACGACTGTTCACATCATCTGTTTGACACAAGCATGTTCCCATATCTGTTAAGATCGAAGACTGTTCAGTTTGTTTGACGCAAGCATGTTCCCATATCTGGTTTAGATCGAAGACTCTTCACGTTGTTTGACACAAGCATGTTCCCATATCTGTTAAGATCGAAGACTGTTCACTTTGTTTGACACGAGCATGTTCCCATATCTGTTAAGATCGAAGACTGTCCACTTTGTTTGACACAAGCATGTTCCCATATCTGTTAAGATCGAAGACTGTTCACTTTGTTTGACTCAAGCATGTTCCCATATCTAGTTTAGATCGAAGACTGTTCACTTTGTTTGACACAAGCATGTTCCCATATCTAGTTTAGATCGAAGACTGTTCACTTTGTTTGACACAAGCATGTTCCCATATCTAGTTTAGATCGAAGACTGTTCACTTTGTTTGACACAAGCATGCTCCCATATCTGTTAAGATCGAAGACACTCCATGTTTCGTTCTTTCTACAGCCAACTCGGAAGACAGAGCAATGCTTCTTCGTCTTTACTCGTCGCTGTCTGATTCTCAACTGACTACAGTATATATACATTTCACAGTGAACAGCAATCAGTTATCATTTAAACGAATATCATGCCGTGCTGCTATCCGCACGCTGTTTACTGTTAACACACGTCACATCTCCCTTTCTTTAAGGAAACAAAATCAATTAATCATTTTTCCTATCTTTCAGTCCATACGAAATAAATGTGTTTCCCACCTTTATCACAGCATTAACTTAACAAACACTCATTCTCACGCACAGGGCCCAATCATTCATTCACCTCATTTTATCTCTGATCATTATACTATCCATCATCATCATGTCCATATTTCGCAATGCTTTCCAGTTTATCTGATTGTGGTAGAGTCTTCAGTTTCATTCATATTTCAGGAAATTTGGCCTTTTGCTTTGTCTGCCAGATCTTGTTCTGTAAGGAGAACTAACTGGTTCGGGTTGTCCTGTCCTTGTTTGTTTGATAGCTTCATCTGGCTCCTTGATGCTGGTTGTCTCAGACATTTTGATGACTGGTGACTGATCAGATGAGTTCTCACGGACAGACGATGCTGGCGTCCTGACATCTGTTCCAGTTTCAGTTTTCTTGTTATCTTCCAGCATCTGTTTTGATGGAATGATGATTTGCTGTTGCTTGCCCG
>CM060310.1:80177624-80190124 GCA_030674185.1 Monoplex corrugatus | reverse complement strand
GCATTTATGCGGAAAGAAAAAACCACCTCAGTATGTGTAGGTGATTTCGTGAATGCCAATAGCTCTGGTCATACCCAGACAGATCACACAGCTAAGTTTTCAAAGATAAACCTGGATTCATGGAAAAACTATCCTGCTTGCCAAAGAAATAAGAGGGAAGCAGGGAAAATTTTCATAACATTAATCAAAGAACGTAACTCTTGAGAGTCACGAAGGAATTATCTCCCATGTTGTAGAACTTCTCAAATCTAACACAGTTTTCGCTACCCATTCAGCTAGCATAGAAGCAGATACAAAGCACAAAAACCGTAAGCTCAGAACGCTCCTCCTTTTTGAATCGTGCTTGCAGTCGTCTTTTCAAAAGTACACGTACATTGTAGTTGGTTGATATGATTACATTGTTGCTGCCATGGGTTGTATTGGTTCGTCTGTAAGGTATTGATGTTTTAAATTTTAAAAACGGTATAAAGAGTTTGTGACACCCATGCTGTTTTATTGTTTTATTGTAGGAATTTGTTTGTTTGTTTGTTTGTTCGTTTTTCATTCCTGTTTTGTATTTGTGTGTTACAGTTATTTTGTGTGTGTGTGTGTTTGGCTAGTGTTTTTTTCTTTTCTTTTTTTTTTTCTTGATCTGCCTTTTACCTCTGAAACCAATAAGAGTTTTTTTCGAAACGCATAATAAGGGTTAGGAAACACACACACATGCATACGTACGCATGCGCACGCACACACGCACACTCACGTGCGCGCGCGCGCACACACACACACACAGAGGCACACACACACACACAGAGGCATATATACATACACACTCGCACACGTACACACACACACACACAACACACACAAACACAACACAACACAACACAACACAACACAACACAACACAACACAACACACCACACACACACACACACACACACACACACACACACACACACACACACACATACACACACACAAGGATGCAAACTGTGAATAGTACTTCAGTATTTCCTACTAAATTACAAGATTTAGGTCAGATTTTCTTGAAAATACGCACACGTAAGATTGCAAGAAAACAACAATAAACAACAATGAAAACCCTTTTGTTCTGTTATTGTCGAGTCAGAATGACCTGTTACCGTGTCGAAGTAGTTAATGTAAAACAACTGATAATGGGAGGTTAAACGTTCAAACCTCTTGAGTCCTGTGTGAATCATAGTTGGATTTTTCAGCTTCAACTCCTATTCGGAATTGAATGTGCAACAGGTGCATTGGGGACAACATAATCGAGTCTCATCTTTTTATTCATCATGAAGGTATTATTCAAATTTTCCTACCAACACCGCGTGTGTCTGTATCTCTCGGGGCCTGGCTGACACCAGGATATCTCTTGGAAGAAAATGTAGAATACAATCTTTCACCAAACCTTAATCCAGCCGAAACTCCATAGTGTCAATATTATCACCTTTACATTTTTTTTTTTTTTTAGTTTCATCAGTCCATCATTGTGAAAAACACAACAACTGTTCTACACTATAGCGGCGACTAAGGCTGCAGAAATATGTAGTAAAAAAGCTGTTATAAAGAACTAAAGAAGAATAAACACACAAACATAGGAAAAACTGAACAAAACAAACAAACAGTACAAAACAAACAAGCAAGCAATTAAACAAACAAAAAACAAAGCAACAGTACAAACAAACAAAAAACAAACAATACAAACAAACAAAAAACAAGAAAACGTTTAACCTCCCATTATCACTTCTTTTACACTAACATTCTGAGTTTCTTGAGAGAGACTTTAAAGTCGAAAATTTGACCCCTCCACAAGGTGTTCGGGTGTTGTGTACAGTAAGAAAAAACAAGAAAACAGTACAAACAAACAAGCAAACAAACAGTACAAACAAACAAACAAATAAACAAACGCAAAAGGCTGGAGACAATCTAATAACTGTGCTTGTAGTCTGTTCTCTCTCCCACTCCGTCTGGTCACATGTTGGTGGTGGTGACACTGAAGTCCGCCTGAAACAACAAGCGAAATCCATAACTCTTCTGATCAAATCAATTCGGGACGTGGCCAGACTGAAAATAAACTGTGTGTCTATGACAAGACAAAAATGCAGCAAATCACCGCCAGCAGTGGTGGAGGGTTTTTTTCAGTCTGTTTCGAAAAAGGAGGATTAATTCGTATTGGCCAGAGAAAGCCTCTGTCTATTGTCTGTTTTCGTCTGTATCATGTCTCTGTTTCAGTTTCTGCGTATGCGCGCGCGCGCTCGCGCATGTGTGTGTGTGTGTGTGTGTGTGTGTGTGTGTGTGTGTGTACGTGCGTGCGTGCGTGCGTGTGTGTGCGTGCGTGTTGTGTGTGTGTGTGTGTGTGTGTGTGTTTCGTTTCTGTCATGTCTCTGTCTCAGTTTCTGCGTGCGTGTGTGTGTGTGGGTGGTGTGTGTGTGTGTGTGTGGTGTGTGTGTCTGTGTTTGTGTCTGTGTTTGTGTCTGTGTGTGTCTTTGTGGAAGTCTGTGTTCGTCTTTGTCGTGTTTCTGTCTCAGTTTCGCGCGCGTGTGTGTGTGTGTGTGTATGTGTGTGTGTGTGTTCGTCTCTATCATGTCTCTATATCAGTTTCTGTGTGTGTGTGTGTGGTGTGTGTGTGTGTGTGTGTGTGTTGTGTGTGTCTGTGGTGTTGCTTTTATTTGTAGTCTAATATATATACGGTTATTAAATGGTGATTATTCTCCGTGTTTCACGTAATAGTGACAACATTATAATTCAAGGGTTATTTTGATTACTTTGAATCGTTATGTTTCCTTGCATTATTTCTTATCCAGAGTTTGATTTAGTTACACGTGCGTGTTTGATTTTTCCAATTGATAAATTATTTTTTCCTTAAAATTTCCCAATTTATCTAATTTACTCTTTATCGTACTGATGTGTATGACATTATTTGTCTGTGCATAATCTGCTTATTTGTATATCTCATTATTTACAACTGACAAATATGGTGATGGCAAAGTTTTAATGTTCTCTCTGTCTCCATCTCTCTGTCTTTTTCTCTTTCTCTCTCTGTCTCCCCTGTCTCTCTCTCTCTGTCTCTCTCTCTCTCTCTCTCTCTCTCTCTCTCTCTCTCTCTCTCTCTCACACACACACACACACACACACACACACACACACACACGAGCACATTAATTACTATTTGACTGCCTGCCTCTCTCTCTCTCTCTTCTCTCTCTCTCTCTCTTTCTCTTTCTCTCTGTCTCTCTCTCCCTCCCTCTCTCTCTCTCTCTTGTTGTTTTTTTTTTTTAGACATTTTTGTTTTCTTGTTAATCTTGTCCACTAAGAGATTCTCTGCGTGTAAACATTGGAGGAAAGGGATAGATGGTAGGCTTAATTAAAGCAGTCTGGTGTTCCACGATTTGGGGAGTGTACACAACGAGTTTTCGCGCCCTGCGAATTGCATTTGACGTTCCATCACTCCGTCAACATTGCTCACAGTTTATCCCTGAAGCTTCTACATCACATCAATACCGAATATTTTGAGCTTGTGAAAAGAAACTGCACTTGTTTCCCAACACAGATGTAGTTAGAGCATGTGTAGGAATTAGTAATAGATAATGTGGTAAAATTAGAGTACCTAGTCACAACATGAAAGCTGGAGGGAAAAATGCAACAAGTAGACCCAGAGAGAAACTATTGGACCGACTTGCGATGTGGATGAAAACCGAGAGGGTGGGAGATGTACTTGCAGCGACAAAAGATAGATTCGTAAGGAGGGCCGTGATCGCCAACGCCCTGTGGCAGGATACATGATGATGATGAATGTTGTAGCGTAAACCTCAGGCCTGTCTGTTTGGTCCGTAATTTCAGCCATCCCAGGCTTTCTATACAGTTAGAGTGATAAGTGCAAGTACCATGGGGTACGATATTTTCGATCTGTTTCTGCTTTTGTTTTGTTTTTTCCATTTTGAAAAAAAAGAACATATTTCAATCTAATGAAACGTGTACACCCTCTCTTTCTCTTGTTCAATGACGTGTGTGTGGTGTGTGTGTGTGTGTGTGTGTGTGTGTGGTGTGGTGTGTGTGTGTGTGTGTGTTGTGTGTGTGTGTGTGTGTGTGGTGTGTGTGTGTGGAGAGAGAGAGAGAGAGAAAGAGAGAGAGTATGTGTGCGCATGCGTGTGTGTGTGTGTGTGTGTCGTGCGTGCATGCGTCTGTGTGTATTCGTGCGTGTGTGTGTGTGTGCGTGTGTATGTGCGCGTGTGTGTGTGTGCGCGTGTGTGTTGCGTGTGTACGTGTGTACGTGTGTGTGCATGTGTATGTGTGTGCGCGTGCGTGCGTGTGCGTGTGTATGTGGTTGTGCGTGTGTGGGCGGGCGTGCGTGCGTACGTGCGCGTGCGTGTGTGTGTGTGTGCGTGCGTACGTGTGTATGTGTGTGCGTGTGTGGTGTGGGGTGTGTATGTGTGCGTGCGTGTGTGTGTGTGTGTGCGTGCGTGCGTGCGTGCGTGCGTGCGTGTGTGCGTGCGTGCGTGCGTGCGCGTGTGTGTGAACAACGTTTTGACAGACAAGTGTTATTGATATGAACCCCGCACACATTCGCTTGGTGAAAGGCAAGATGCTTTTCAAGTCATCCATTTTGACAAAAGGAGTAAATTATTCTTTTTTGGACGTTTTCATACTGTTAGAATCTGTAATTTTTTAGTTGCCATTTGACACAAATGGGCCTTTTTCCAAACGTAGACGAGCAGCTTTTTATGTAAAGAACTGTTGCTTTAAATGGTTGAAGATCAGAAATTACCAAATACCATTAGGAGCAGATTGTACAGACAATTCTGAAGGCAGAAATGTTTACAAAAATCCTTTCTGTTCTTTTTTGTTTTGTTTTGTTTGTCATTAAGATAAAAAAAATTGATTACTGAATTTTCATGTGTTATGACGCAAAAACAAAAAAGTTAATTTTTGGTGGTTGTTTCAAAACACTAACACAAAAGCAATTTTGAACTGTTTCAGTTTCGTTTCAAATTTTCAGCTAATCACACATGACAGAAAAAGGAGTTGTTATTACTCAGAATGCTGAAAGCTAAAAAAAAACAAACTCGAAGTCATACCTTCCAAGTGATATATTGAGCTTGTTTTGAAAAATGCAACATACATGATCCCTTTGTTAGAATAGGTCACAAATGGAGGATGCTTGTTGGTTTTGACCATTTGTTTCACATGGGACCTTATCATCATCATCATGTGCCCTGCCGCGTGGCATTGGCGATCATGGCCCTTCATATGCATCTATCCTTTGTCGCCGCAGGTACATCTTCCACCCTCTCTGTCCCCAGCCACCCTGCAAGTCCGTCCAATATTTTTTCCCTGGGTCTATCTGGTGCTCTCTTTCCCTCCAGCTTTCCTGTTGTAGCCAGGTGCTTTAATTCCCATGTCCTCATAAGATGGCCTATAGATGTTGCTTGCCTTTTCCTAATCTTCTTTATCAATGATCTTCTTGTGTCTGCCTCCATCAAGACTGTCTCGGTTTTTTTTTTTCTTTGCTGTCCATGGAACTCTCAACATTCTTCTTAGAAACCACATTTCGGCTGCCTCAATCTTGTTCTGGCTTTGCATGTTGACTGCCCACGCCTCACAACCGTATAACATTATCGGTTCTATATGACATTCAAGAACTCTCTTCCTGATGTTAATTGATAGGCATTTGTTAGTGAGAATGCTTTTTGTCGTTTTGAATGCTGTTTTAGCTTGGCCGATTCTGCTGGCTATTTCTGATGCGATGGGACCTGGCTTGTGGGATTTGGCTAGATTAGTAAACCACATGTAACAAACATTCACGTTTGCAATCAAGATAAAACTGGACAGTCAGCAAACCCCCTTGAGTTCTTTACAAACGGATAGATACCAAATTTCAAATCTCAAACTTCAAACATCAAAAACCTCTGTTACTCAGGGATTCCATCTTCTTTGATCATCTCCAACCTGCGACAACTTTGGAGGCAATACGATCATCGTTTTAAAAAGAAAACCTTGGCGAACCTTGTACCACAGAATAGAATCATTCCAACAGTCCATTAGCCATGATTTGGAATGTAACATAACCTAATTTCAGATCACTCCTTTTCATTATGTCACATAAACAACATCCTTCGGTTCCATTCTTTTGCTGTTGGTACAGTATGAAAAAGTAAAAACAAAATAAAAAACGAACCAACCGACCAAACAAACTTTTCATTAAAAATGTGATATTACATCACATTGTAGCAGGAACCCATTGTTTATTGGGGAAATAGGCCTTTTCCTGGTAAGCTCTTGGGCTAGAGGCATGAAATGCATGCCTCTTAAAACAGTTCCTGCTCATGTGAGGAAAAAAATGACTGGTAGACAACTGGTAGGTTTCATCAGTCAGGTATTTCACTCTGTGTGAAGTCTACAGAATTTGAACCTTTTGACTCCCGAACCCTATCCACCAACTGCAAAAACTTAACCCTTTGAGTCCCTCACCCTATCCACCGACTGCAAAAACTTAAACCTTTGAGTACCACACATTATCCATCAACTGCAAAAAGATGACCCTTTCAGTCCCTCACCCTATCCACCATCTTCCTGCAGGAAGCTGGTGGATAGGGTGAGAGATCAGAGGATTAATTATTTTTTGCTTTGCTGGCATGGTTGACAATGCAGGATGCCCGTGGACATGGTGCGGGAGTCAAAGGGTTAACACGTTGGAAATGAGAAATATAAGTACATCCAACCCTTGAAAACTGCTCACGGACAGGGTGCGGGAGACAAAGAGTTAACAACACATTGGAACTGCCCACGGATAGGATGCTGGTGTCAAAGGGTTAACATGTTGGGTATGAGAAATATAAGTACATCCAACCCATGAAAACTGCCCACGGACAGGGTGTGGGAGTCAGAGGGTTAACACGTTGGGAATGAGAAATGTAAGTAATAATAATAATAACAATAATAATAATGATAATGATAATAATAATAATAATGATAATTAAATAAATCACTTTTATATAGCGCCATTCTCCTACACATAGGATAAGACTCACTGCGCATTAAGTTCATTTTTCCCAATCAGCCTTATGCCTAGTGGTCAATTATACTAACTCCCACTCCTAGTCCCCCCCCCCCCCCTAACACACACATTCTAGCACATCTGTTGCAAGCAAGTACTAATATATACATTACTGAATCAGAAAGATCAAAAATCATGTTTCATTACTGGTAGTATTTATCAAAAAGATGAGTTTTGAAAGAAGAGAGAGATGATGAACAGCGGAGGTTGAAAGACAGATCGTTCCAGACAAATGGGGCCTGGCAACGGAAAGCTCGGCGTCCTATGGTTTTTGTATTTTGATTTTGATTTTGCCAGAAGCTTCTGGTTGCTTGATCTGAGACTGCGTTCAGGCCTGTATGTTTTAAGCACAGAAGAGAATTTGTGACCTCCCACCATGAAATCAGTCTTAACTCGCAGTCAGTCGAACAGCACTAGGAGCTGAAAAGGTGACTGATGGTCTATCTGGGGTGTTTTGACTTTTTCTCAAAATTGATTTCTGTAGACTATAATCTATCCCCCACAGAAATTTTTTCCTTGAAAAATATTATTAATCAATTTAAATCGGTATTTTAATGCACTGATCGCAGCAGAAAGAACGCAATTTCCTACCCAAAGTACCTATTTTGTCTCTTATTATGAACCGTAACCTGTACAGTACCGGCACATGTAATATACTGATGAAAAGCTCTTTGGTGCACCTTTCAGATAATGACGGCGAAAATTAGAAACGAACTGGGCCAAAGCCACCAAATAAAGAAATCTAAGGAAAATGTGTAGGAGAGCACACAAAAACTTTAGAGGCAGTTTTCTCAAAATGGCCGTCATACACCTTAATGACTTTAAACATACATAACTTCTACATTTTTTTTTTTTGAGTACAAGCTTTATTTAAGTACCAAAATAATCAGCAAAATATACACTTTCCAGTGATATGTATATCTCAAAATGCCCAAAATGCTAGTTAAGACTGATTTCGTGGTGGAGCGTCACATTTGATAAGCAAGGTACAAAGTACATCTCCAACCCATGAAAACTGCCTACACACACACACACACACACACACACACACACACACACACACACACACACACACATCCCCAACACTTTTTCACTATGACTATTGACAACGGTCAAGCCGAATCAGTGGATAAAAGGGTTTGTGTCTGACACAGACGTACAACACGTGCAGCGGTAGATGGTATGGTAATCTCAATGGTAGGTCTGCTTAACCAGTCACTCGCTTTTCTTTCTCGGTCAAGACAGTCTGCCCAATTAGTCTGATAAACGCCAGTGCCGTGGGACATGTTAGTGTCTACTATTTCCAATCTTATCTTATCCTCCTTCATTGCCACCTACATTCTTTTTTCTTCATCTTTTAAGGAACAAAAATGATTGTAATTGCCTTGACGAGAATTTTCTTCCTCTTCAAAACTGTATTTATGCGTCATTATTTTGTTTAAGACGTTTTTACAAACGGCCATATTTGTGGTGGGATCGTATTGAGAGTTCCATGGACAGCAAAGAAAAAAACGAGACAGTCTTGATGGAGGCAGACACAAGTAGATCACTCATAAGGAAGATTAGGAAAAGACAGGCAACATTTACAGGCCATTTTATGAGGAAGGGGGATTTGGAGCTCCTGGTCACAACGGGAAAGCTGGAGGGAAAGAGAGCACCGGGTAGACCCAGGGAGAAAATGCTGGACGGGCTTGCAGACTGGCTGGGGACGAGGAGGGTTGGGGAGATACTAGGGGCAACGAGAGATGAGACAGATGGAAGTCCATGATCGCCAACGCCATGCGGCAGGGCACCTGATGATGATGATGATGATCGTATTTTCAAACAGTCTGCAATGATAAGAAGTAGTTACAAGATATTCAGAGGGATATACTGCTATTAACACTGAGTAGGAATGTTTGCTTTTCCTCTTTTCTTCTGTTGTCTGTCTGTCCTGTCTCTTTCTCTGTCTCTCTTCTCTGTCTTCTCTCTCTCTCTCTCTCTCTCTCTCTCTCTCTCTCTCACTCACTCAATCTCTCTCTGGTATTTATGTTCATCCAACTGACCATTTGTCGATAAAGAAAATGTGTCAAACACATTTCTCTGCTTTTCTGTTATAACACCAACAATGGCACCAGCAACAGCAAAACTAGGGCAAGAGTAAGAGTAACAAATTAATAATAACACTAATGATACTCTTCTTCATCATCATCATCATAATCATAATCATTAATAATCATAGTAACAAAGATGATGACTGAGGTTGTTATGATGGTAATTATGAAATGATGGTGACGGTGGTGATAATAAAAACTAACTGAAGCAAATCCAAATGAAAACTCTTCAAATAAGAATGTCTTGGTAATTTGGACACGTTTAAGCTGAACTTTTGTCTGGTATCCAGGACAATAAGGATATGCTGATTTTAGAAATTTTTAGAGGCATTGCTGTCATTTAGAGCCACAAGCTTCAAAGGCATTTTAAGATGTGTAAAGAAGGCAAAGACGAGGATTTTTGTTTGTTTTTTGTTGTCTTCTTGCTGTTTCCGTATTCAGAATATAAGCTTTGAGATAATACAGATAGATTAAAACAAACATGAACATCAGATTAAAACAGGAAACCCATAAAAGTCTTTTCAAATAACCAGTACCATCCCTAACACTCATTACCCTACGTATCATACATTGAAATGTATCAGTTCTGTCATTTTATTGAAATGTTTCACTGCTATCATTTGTTTCCTGTGGGCATTAGACAGGTAATACTTCTATTCAATTGCTTGTTTACTCATTGTGATGTGATGTATAGAAACCATCAAGACATACATTATACGGATAAAGTCAAGTCACTGGAAAAGACGAAATAAGCAGTGATGGAAAAAATTCTCTCTCTCTCTCTCTCTCTCTCTCTCTCTCTCTCTCTCTCTCTCTTCTCTCTCTCTCTCTCTTTCTTCTTTCTTTCTCTCTCTCTCCTCTCTTCTCTCTTTGTCTGTCTGTCTGTCTCTCTGTGTCTGTGTCTCTATTCATGTCACTTACTCTCTGTCTGTCTGTCTTGTCTCTCTCTTTCTCTCCCTCCCTCCCTTTCTCTCTCTGTGTCTCTTTCTGTCTCTATCTCTCTCTGTTCTCTGTTTGTCACTCTCTCTCCCTCCCTCCCTCCCCTCCCTCCCTTCTCCATACTTACTCCCTGTCTGCGTGTCTGTCTCTTTCTCTCTGTCTGTCTGTCTGTCTGTCTCTCTCTCTCTCTCTCTCTCTCTCTCTCTCTCTATCTCTCCTATTTGGCCAGGTCTCTGCACAAAGCAGAAATCCAGGCGATTTCCTCGGCTGCTACATATCCTGATATAATTTGATTGGTGCGAGAAGATGCCAGATGAAAGCCAACCAGTTTCTTCTGAGAGATGTTACCCACATACAATCTCCGTCACGAAATGGGTGTCGAGCTGGTCCCTTTGATGTGAGCCAGAGTTCTGCCTTCCTCGGGTTACATGCTGGCAACGATTTGTGCCCATTCATCTGTATTTCTACACTTTCAGCATCTTTGTTTGCGTACGCTGTGAAGCTGGCTGATTTTTTTTTCTGCGGGTATGGCGTGAAAGACGAAGACGTGTTTGGCTTGTCTGCTTGTGTGGTCAGTCGATCAGGGAATTTTCCGAAACGAGGTACAACGCTTTGAGCACTGACGTTTTAAGTACTGTCCACTCCTTTTGATGTCCTCAGTTCTGTAGACAGATAGCTCTCATAGTATTCCTCCATCTCCTGCGAAATGGTCGATTTCAGTTAGAGGAGGGATGGTGTCATGTAGACATCGAGCACGTGTGGTAATGGGAATGGTATGGTAACGTCTAGCTTAAAACCATTTTGGTCAGACCATCTCTTCACTCAGCTCCAAATGGTCTGTGTTCACCTGATATGATAAGTGCGAGTGCTGCAGGGTACGAACACATATCCTTTCCACTTTTAACCCTTTAACTCCCGCACCCTGTCCACCAACTGCAAAAACATTAACCCTATGACTCTCTCACTCTATCCACCAGCTTTCTGCAGGAAGCTGATGGATAGGGTGCGGTAGTTAAATGATTATGTTTTTGTTTTGTAGCATGGTTGACAGTGCAGCATTCTTGTGGATAAGGTGCGGGAGTTAAAGGGTTGCGTTTTTGCTTTGCTAGTATGGTTGACAATGCAGGATGATGACTCCAACACCCTGTCCACCAGAGGGTTAACCTTTTGACTCCCGCACTCTGTCCACCAGCATGCTACATTGTCAACCATGCTAGCAAAGCAAAAACTTAACCCTTTGACTCCCTCACCCTATCCGATCGCTTTTACAGGAAACTGGTGAATAGGGTGTGGGAGTCAAAGGGTTAAGTTTTGGCAAGTGGTGGATAGGGTGCAGGAATGAAAGCGTTAAGGAAAATATCTATGCTAAGTGCAGGGTGAAGTGGGAGTGTTTGTACTTGTCTCTCTCCATCTGTGTATACGTCTTGTACGTCGTTTTGTCTGTCACCAAACTGTGTCAATAAATATACATTTACATGGATCTTTATTAAATCTTGGCTAGATATCAAATAACAACAAGTACACGATTTTATTGTAAATATACCATCTAAGTGCCAGGAAAAGGGGACATATATAAGTAAGAATTTCAGCTACTTGTTGATGGGTTTTTAGCAATCATAACAGTGCCACACCCAGTATAAAGACAAACCCGCCATAGAACATGTCAATGTGTCTGATCTGTTCTAAGATTACAATCTTCCAATTTTCATTGGAATATTGTAATCTTAGAAGTAAGAATCCTAGAAATAATCTTAGAAGTAAGAAAAAGATATTGTTAGTATACCTTGCCTATTCTGTCTTTCCTTTTTGCTCCTTTATAAACTTAGTGGGCTGGAGACTTTGGTCGAGTGAACAGAGTAGAATAAAAGACAAAACTAGGAAACCTAATTTAAAACGGCTGCCGTTTTAAAAATTGATATCACCACTGTCACGTTTTCACAATTTCTTGTTCAATCATGACATGTTAGACTTATTTGTCAGTGCAGTCTACGCCTTTCGTCACACTTGCGAAGAAGTCATAATTTTGATTTTTGTAACTTTATCTCTCGTGTGTATGTTCATACTGTCTTGTGCTTGAAGTACAATAGAAGACTCACGAAAGAAGCAAGATACCATTGGAAACGACACAATATGCTGTGATGGAACTCATCTGTTCGCTTCTTTGTATGTATGTATGTATGTATGTATGTATGTATGTATTGTATGTATGTATATGTATTATGTATGTATGTATGTATATATGTATGTATGTATCTGTGTATCTATCTATCTGTCTGTCTGTGTATCTATCTATCTATCTATCTATCTATCTATCTATCTATCATATTACACACACACACACACTCACAATATGTATATATATATATATATGTTGTGTGTGTGCGCGTGTTTGTTTGTTTGTTTTGTTTGTT
>CM060310.1:80152624-80167624 GCA_030674185.1 Monoplex corrugatus | reverse complement strand
AATAGCGTCCCCCCGCTGGGAAAAAAATACGCAATTACTCCATCGCGATCATGTCATGAAGAAGATTCAAACTGATTATGGCATGAGTCATAAGCTGGCTGATAAGCCGAATACGTTGCAAGGACTTGATCTCCTGTTTGGCGTATGGATTTCAAATCTTGTATTTCAATTAGTCTGTCACTAGAACAATAAAAGCCACATTGTAATGAAATGTTTAACCCCTCAAGTACAATCCACCTAGTCGCATGCATTCAGCTCTCTCAAATACACACAGTCACCCGTCACCTTCAGCATCATCGAGTTCAATGGCAGCCTCAGCAGCAGACGTCACAACAACTCTCTTCCATTCGCTCCGGCCTTGATCTTTCTCTGCTACTTCGTAAACCTTCAAACCACTGATGTTGGTGATGTTGTTCATGCAGGAAGTGTGTGGTCTGCCTGACATCTTTTGGCATCAACTTTTTCTTGCAAAACTAATGCTACATGTATTAGGGTTGTGTGTTGGTGTTGCAGGCTGCACGGCCGATGTTCTCTTTTTCGTTTTGTCGATTTTTTTGTCAACAGGTGGCGTTGGACTGAGTTCGTTCAGATTGGCTTTCATTTGATCTTTTATCGCTCCATTTGACTCTAAGAAGCTGCCTGTAAGAATCACATCTCTGCTGCTTCGGTTTTTTTTTTTCATCTGCTTTCTTTTTTACGCGTCCAAGCTTCACAGCCATATAATAAATATTGGCCAGATAGACATTGTAAAATTTTGACCTTGGTATGTTTCTGTTTTTCCAGATGTCATTAAGTTGGACCCAGGATTGGATTTAAGGAGGCAAATGCACCATGAAAGAGAGAAAATTTATTTTGAGGCTTGAATTGAGAAACACCTGTCTAAGATGTAAGAAATAGGGACTGTTGGTATGTCTTTGCTGCTTTGTCTTACTTCTACCCCCCCCCCCCCCCCCCCACACACACACACCCTCTCAGTAGTAGGCTTGGGGCGATGGGGATTTAACTAGAATTGAACGCGAGACTAAAATAGGACAGTTGTTCTAAAACTGGAGTTCTTTTGTAAATCAATACCAGTTCTCGTAAATGTCGACATGTAGGCCCTGTGTGACGTATTGTCCATTCTTTTCACGAAGTCGTGACGGTAATACTTCTCTGATGTTTCGGAACTAGTTACTGTTATTTATGTTTAAAACCCAGCCGACTGTGTAGAGCCATATCAGGGCTGTAACCGTTTCAAAACATACACAATTCTTTGACAGGAAAAAAAAGGAAAAGAAAATTAAGTACATATATCAATGCACTTGTGCACATATTCTAAGGAGATGCCCCTGGCGTTGACCACTCCTTCCAATTTATCATACAGGGGATTTAAAAAAAATGTACCTTAACACAAATTTACACTTAACTAAGGACAGTAAAACATGTATTAAAATGGGTCTAAAATACCTAAAATTGCTTTCGCATATCATTTCTCTGAGCCAAAAATACACTTAACACATGCCGTGATATTGTTTCACATGTTTGTATATATGATGAGTTGTTACTATTTAACATGTATGTATTATGTATGTATGTATGTATGTATTGTGAGTTGTTATTGTTTCACGTGCATATATGTATGTATGATGCGTTGTTAGTATTTCACATGTATGTATCATGTATGTATTGTTGTGTAAAGTATGTATGTATGTATGTATGTACGTGTGCATGCTATGTATGTATGTTATGTATTTGTGAGTTGTTACTGTTTCACGTGCATATAATGTATGTATGATGTGAGTTGTTACTGTTTCACTATATATGTATGTATGTATGTATGTATTGTGAGTTGTTACTGTTTCACGTGCATATATATATGATGCGTTGTTAGTATTTCACGTATGTGTATGTATGTATGTATGTATGTATGAGTATGTATGTAAGTATGATAGGTTGTTATTGCTTGGTTTGTGTGAATGTATGATAGATAGTTACTTTTTGACGTAGGAGCATTTGTTCTGTATAACGATACATTCTGTGAAAGGAATTGGTCTATCTACTGACATAATCAGATTGTACAATTTTTTGTCTGTATATTGATTTGTTTGGTATCATTGATGTGTCTTTTAGTACATATTACAGGAATGTATGAATTGTCTTTTTTTCTGGATTTGTTGTGTAATTTTCAGTCAAGTTTCTGTTGACATATTAAACATATATATCAAAACATCAGTTCATCATCATCATCATCATCAAGTGCCTTGCCACATGGTGTTGGCGATCATGGCCCTCCATATGCATCTGTCCCTTGTTGCCGCAGGCACATCATCCATTTTGTCTGTCCTCAGCCACTCTGCAAGTCCGTCCATATTTTTTTCATGGGTCTACCTGGAAACATCTGTTATTGCCACTACGACGTAAATAGTCAGTCTTTGGTTTTTGTTTGTTCGTTCGTTTGTTTTTGACATCCACCGTAGATTTGCAATATATACTCCATTTATACGCATATATTGTAATTGTCTTCTTTTCTCGTTTTTTTTTTTTTTAATATTTTCTTGATATTTTTTTTTTTTTTTTCTTAATATGTGTCAACCTTTTCCGCAGGGATTTCAGAATGCAGACAATCGATGAAAAGAGAGAGATACAGAAACTGATAGTGCGCCTAATCATTCTGTTTTTACGACTTCTACACGACGTCTGACAGTTAAGGATCGATATTTAAGTACAGTCCTCGCTCTCCTTTCTCCCACACACCACTCCAGACATTTTCCTCTAGTACCGTCTAAATTGGTCAGTTTGATACGTACGCTGGTGTTCGACACAGACGTTGTGTATGTATAGTCAAGCTGTGATATGGTAATGTTGACTGATAGCCCTCTGTTCCTTTTTTTATTATTATTCCTTTTTTTTGTTTTTTTTTTGTTTCACAACAAACAGACATCTGACATACAATGTGGCGACGAAGAGTGACAAGAAAACCGAAAAAAAAACTTTTTTTTTTATACAAAATGAAAAGAAAATGTTGACACATGAACAGCACACAATATACAGAATGTCCACGATCGATGACATTTTATACATTGGAAGTTTAAAAATGAACATTAGGATTTAGCACATGTCAAAATTTCCCTTATGAATCGTTTCAAAAACCACATTTCTTTGCTGAACGATAATTAAGTATCATCGAACATTGTGGTAACAGAAATGACATCAATTTATACAAATAAACAATTATGTTACAAAAAACAACCTGTAAGTTTTTACAAAACATATCCATTGTTACTGTACAGTCTTTTTTAAACCTGTTTATTTTGCCATCTTTCCTGTGTTAGTTAAAGCATTTAAGCAATAGCTTCAGTGACGTAGATTCAAGGTGGATGAGACTCGCCTGTGTGGTACCAGTCTTCCCAACGATCCCCTAGCATCTCATCTATGGTGAAGAGCCGGTCACGCCCCAAACATCCTGTAGTTAATTTTTGGTCTGATGGAGGATCGAACTGATGACCTGCCAGTCATTAATCCATTGCGCCAACCCCCTTTGGAAAAGCCGGGGGCTCTTTCAGTATAGATAGTATCCCCACCTTTTGGATGTTCTGTGTGCTAGAAATGTCCTCTTTTCTGTCACTCTCTTTGTTTTTGCCTTGTTCCTTTGTTTTCTGTCATCTCTTCCTATCATTCTCTGCCTTGTTGGTCCATTCCACCTGTATGTGCTCGATAAAGTCTTGCGTACTTTCTCTCAGGATTGATAATTGGGATGCATTCATTTAAGTGCATTTTTGGCTCTCGGGAAATGATATAAAATTATGTGGAAGCCATTTTGGGCAATTTACAGCCTTTTTTATATATGCTTTACTGTCCTCAATTATGTTTAAATTTTCTTTCAGGTATGTTTTTTTTTTTTTAATTTTCTGTGCGATGAATTGGATGAAGTGGTCAACGCCGGGGGCATCTCCTTAGATTATGTGCGCGAGTGCATTGATATGTGTACTTAATTTTCTTTTATATGTGTACTTTTCTTTTCCTTTTTTTTCCTGTTGAAGTATGGTGTATGTTTTGAAACGGTTATAGCCCTGATATGGCTGTACGCAGTCGGCTGGGCTTTAAACAAAAATAACAACAACAGTCCATAGGGCTTATTACTTGGCCACGTTGGCAGGTGCGTCTGTGTTTCTGTCATTTGTCTTTGAGTTCGTCACTTGCGCCTGTTTGTTTGTTTGTAAAAAATAAATTGTGTCGAGAAAAGTGTCTTCAGTGCCTCGGGGCGGACGTTCATTTAATTCCACCTTTGATGTCAGATCTTATTTTCTGTCAATCTTGGAACTGATTCTTCCTTGATGTTTCCCAGCTTCATCTCATTTCCTGAGTGTCCGGTCGCATCATGATGATGTGCATGGATCACGATAAGAATTGAACAAGACGACTGAAAAGTCACACTCGTTGAAAAAAAACCGGGTTTGCAGCCCCCTGCTTCTGCTTCTCTATATGTCTTCTGTCTATCTGCCTTGTATGTCTGTCTGTCTGTCTGTCTGTCTGTCTGTCTCTCTTTCTTTCCCTCTCCTTCTCTACCTCTCTCTCTCCCTCCCCCTCTCTCTCTCACTGTCTCACCCTCTCTTCCTTTCTCTCTCCCTTCCTGTCTCCCTCTCTTCTCCCTCTCTCTCTCTCCCTGTCTCTCTCTGTCTGTCTGTCTGTCTTTCTCTCTCACTCTCGCCCTCTCTCTTTTTCTTTCTTTGTCTTTCTCCTCTCTCTCTCTCACATTCACTCTCGCCCTCTCTCTTTTTCTTTCTCTCTCTCTCTCTCGCATTCACTCTCGCCCTCTCTCTTTTTCTTCTCCCCTCTCTCTCTTCTTCTCTCTCTCTCTCTCTCGCATTCACTCTCGCCCTCTCTCTTTTTCTTTCTCTCTCTCTCTCTCTTCTCTCTATCTCTCTCCTCTTTTCTCTGTGAGTAGACTAATTCACTGATGAGTTGGCTTTTGTTTTAAATGTGATGTTGGGTTTCCTTAATTGGTCTGAAAAGTGCTGGTGCTGCGTAGGATGAGAGTACAATTGATTAATTGAGACAGTGAGAGCTGTAGGACCCATGCATTAGATAGAACGCCAAGACCTTGCCAACACGTAGGACTTATGTACAGGCTTATGGTTAATTTCATGACCATTTTGGATCTTCTCCATCACATGGCATCAGTGACGTTAGTACAGATGGAGTCAATTCCCAACGCGAAGACACCTCTCTTGAGAAAGTGAAACTGAACCATTTCACTTATGGCTTATCGACACAGGTCAGGGCAAGCTTGTCAGTCTGTCTATCTTCCTGTCTCGGTGTGTGTGTGTGTGTGTGTGTGTGTGTGTGTGTGTGTGTGTGTGTGTGTGTGTGTGTTGTGTGTGTGTGTGTGTGTGTGTGTACTCGTATGTGTGTGTTACTGTGTGTGTATGTATGTGTGTGCGTATTTGTGTTAGTGTGTGTATGTATGTGTGTGTTTGTATGTGTGTGTTAGTGTGTGCATATGTGTGTTAGTGTGTGTATGTATGTGTGTGTATGTGTATGTACGTGTGTGTGTGTGTTTGTGTATGTGTGTGTGTGTGCTTGTGTCTGTGTGCCTGTGTATGCGTTTTGTAAATATATGTCTCAGTAAGTATTTCTGGATAGTACAAGGAATCAGCTAACTTTGGACTAGAAGTCAGGTAGATACAGGGGTTCAGAAATACTCAAGCCGCCTGTCATGACTCAAGATATAGACAGCAGTGACAGGAAACCTTAGAGTGTTTCATGTAAGAGTTTCTCAGCATTTAAGCAACCATCTGACCATCGAAAATAAACAAACATGAAATGTAATGTGTAATTAGAACTAACTCGTATTTTGATTTTTTTTCCAGCAACTAATCTTTTTAATGTTCACTGTCTAGCAAATGTAATTTGTTTCAAACAAAACTTTGTTCAACGAGATATGTGAGACGTGAGCAAAACAACAAGAGCACAGCATAATCAGGGCATCAAATCATGGAGTGTTATCGTTTTGTCCTACAAGGAAGACACTTATATACTTGCTTGTAATGAACAAGTCAAGTGAAATCATTGCGATTTATGAGGACTGGTACGCACAACAACTATACTAATGAAGCATGGGATTCATGGAGAAATGATAGAAAAGGAAGGAGGTTACAGGAAAACAAACAAGTAGAAAAAGAGGAGTGAGAGCGTGGCATGTTCTATAAACAAAAGCAAAATTGTGTGAATGCAGATCTTTGGTTTGTATTTGATTTCAAAGAAAGGAATCTTCAGTGCAGGGGGGGAAAGGCCAAATATATCTGATGCGGAAATCACGATTGATCTATTTGTTTTTGGTTAAGTTGGCAGACGCGAGATAATGATGAACTGAAAATAACCTGTCTCATGACTAAAACAGGAAAATGGTTTTAAAATAGCTGCCTGTTTCCAAATCAGTACTATGACTGACTCATTTCCACAAGATCTCCTGAATGTCGACATGTAAGTTTTAGGTGACAGCATTGTCCATTGAAATTTGGAGTCTGGAGTTTGGAGTTTGTTCAAGAAGGAGTCATCGCACTAGGACAGTTCCATATGCGCTCCATCCAAATCTACCAGCCATTATCTGGCAGACTCCCAGCGCAGAATTCTATGCATTGGGAAGGTGTGGAAATGAAGAAGGGGAAGGGGAGAGGGGCCTATGACACATTATGCAGACACCTTCTGTGAAGGCCACTGCACAAAATGGACAAACCAAAGTAAAGGCTGACTTTAAATCATCTATGCAGACACCACTAGAACGTTAGAAACGAAGATCGGGCTGTGAATGGGCGCAGGACCAGTTTTTACTGTTGAGGGCTGAGACAGAACTGGAGATATCAGATCATGAGCCCAGAGCTGTATCAAAAGAACCAACCAGCTGCTCTTGAAAAACCCTTGTCCTTTCGAGCTTCCGATATGTAGTATTCCATATCCTGTATAATGACCCTGTCATAGTACTCTGTTTTTTGTACAACAGTCTGTTCATAGTATTCTGCCTGCACTTGTATAGCTGAAGTCCATGAAACTGTTTTTTTGTTTGTTTGTTTTTTTTGGTCAACTTTTTTTTTCAATCCAGCCCTGGGCAATCGGTTTTGTTTAATTTTTCGTGATTTTTTTTCAGTGGTCCCATTAGCTCGATTCTTTTCAACGCCATGCTTTAACTGCAGTGGTTGTGGGTTCCACCCTGGGCCACTGTTTTAGGAGGACATGTTTGATTCTTTTGATAGAGCTGTGGACTCGAGAAGAAATATCCTGAGTTCCGTCCCAGCTCCCAATATTAAAACACTGGCCTGTTCTCTGCCTGTCCTAATGTTTCCACCATTCTGGTGGTGTCAGCTTAGTGTTTTCAGCTGTCCCTTCTACCTTCCTCGTCCCCCTAATTCAAGACTGTACCAGCGCAAAGGATTTTGCGCAGGCTCAAGAACTCTGCCATGTAATGGCTGGCAGATATGGTCAGAGTGCATATGGAATTGCTCCAGTACAATGAATCCCTCTTGAACAAACTCGGAACTCTAAACTCCTTGGCAATCATTTCTGTGCATAGTTTGGTTTCGTTTGGATTTTAGTTTTTACGTCGATGCCCACCTCAGGTAATATGGCCGACAGGAATAACCATCCCAAGGAAGTGGAGGAATGGGGACTTACCTAATCCTACTGACACCACCAGAACACCAATGATGTTAAGATGGGACGGTGAGAAGGCCAGTTTTAAGCTGAGCTAATCGTATACTGATACCGCCAAAACAACAATAAAGTTAAGATGGGACAGTGAGAAGGCCAATTTTAATGTAGCGTACCCAGGGATTCGAAACCACAGCCATTAGCATGTGAATCCGACGCTCAACCAGCTGAGCTACTGAGGCCCACTTCTTTTGCATAGTAAAAATAAAACCGATATTTAACTACAGTTTACCCTCTCGTAGAACTTGAAACTACCCTCTCTATATTTCCTTACATGTTCTCCTCTTACTCTTCTGTCACACATTAAAATTGGCCAGGGTGGTACAGTGTAAAAGGAGCGAAGTTTTTATTCCACACAGATACAGACAGAGTGTATGGAGTAGTGAATGGTTTGGTCAAATCAAGCATGGGCCCACCTGGGGACAGTTCCCTCTCTTCACTTGTGCCAGACATTCTGCACAATGGGCTTCATAAATGCCAGTGCATGGGCACATATTCTTTTCCATTCTGTCTTTGAGAATAAGAAGAATTCTTATAATCGACGTGTAACAAAGGGAGTCTGAGCCACTCTTTGGGTATAAGAAAAATGCTTGTAATCGACTCAGGAAAAAGTGAGTCTTAAGTCATGCTTGTGAGTGTCTTACTGTGAGCAAATGGCGTCAGCGAAGCTTTCAGGGACTATATCAAGATACACGTTCCCTGATTTTGGACTGATCCAGTACATGTAGAGTTTTTAGTCTTTAACTTGAACCCAAAAACAATAACGTACAGTTATGAATAATAGACATACAATCACTGAATTTCAGCAGCTTATAAAAAAATGGTCAAACCAGTCTACAAGTCTCCTTTTTATACCAGATGTATTACAGAAAGTCCGCGTTTTGTATTTCGTTAGGTCTTGGCCTTGGATAGCACAGTGGCTGAGGACAGAGAGGCTGAGAGATGTACTTGCAGCGGCAAGGGATAGATTCGTATGGCGGGCCATGATCACCAACGCCATACACACACACATACACACACACACACACACACACACACACACACACACACACACACACACACACACACACACACACACACAAACAGAGAGAGAGAGAGAGTACCTAATTCAAAGAGCAGCAGAATAACATCAACAGATCACAATGATAAAAAAAATAAATACAAGAATAAATGTCCAGTGTTTTATCTAATCACTACATAATACCACCATACACAGAACCATTAATGTAGAGTGTAAAGTGTCGATGCTAAGGGAAGAGAACTGTTGTAAAAGCTTGACACCCTCGTCACTGGCCCTTGTGTCATCCACTTAGCACGGGCAGCAAGGCGAAAACTCTTCACACTTTTCTTACACTCCTCTCTTTCTCTCTCCAAGTCAGTTTTCTAGTTCTCATTTCTTGTTAGAGCGTTAAAATGGTCATAAGTTTGCTGGTTATTGATTTATAGTCTATTGGCGTGAGTCATTTTAAATATAAAAAGTAAAAGAAAAACCAAAAGAAAAAGCAAAGAGGGTTACTGTTATTTGTGTTTTAAGCTCTGCTGACTACGTTGAGCCGTATCAGGCTATAACCGTTTTATTAAAACATACACGGTACTTTAACGGGGAAAAGAAAAGGAAAAGAAAATCAGTTACACATATCAATGCATCCACGCACAAAATCTAAAGAGATGCCCCTGGCATTGACCAGTCCGTCCAATTTATCACACAAGGGATTTAAAAAACATACCTGAATACATGCTTAAACATAAATATAAAGACACTAAAACATATATAAAAACGGGCCTAAACTACCTAAAATTGCTTCTGCATATCACATTTCCTCAGTGCCAAAATTGCACTTAATTCACGTACCCAAATTATCAATCCCAAGAAAAAGTACGAGAGACTTTATCGAACACATACAGGTGAATGGACCAGCAAGGCAGAAAATGATAGGAAGAATTGACAGAAAGCAAAGGAGGAAGAAAGAAACAAAGAGAGTGACAGAAACGTGAACATTTCTAGCACAGAATTTAGCAAAGAGGGTGAGCATACACTTGTAAAAGAAGGAATGAATCGCAATTGTAAAATTGCAAATTACACACAAAAACAAGCGAAGTCATTATCTGAACGTAACTACTTAAAAAATATACTGCTTCACGTAACTACTTTAAAACATACTGCTTCACCACGCCGATTAAATCTAAGTCTTAAAGAGTTATAAACAATTAACTACTGAATACCCCATGGGGATGCCGGGGGCTCTTTCAGTATAAACAGTATCCCCACCTTTTGGAAATTCTGTGCTACAGATTTCCTCTTTTCTCTCATTCTCTATGTTTCCTAATTCCTCCTTTGCTGTCTGTCATTTGTTCCTATCATTTTTTGTGTTGCTGGACATTCGCCAGTATATGTACGATAAAAAAAAGTCTTACGTACTTTCTCTTAGGATTGATAATTGGGTACGTGTATTAAATGCATATTTGGCTTTAGGGAAATCAGATATGCAATAGCAGTATTAGGTAATTTAGTGTTGTTTCATATATGTTTTAGTGTCTTTAGTGATGTTTAGATTTGTGTTCATGTTTTTTTTTAAATTCCCTGTGTGATAAATTGGACAAAGTGGTCAATGCCAGGGGCATTTGCCTTAGATTCTGTGCTTGAATGCATTAATATGTGTACTTATTTTTCTTTCTTTTTTTCTGTTGGAATATTTTGTATATTTTGAAACTGTTATAGCCCTGACATGGCTCTAAGCTGGCGGGTGGGCTTTAAACAAAATTAACAATAACAATAGCTACTAGATTTTTTCGTGCCTGGACAAAAAACTGGCATGATAATGGTGTTGATTTAAATATTTCGTAATCTCTGATCCTAGAAAGTATTGAAATATAGAGTTTTATCACAGTGCAAGAAAGGGTTTGACTAGTTGTTATTTTCTGTTCACAAAGACACACACTATTCCTGGCGTATTTTGTTTTGAATGGGTCAGATTTCCACCTGAGCATAGGGAATTATAGGATTTTACAAATGTCAAACTGGTGGACATATGCACCAAAAGGAACCCTGGATTTTGGGACATTCATGGAAGAAAAAATGAGCAATGATTTATGCTGTCTTTTGAATGACTATGAGATTGTAAGATTAGCTTTCTCCACTTTCTGCTTAGTACTTCAGTATTAAATACTTTGGGCCTGGACTTCTGAATGATTGAATGAATTTATGGTGGATAAATAAATGAATGAGTGAATGCACTAACGGAAGTGACATATCAAAGAGATTGATGTAAGATCACCGATTTGTGCACAAGGGGGTTCTTAAGCTACTTGCTATCATACCGTAAAGCGAAAGACATAAAATAACAACCAAAATAGAACTGCAAAGCATTCATAATACTAATCATTTAAGAGACTCATGTTATTTGTGCATATGAGCCTTTTTTGCACTGACTAACAAAACAACAAAAAGACAGAAAGATGGGAAAAATAGAAAGATGCAATTAGGTTTAGATGAGTACCACTTCACAGAACCTTCAGTACAGACTGTCTAGTGCCGCTGGCAACAGCAGGACACAAAGGCTTCACACTCTTGTCTCTGGCTTTTCTGTACTATAACGTGGTAGACAGTGTCATCCACTTTGCGCGAGCACACGCTGAGAGCTCTTCTTTTCACGCCAACTGTTCTTCCTCTTCCTTCTGTTCTTCCTCCTTCCTTCTATTCTTCCTCTTCTTCCTCTTAACTTGTTCTTCGCTTCAGCCTACTGAAGAGACAATTAGGTTTCACTTTCACTTTCTCAAGATGGCGTCTCCGCGCTCGGAATGAATTCCATATGCACTAACAGAGACAGTTAGAAATACGTCTGCCATAGTCAGGATGCAAAGAATGCCATTGTATAAAATGTCATTATGTATATTCTGTGTGTTATATGTTGTTCGTACACTGTATGTCAACAATATGTTTTCTATGTACCGTATATGAATTGATATAAGTTTGCGTTGCCACACTGATTGTCGATGTCTTGTTATTGTAAAACAAAAATGGATGTAAACGGTTATAAAGATATACAGATTAAATATTCAGTAAATATTTGTCAGTGTGTATGGTGGCTTATGGAAACACGAAAGCACCCAGCATGCACACCCACTGAATACAGAGTATGCAGACTATACAGCAATATAACGTGTACGCAGTTTGGGCAAAACAAAGTGGATATACGCATCTGAGAAACATTTCAATGAAAAAGGACAGTTGCCAGTTCCTTTTCCATTCAACTTCTCGCCCTCTTTCTTGTTCTTATTTTATTTTATTTTGTTTTATTTTATTTTGCTTTATTCTGTTTTATTTTATTTCTTTATTTATTTGTTTATTTAATTGTTTATTATTTTATTTATTTGATTTCATTTCATTTCATTTTGTTTTATTTTATTTTATTTTATTTCGCTTTATTCTGTTTTATTTTATTTTATTTTGTTTATTTATTTGTTTATTTAATTATTGTTGTATTTGATTTCATTTCATTTTATTTTATTTTTTTTATTTTATTTTATTTTATTTTATTTTACTTTACTTTATTTGTTTTATTTTTTTAATTTTTTTTATTATTTTTTATTTTTTTTATTTTTTCATTTATTTTATTTTAGTTTAGTTTAGTTTAGTTTAGTTTAGTTTAGTTTAGTTTATTTCGTTTTATTTTTATTTTATTTTTTAGTCTCTAGTATAAGTGGCTGAAGTAGGGCCTACTTATATTTATAACCATACTGAGAGTACATGGTCTGGAGATGATTTGTAAAACTCTTCGACTAGTGTTGAGTGATTTGTGCTCTTTTCTTCTGAGTGCCCGATATTCATCTTGACTTGCTCCCTTGACTGCATTGCTGTTAGAATGGTGTTGTAGTTCGTAGCATCTAACTTGGTGGACTTGGTGAATAAAGGGATTGCATCCTGGATGAGTCGTCGATTTTTTATCTACCCTCTGCTACAGTGTGTTAATCTTTTGTACGAATGAATGAATGAATAAAACGTCAGTTGATGAATAAATAAATGATGAATGAAGGGATCAATTCAGAAGAAGAAGAAAAAGACGAACAAAATGAAGAAGAAGAATAAGAGAGAGAGAGAGAGAGAGAGAGAGAGAGAGAGAGAGAGAGAGAGAGAGAGAGAGAGAGGAGGGTATTTATGCAATCAGCACGAATAAATAAATAACGGATAAAGGATCAATTTAAAAGAAGAAGCAGAAGAAGAGGAAGAAGGGGAGAGAAGGAGATAGAGGGAGGGGGGGGGATATTCTATGCAATCAGCATGAATAAATAGATAATGAAAAAAAGGATCAATTTAAAAGAAGAAGCACAAGAAGAAGAAGAAAGAAGAGAAAGGAAGGGATATTTTGTGCAATCAGCATGAATGAAAATAACGAATAAAGGGATCAATTTAAAAGAAGAAGAAGAAGAATAGAGAGAGAGAGAGTATTTTATTATTTTATGCAATCCGTATTTCATACCATCACAGGACAAAATCACCACTGCAGGATGTCAATATCGATGCCAAGGACAAGGAGCTGTTGTTAAAGCTCGACACCCTTGTCATTGGCTCTGCGTCATCAATTTTGCACAGCTAACGCCATTAAAGCTTTTCCCTGAAGTGTAGTTACGTTTATCCATCAAATTAGATTTTGGAACAGAATTCTGCCACGGACATTCCCTCTGTATCTGTGGGACTGTAAACGTGCACTGAGCGCGTGCTATACACAAGACCTTGATTTAACATCTCGTCCAAAAGATCAGATCACCATTTATCTAGTTGAAGGAGGAAAAAAAGACATACTTGATCTGTGATTCGAACCTAGTGTTCTGGCATTTTCAGTTTCAGATTCAGTTTCTCAAGATGAAGTCTTCGCGCTTAGAATGAATTCCATTGTACCAACGTCACTGGTGCCATGTGTACGGTGACCATGGCATAAGCCTTAAGCCTGCACATGAACCCATGAGCTGAGTAGATCCTGAGGTCTTACCTATCCTGTGTTTCACCTAGTGTACATTTTTTTACTGGTATTGTATCAGTCTATCATTGGAACAATCTTGGTTACATGTAACTGACATTTGTATCTGTGTATCCTATCTTCAAAGAAAAGAACAAAACAAATAAATAGTTAGGTGCATCCTAGGTAGGTGCTTTAACCGCTAGCATAAACACTCTTTTATTATGCTTTTAATCAATTTGATTTGCCTTTTATTCATACTCCTCCCCTCTTCCGTGCCAGTTATGACAAGTCATGTCATGCTTACACATTTCTGTCTGAGATATTTAGATAACTTCAACTGATAATAAGACAAGAGAGGAATTTGCTATAGATTTTAAGTTTTTATTTTCATGAGCTTTGTTGTATTTTCTACTTAACAAAACCTATTTGGTTGAAAGCTGATGGCTGTCTCAATTCGTTTATTTAGTAAGTTATAATTTTCTTCTTTTTTTTGTTTTGTTATTGTGATATTTTCTGTTCATTTGAACGCCCTAGCATTAGTTTGATTCAGATTAAGAATTGATTTTGTTTCATTTTCTGAACGATTGAAATTGTCCATCTCTTTAAAATGAATAACAGCGATGGACTATAGCACAGATAGTCTCATTGATTTTACGTTGTGTGACATCCGTCAACAATTGTTCAGTTCTAATATAAACCTCTAGTGCTTAGTATGTTCACTATGGGCCAAGTGATCTGGAAATAACCATGATGGACTCTCCTGCTGATCCGGTAGATAAGTAGGCATACTGGTGGTCTTCATCGCCTGGTGTGAGTCTTTGTGTGGGATACAACATAGATCCCACAGGCATATGTTCGTCTACATGCACTGCATAACAGTGAGGTCTGCAGCCAATGATTTTACTTCCATGGTCCCTCCTCTTTCAAACGGCAATTGTTCTGCGCTGTTGAAATGTGATCTTGTTCAGCGTGCATTGTTCTTGCCCGTATATTCTGCTGTGGATAATATTTAGCCAGTCTATGGTTATGATGCCACAGCTGATGAGGATGGCCTTTAGAGTTCTCTGGTCAGTGTGTTCTTGTGTAAACTCTGTGTACAGGTGCATCTTTAGAATGTGTTTGTCTTTCATGCAACAACAGTGTGTCTTGTCCAACGAAGGTGGCATTTGATGAGTATGCACTTTATACTTCACGTCAGTACACATGGAATTTACTCCGAGCGCGGAGACCTCATTTTGATAAACTAAAACTGGACCTGTAACTTTTGATGATCTTGTGCATACATCTCTCTTGAAACCATTCCAACTATTACATGTGGCCTCAGAGCTTTTCAGACTGCAGCAACTTGGTCAATGACGTG
>CM060310.1:80135124-80147624 GCA_030674185.1 Monoplex corrugatus | reverse complement strand
TCTTTTTCTTCTTCTTCTTCTTCTTCTTCTTCTTCTTCTTCTTCTTCTTTTCCTCCTCCTTCTTCTTCTTCTTCTTCTTCCTTTCTTCTTCTTCATTTTTATGTGTTTTTATCTTTTTTCATTGTTTAAATTTACAATAAGTTTTACTATGAAATTCACCCTAAAACTATATTAACATTTAATCATTATGGCGATTCCCCTTGGCGGTGCTTCGTTGAAATATCTAGCCCATTACATACTTCAACTTTCCATACTATTGTTTTCAAGCTTATGACGTCAACTTCTGAACGCTGCACGCAGTATCTAAAATGACTCAATCAGAATTCATAAAATAGCATTTATCGTGGTTGCTAGGGAAAATATGGCAAAGAATTATCTGAAACTGTTTCTTCAGTTTTCTCAAAACAAGGATTGCAGGTATACAACATTTTAATAGGTCACAACTTATGCAGTTTTTTTGTTCTCAAGACTTCATTTATACGTCACTGTTAAGAAGCTTTAAAGCGATTTTGTTATGATACCAATATGTTGATATTTTCATAAAATGATCTATCTCCCACTTGTGTGAGAACGAGTCACATTGACATAGTATTTTCTTTCTGTTCCATCTTCTATACCACCTCGCTGGCGCGGATCCCAACATCCCATACCCCTAATGTCTTTCATACACACGCACATCACACACTCACACAAACACACACACACACAACAACAACAACAACAACACACACACACAAAGACCACACACCACACACACACACACACACACACACACACACACACACCACGCACACACGCACACACACACACACATACGCATGCACACACACACACACACACACACACACACACACACAGACACACGCACACACACTCACTCACACATGCACTCACATACTCACTCACACACACTCACACACACACACACACACACACACACACAAGCACACACACACACACAGCACACACACACACACACACACACACACACATACACACACACACACACACACACACACACACACACACACACACACTGTTTTAGACAGGAACTCCAGCGTCTGGTCAATTTCCACACAAACTCTTCGACTTCCAAGTTGTCACAAAGCCAAACAAGATCAGTCTGAGAGAAAATCATGTGCTATTGGTAATAACGTACCGTAGTCTTCTGTTAAATATACAGTAAGTTGTATACGAATAATCAGAAATATGTACTGGGAACAAACAGCTGCAATGAGAACAGAAAACAATGTAAGCTCTTTCCAAAACATCAAAAGAGGAGTCAGACATGGTTGTGTTTTGTCACCAGATCTGTTTTCACTTTACAGCGAAAACATCATGAGAAACCTAGAAGAAGACGCTGGATTAAAGGTTGGAGGGAAAATGATAAACAACATTCGATACGCAGATGACACCGTGCTAATTGCAGAAAATGAAAGGGGCCTACAAAACCTTGTGAATACACTAGAAATAGAAAGCAAAGGTAAGGAGCTGGAACTAAACAGCAGGAAGACTGAAGTCATGGTGATCAGTAAAAATCATGAAATCCCCTCATGCAAAGTAACAGCTAATGGCACAACCTTGACACAGGTTGATATATTCAAATACCTGGGAACGATCATTTCACCAGACGGCAGATGCACATCAGAAATAGCCGGCAGAATCGGCCAAGCCAAAACAGCATTCAAGAAGATGACAAGCATTCTTACAACAAATGCCTATTAATTAACATCAGCAAGAGAGTTCTTGAATATTATATAGAACCAATACTGTTGTACGGGTGTGAGGCGTGGACAGTCAACAAGCAAAGCCAGAGCAGGATTGAGGCAGCCGAGATGTGGTTTCTAAGAAGAATGTTGAGAGTTCCATGGACAGCAAAGAAAACAAACGAGACAGTCTTGGTGGAGGCAGACACAAGTAGATCACTCATAAGGAAGATTAGGCAAAGACAGGCAACATTTATAGGGGGATTTGGAGCACCTGGTCACAACGGGAAGGCTGGAGGGGAAGAGAGCACCAGGTAGACCCAGGGAGAAAATGGTGGACGGACTTGCAGAGTGGCTGGGGACGAGGAGGATGGGGGAGATGCTAGGGGCAACGAGAGATAGAGACAAATGGAAGTCCATGATCGCCAATGCCATGCAGCAGGGCACCTGAAGATGATGATGATGAAGTTGTAAATTGTTCAGACAAAAGAAAAATTGTCGACGTGGGTAGTTGCACGATGATACAACGTGAACGGTAAGATATCAGGACCACCGTATGGCACACAGCAAACAATCACTACGAGTGTAGGCGATTTATATGACAAATCTGACAACAGAGGTGCCAACTCGACTTGACTGGACACGACACTGAGGCGCATCATCCATCGTCAACGCTGACTGACGGAGGCCTACTACTGAAAACAATCTGTTTACACCAACACCATCAGAAGCCAGTTAGTCCACCCCAAAGACAAAACAGACAAATTGGACACATCAGGGGTGATATACAAGATAGACTGCCAAGACTGTGACCATAGTTATATTGGCGAAACTGAGCGCAACTTGCACAAAAGATTAAAAGAACACAAACGTGAGTCCTCTCCAGTGGGAGAACATCTGACCCACACCCAACACCACTTTGAAAAGGACAATGTGCAAGTTCTCGACAAAGAAGGAAGATGGTTCCAGAGGGGAGTAAAGGAGGCAGTTTACATCGCCGCAAGGAACCCCACCCTCAACCGTGACCGGGGCCGACACAACCTGCCATCGGTGTCATCATCATCATCATCAGTCCCATAGTCTGGTTGACCGTTGGGGCACCATTGAAGATTTTGCAACCAACTTCCTCCACTCCTCACGGTCCTCAGCTTTCCGCAGAATGATATTCCATTCAAGGCCAGTCCACTCTCTGATATTGTCTTCCCATCTTTTTCTCTGTCTGCCTCTTCGTCTCCCTCCCTGAACTGTTCCCTGCAAGACGGTCTTGGCCAGTCCAGATGATCGTGTGACGTGCCCGTACCACCTCAGTTTGCGTCTTTTCACTGAGGTCAGGAGGTCTTCATACGGCCCGATGGCGTTTTCGATTCGGGTTTTCACTTCTTTATTGGTTATATGATCTATGTACGAGATACCAAGGAGTTTGCGGAAGCATCTCATCTCCATTGCCTGTATCCTTCTTTCAATGTCTGCTGTTATGGTCCATGTTTCGCAGGCATACAAAAATATTGACATGACCAGGGAACGCATCAGTCTGATCTTGGAACCGATTGCGATATTCTTGTCGTTCCAGATGACTTTTAGCTTGGTCATTGCAGCTGTGGTCTGTGCAATCCTGGAAAGTACCTCGGGCTTTGATCCTTCATCTGATACTATAGCTCCCAGATACTTAAATCTATGGACGGTCTCAAGTTTCTTGTTGTCTATGGTAATGTCAGTGCTGATGCCATTGGTATTATTTGTCATCAACTGGGTTTTCTCTGCACTGATCTGCATGCCATATGATGTGGAGGCCTCATCAAGATGTTTTATCAAGCTGACTAGCTCTTGCTCTTGCCCAGCTAGTCCGTCAATGTCGTCGGCAAAACGCAAGTTTGTGATTGTTCTACCTCCGATGCTGACTGTTCCCTCGTGGTCTTCAAGTGCGTCAGCCATTATTCTCTCTAAGAAGATGTTGAAGAGAGTGGGGGAGAGCAGGCATCCTTGGCGTACTCCAACTGTGGTTCGGAACCATTCGCCTATGTTGTTGTCATGGTAGACTGCACTGGTCGCCTTTTCGTAGAGGCATTCTATGGTTCTGATCAGGTTGGCATTGATGTTGTACAGCCTCATGGTTGCCCACAAGGCTTCGTGCCAAACTCTGTCGAATGCCTTCTTGAAGTCCACGAAGACGTAGTAAAGGCCTTGCTGGTGTTGCAGGTATTTCTCACAGAGCAATCTGAGGTTGAAAATTTGCTCTGTGGTACTTCTTCCTGGTCTGAAACCTGCCTGCTCTTCTTTTATTATCTCCTCAGCTTGTGGCTTCAGTCTACTCAGAAGGATTTTTAGCATGACCTTACTTGGATGGCTGATCAGGCTGATGGTACGGTAGTTTTGGCATAGTTGTAGGTTGCCTTTCTTCGGGAGAGTGATGATCAGGGACTGGGTCCAAGGTGTTGGCCACTCACCTGTCCGCCAGATCTTATTGCAGATGATGAGTAACATATCTATCATGGCCTCTCCTCCTGCCTGGACCAGTTCTGAGGGAATGTTGTCCATTCCTGCCGACTTGCCTTTCTTCAATGATTTTACTGCAGCTTCAACTTCTTCTCGCACGATGGGGTAGCTGTCGTTGTTGGTTGGTGGAGGAACGTCTAGCACCTTGGGATCTCCTGTTGTTGTGTGTGTGTATAATTCGGAGCAGTACTCTGTCCACCTCTGCAGAATCTCTTGATCTTCTGTGAGACATTTCCCTGCTTTGTTCTGTATGGTAGTGGTTCTGCCTTGTTTTGAGCTTGCTAGTTCTTTCACAAGCTGGTAGGCTTTTTTGCTGTTATTTTTCTGCAGGTTTGCTTCGATATCTTGGCATTGTACTTCAATCCATGTTTCCTTTGCTTTCCTCATGCCTTCTTTAACTTGTTGGTTGGCTTTTCTGTATAGTTTAGCACCTTCATCCGTACTCTTCTTTTGCTTTAGTTCTCTGCGTTTGTCGCTCAGCTTTAGTACTTCTTCCGTGACCCAGGGCATCTTTGTTGGTCGGTGTTTTCCAAGGATGTCGTTGGCTGCTTCGGTCACGGCAGTGTTGAAGTTGTTGATCAGAGTGTCTACTTCGGTGTCCATGTTGTCAAGGACGAGGAGAGGAGCAAACTTCCCTCCTATCGTTGCTTGGAAGTTTTCAACTATGTTGGGGTCTTTGAGCTTCTCAAGATTGAACTTAATTCTTATGTTGCCCTGTTTCTTCATCCTCTGGAGGCGGAGTTTGAAGGTCATCATTACAAGCTCATGATCGCTTCCAATGTCGGCTCCTGGAAAGCTCCTGGTCTTTGCGATGTTAACACTTGACTGGAAGCGTCTTTGAACCATGATGTAGTCGATCTGACTGTGGTATTTTTCTCCTGGGCTGTGCCATGTCCAGCGTCTAGATGGTTTGTGTGGACCGAACGTGTTCACCACCCTCAGGTCGTTGTAACTGGCGAATTCTAGGAGCCTTAAACCTCTTTCGTTGGTCTCAGGGTTGCAGTATTGGCCACATATCCCTTTCCAGTTATTGTGTTCATCCTCTCCAATCTTCGCATTCCAGTCGCCCTGCACTATAATGATGTCTTTCTTTGGCGTCTGATCTACGATTTCCTGCAGTTGATCATAGAAATCTTCGACAGCCTCGTCATCATAGTCAGTTGTTGGGGCATAAGCTTGGATGACGGTGATGTTAAAAGGTGAAGCCTTAAGCCGAATAGTAATGAGTCTGCTAGAGACTGGTCGGCATCCCATGATGGCATTCACAGTGTCTTTGTGAATGAGGAATCCAACTCCATGTTCATGTTTGTCTTCACTGCCACTGAAGTAGAGTTTGTGGCCTTCTGGGGTAGACGTTTCTCCGAGGTTTTTCCATCGTACTTCACAGAGCCCAAGGACGTTCCATCGGTATCTCTTCATTTCATACGTTAGTTCTGCAACTTTTCCTGCTGCTCTCAGCGATCTCACATTCCAGGTGCCGATAGTAACATTTTTTCTTGTACGTAGGGATTTTGGTCCATCAGTCACATACTTTTCACCTCCGCCCTGATGGCCAGCGACGGAAGGCGCGGTCCTTGTTCCGGGCGACGACCGGGCCGGTATGGATTGAGTTGCGGTTGTAATCTTCATTTAGTGTGTCTTGGGCAATGTCGCATGGCGGAGCCCATCCCTCTCCATGCCAGACCACAGCCGACGTCCTCCATCTAGGTGGTTCGCCTTGGTCTTGAACACATAGCCGTTGAGTTCCATCGGTGTACTCCTCACTTATTCAGTCGCACTGTCGTGAGTTCGCTCACGGCAGTGTGCACTGAAGCCAGTTCTCAACCCAGCAATTGCGCTGAAGAAGTCGGCTGGATCGCCGATGAAAGCTACGCAGTAAGTAGATTTTTTGTCACTGAGAGCCAGGTTCAACCAGGTAGCCAATCTGTTTACAAACACTAAGCATAAAATCTAGTTCCTTCAGAAAACATGACGGTCATTGTTATTTCCTTTGGCGTATCTGAAAGGTTGTCTGCATTCGATATTGAATGCTTCTGTCAGCCGAAGGTGAAAAAAAAAAGAGATGAAAGAAAACCAACGAAGTCTGATGGCGTATAAAAAGTAATAATAATAATAATCCGCTGGCTCCTGTAATCGCAATTCCTGTTGTACGAAAGTAAGGGTGGGTAGATATGGCCGATTACCAGCCTTTTCAATCAACTCTATATTACAACAACATGGCTACCTCTTCCATAACAAGTTGATCAAGAGGAGAAATCAAGATAGACATGCCATTCTGACAATCTCCATTTCCGTCACTATTACTAGTCCCAGCTTTGGAAAAGAAATAATTTCCTTTAAAGTTATTGCTGTTGTTTGTTTGTTTGTTTGTTTGTTTGTTTGTTTGTTTGTTTGTTTAGACCCCAGCTGACTGCGTACAGCCATATCAAGATTATAATCATTTCGGAACATACACAATACTTCAACAGGACAAAAAAAAAAGGAAAAGAAAATTAAACACACATATGAATGCATTCGTGCACATAATCAAAGGACATGCCCCCAGCGTTGACCACTGTCCAATTTATCACACATGGGATTTAAAAAGCACACGTGAATACAAATCTAATCATGGCTAAGGACTCTAAAACATATGTATAACGGGTCTAATTTACCTGAAATTTCTTCTGCATATCTCATTTCCCTAGAGCCAAAAATGCACTCAAAACATGTACCCAATTATCAACCCTAAGAGAAAGTGCTTAAGACTTTATGGAACACATACAGGTCAGTGGACCAGGAAGGCAGAATATGATAGGAGGACATGACAAAAAAGCCAGAGGAACAAGACAGAAACAACGGGTGTGACTGAAAAGAGGAAATTTTCTGGAACAGAATTTCCAGAAGGTGGGGATACTGTTTATACTGAAAAAGCCCCCGGCATCCTCATGGGGATACATTTAAGGTAACTTGCTCGTGGCTCTTTTCTTATGACAAATATTTTGAGTTAATGTTGGTTTACATGTGTGTTGAATCAGAACCAAGGAGTTTAACTTAACATGCATGTGAGTCATTTGGTTGTACAGAACCTAAAGGCAAGAGTGAAAGTGAAGGCTTGTCTTTGACAATGCTAAGGTGGGATCCAAAAGGTCGTGAGTTATACCCGAATAGGACAGAGACAGCTTTGAACCAGCCTGTAACACAAAAACAGACCGCTTTCAGGGCTTAAAACGTTCCGGGTTTGGGCGGAATTCCGCGATTTCGGTTTGTCAAAAAAAAAAATAAAAAAAAAAAAACCGAAGGAGCAAGGCATCCTGATCGGCTTGCAAGCGTTCATAGCAACGGCGCGCAAGTTATGGCCCCTGATTTTCATCCAAAGACTACAGTTGTGAACACTGTAAAACACTCAAGTTAAAGGGTGAGTGTTCATTTTATTATTATGTTTTTAACCCCTTCTCCCTTTTCCCAAATATATCTTCCTGTAATAATTATGTGTTTACAGCAATTTTTATGCACTAAATATCTTGAAATTATGTCCAGAAAGCGCGAAATGGCATAGATTTACACTTGGTTTTTAAACAATTTTCCCGGGGGAGTATGCCCCCTGGACCCCCTTAGTTTCAGTGTTTTTTTTCCTCCTCCTGTTTTAAGCCCTGCGCTTTTGCTGCGCATCTTAATACACCAATCATTCCGATTGCATCAATGTAGTATTACACAAGCCACGTTCTCCCCTCTTTCTCATTTCAAGACTTTGTGCAGGCTCAATGAATCTGTCAGATATTGTTGGCAGATTTGTAAGGAGCATATATACGGAAATGTTCATTGCCTGATGAATACTTCTTGACAAACTTCAAAGTCTAAGAATTTCTTCCTGGGGTAAATTGAGGTAACCACCATGATGGGTCTTTCTGACTGTAACGTGTTCAGTTGTTACATACCCACCTGGGTTACTCAAAAGTGAGATGATAATGATGTGAGGGATCAGCGTTAAGTAACAGAGGGATTATGATTAAATTGGGGGAGAGTATTCTATTTATCCTCACACACACATACGTACATAAGCAAACAAAACACACGCATAAACACACATATACACACATACACGCAAGCAAACAAAACACGCACGCTCTCGCGCGGCGCACACTCATACTCTACCTCACTCCCTCATCACACACACACACACACACACACACACACACCACACACACACACACACACAACACACACACACACACAACACACACACTACACATACACACACACTTGGTGAAAAGACGTTAAATTAAAGAACGAACGAACGAACGAACGCACACACACGCGTGCACACCAACACACACACACACACACACACACATTCACATTTACAGTCACACACATATACACAGACACAACACTTACACCGTCACACTTTATGCACACATACACAAACACAAATGTATATGGTACGCTACGATTGATCCAAATCCTCCATCTATTTTTAGGAAAGGAAAACAAGAGACATTAAAAAACAAAAAAAGGAAACTAGTAACTCGTCAGAAAAGCAAAAACTAGGAAGACGTGATAAGGAAAACAAACGAGGAGGAAAAAATGAGACAGTAAGGAACAAAAGAGATTTGCTAAAGCGTGTGCGCATGAGAAAGAAAGAAAGAAACACAGAGACACAAAGAGAGAATCGGACACACAGACAGACAGACAGACAGACTGACTGACTGACTGACAGATAAAAGGACGGAAATCAAATTGAGGTGATGAGATTGATCGACTGTTCTTGTGCTCAATGTATATGCACATGTGGTGTGTGCGTGCGTGCGTGTGTGTGTGTGTGTGTGTGTGTGTGTGTGTGTGTGTGTGTGTGTGATCTGTGTCTGTGTCTGTGTGTGCGTGTTGTGTCTGTCTGTCTGAGTGTGCGTGTCGTGTCTGTCTGTGTGTGTGTGGTCTGTGTGTTTGCATCTGTGTCTGTGTGTGTTTGTGTATATATATATATATGTGTGTGTGGAGTATGTATGTGTGTGTGTTTCTGTGTGAGAGAGAGAGCATGTATGTATGTGTGTGTGTATGTGTGTGTGTGTGTGAGAGAGAGAGAAAGAGAGAGAAGAGAGAAAGAGAGAGAAAGAGAGAGAGAGACTATCTTCTACATTTTGCTCATGTCTTCCTTTTCATGTTTCTTTTTTTTTCATCTTTGAAATTCACAAAGAAACATTCATATGTACAATTTTCTTGTGTTCCTGAGTTTCAGTGCTAGAGACTTATTTTTTTCAAACGGCGCAGAGTATATTGAACATTCTTTGTATTTAATCTACATTGAATGAAAGAAACAAACAAACAAAAAAAAACAAAAGAAACGAGCTGACGAAAAGAAATGAAACAATCAAAAACAATACATGTTCTGCAACCTTCAGTTTCAGTGGCTTGGTAGGAAAAAAATTAATGCACTTTGCCACTCTGTTAATGCAGCACTCACGATGTGCAGCCAACCCTGTAACGCTTTCATAAATACATCAACAATTCTACAACACATACATGCATTGTGTTACAAGCACTGAAGAGGAGGAGGAGGAGGACGAGGAAGAGAAAGCATGAAGTTACATGAAAACTTTCTGTGTGCCATTGTGCACGTACAAAGTGAGTCGCTGTTGTGCTGTATGACTAAATTTTTTTTATTTGTTACTGTTTTGTTATTATTATTGTTGTTGTTATTGTTTGTTGTTGTTGTTGTTGTTGATGATTTACACCATTTAACCCAACAGACAGGTACATGCTTTTGTACACATTTGGTGACTTAATATGATCTATGAAAATTTATTTTTCTATTTATTCGTTTATTTACTCACTACTTCATTCATTAATTCATTTGTATCTGATTGAACATGTGATCACCTCAACCACCATAGTGTGAATGGGTGATGTTTTAGGGCCCATTACTGCCCTATACTGGACACCAGAAGGAAGAAGCGAAAGAGGAAGATCCTAGAACTCCTGGCGACAAACAGTAGAAGAAAAACAGGACCTGAAACACATCTGGGACACTACACATAGGTTGGACGAAGACAGACAGGAGTGGTGAAGCTTCGTTGCTTGCTAATTATTACATCATCATCATCATCATCAAGTGCCCTGCCACATGGCGTTGGCGATCATGGCCCTCCATATATATCCTCCTTGTTGCCACACGCACATTTTCCACCCTCTCTGTCCTCAGCCACTCTGCAAATCCGTCAATATTTTTTTCCTTGGGTCTACCTGGTGCTCTCTTTCCCTCCAGCTTTCCCGTTACTATAGTGGCATATTGGCACTAAGTAAGCAAGTAATGCCTATACAGATCTGTCAAATGAGAAACAGATAAACTGACCAACGACCCCCGTTGGGTTGCCTGGGGCTCTTTCAGTATAAACAGTATCCCCACCTTCTGGAAATTGTGTGCTAGAAATTTCCTCTTTTCTGTCACTCTCTTTGTTTCTGCCTTGTTGCCTTGATTTCTGTCATTTCTACTTATTTTCTGCCTTAATTGTCCATTCACCTGTATTTTTCGATAAAGTCTTACGTACTTTTTCTTCGGATTGATAATTGGGTACATGTATGAAGTGCATTTTTGGCTCTAAGGAGGTGAGATATGCGGAAGCAATTTTAGGTAATTTATGCCCGTTTTTAATATGTTTTGGTGTCCTTATGTATCTTATATTTGTATTCAGTTGTGTTTTTTAAATCTCCCCTGTGCGATAAATCGAAGGGAATGGTCTTACGCCGGGGGCATGTCCTTAGATTATGTGCGCGAATGCATTGATATGTGTACTTAATTTTCTTTTCTTTTTTTTTTCCTGTTGAAGTTTTGTGTGTTTTGAAGCGGTTATAGCCCTGATATGGCTCTGCGCAGTCGACTGGGCTTTAAACAACAATAAAAGAAAAGAAAGAAAGAACTGACCAACGTTTGTCAATGGACAAGCACACAAAGCAGCCTGGTTGTTCATAATATAAGCAGATTACTCCGGGTATGGATACAAACACATCGATTGATTTCTTATTAACACGCGTAACATCTAAATTATTCTATGCACAAAAAGTGTTATTCCAGTGTACCTAAATATTTACTTAAAAGATTCAGAGATCATGGTGCAAAAAATTATAAAACCCGCGCTAGGTATACCAAATCATGTATCTAATCATGAAATGGAATAAAGTCGATGTAATTCTGCCTCAGGACAAAATATTTTGTGTTAGCGACAGCAAAATTTGTTATTAGAACTACTTCACTAATGGATAGGGTTGTAAGCAAGAAAATTAAAATCAGGCCTAGTGTTGACTTTCCAAAATCAACAAGTAATATGACATCTCAAAATAACATTTGCAACTTACGCATACGTCTTGATAAAGAAAAGTCTAAAGTAAATGTACATAACAGAGTGGAAAAAACATCCCCTCACGCCTATACCCACATGGGAAATGCTACAGGCTGCAAACGATATTGATTATACTGAGGAACATTAACCCTTTAACTCCTGCACCCTGCCCACCAACTGCAAAAACTTAGCCCCCTGACTCCTCCACCCTATCCACTAGTTACCTGCTGGGAGCCGGTGGATAGAGTGAGGGAGTCAAAGGGTTAAGTTTTAGCTTTGCTAGCATGGTTGACAATGCAGAATGGTAGTGGATAGGGTGAGGGAGTCAAAGGGTAAAGGTTTAGCTTTGCTAGCATGGTTGACAATGCAGGATGGTAGTGGATAGGGTAGGGAGTCAAAGAGTAAGTTTAGCTTTGCTAGCATGGTTGACAGCAGGATGGTAATGGATAGGGTGAGGAGTCAAAGGTAAAGGTTTAGCTTTGCTAGCATGGTTGACAATGCATGAGATATAGTAGGTGAGGAGTCAAGGGTAAAGGTTTAGCTTTGTTAGCATGGTTGACAAACAGATGGTAGTGGATAGGGTGAGGGAGTCAAGGTTAAGTTTTAGCTTTGCTAAATGGTTGACAATGCAGGATGGTAGTGGATAGGGTGAGGGAGTCAAAGGGTTACGTTTTAGCTTTGCTAGCATGGTTGACAATGCAGATGGTAGTGGATAGGGTGAGGGAGTCAAAGGGTTACGTTTTAGCTTTGCTAGCATGGTTGACAATGCAGAATGGTAGTGGATAGGATGAGGGAGTCAAAGGGTTAAGTTTTAGCTTTGCTAGCATGGTTGACAATGCAGGATGACAGTGGACAGGGAGAGTGAGTCAAAGGGTTAAGTTTTAGCTTTGCTAGCATGGTTGACAATGCATGATGATATAGGTAGGGTGAGGGAGTCAAAGGGTTAAGTTTTAGCTTTGCTAGAATGGTTGACAATGCAGGATGATAG
>CM060310.1:80105124-80120124 GCA_030674185.1 Monoplex corrugatus | reverse complement strand
GCTAAAAAAGACATGTTTTATCGATACGTTTACGCCTGTTTTGTCTCGTGCAATGAATAACGATTACTTTCAGTGCTCTTGCATTCTATTATTTTGTACTTGTTTTTGAGAAGGGGGCAATTGGTTCAATAAATTTAAGTTCTAGGAGTTTTAAAGAGCCATACTCGTACTACGGGTGGGAGGGTGGGGGGGGGGGGGAATGGGCGTGTGTTCGATCCTCGAAAGGGCCACATTTTAGGTAGGCTGGTGGATATTGTGATAGAGTCATGGAATCTAGATCTGATGTCTTGAGTTCAATCCCAGCTCAAAGTATAAAAACTGACCTATTGGTTGCCTGTCCGAATCCCGGGGTGCGCTATATTAAAACTGGCCTTCTCACTGTCCCATCTTAACATCATTGTTGTTCTGGTGGTGTCAGTATAGGATTAGATAAGTCCCCCTTCCCCCACTTCCCGGGGATGGTTATCCCCGTCGGCCATATCACCTGAGGTGGGTGTCGACGTAAAAAACTTAACCAAACCAAACCAAGCCTGTCCCAATGCGTCAATTATTCTGATGGTACATGGTGTAAGTTTAGTTTTTCATAAGTCATGTCCCTCCTTCCCATCCCTATCCAACTATATTTTAAGACCTTGTCAGTGTATAGCATTTTTCGCAGGCTCAAGAAGTCTGCCAGATGAAGGCTGGCACATTTGGTAGAGTGCATATGGAATTGTCCGAATGCGATGAATCCATTTTGAGCAAAGTCTCTCTCTCTCTCTCTCTCTCTCTCTCTCTCTCTTTTCTCTCTCTCTCTCTTTCTCTCTCTCTCTCTCTCTCTCTCTCTCTCTCTCGATATATATATATAGATAGATAGATAGATAGATAGATAGATAGATAGATAGATGATATTATCATCGTGATCATCATCACGTGTCATGCCGCACGGTGTTGGCTATCACAATCCTCCATACGACTTTATTTTCTGTCCCTGCGTGTATATCTCCAATTCTCTCTGTCCCCATCCACCCTGCAAAACTGTCAAGTATTTTCTCCCTGGGTCTACCTGGTACTCTTTTCTTCTCTAGCTTTCCTGTTGTGACTAGGTGCTCAAATTTCTCTTGCCTCATAAAATGTCCTATAAATGTTGCTTGCCTTTTTCTAATCTTCTTCACTAATGTCCTGATTATTGCGCTTTCGTCTTTCAAGACTGCCTCGTTTGTTTTCTTTGCTGTCCATGGAACTCAACCACATTTCTGCTGCCTCAATCTTGTTATGACTTTGATTCTTGATTGTCCAGGCTTGGCATCCGTTGTAACAGTACTGGTTCTGTATAACGCTGAAGAACTCTGTTCCTGACGTTAATTGATAGGCATTTTATGGTAAGAACACTTTTCATTCTCTGGAATACCGTTTTAGATAGCTTGGCCAATTCTACTGGATATTTCTGCAGTGCATCTGCCATCTGGTGCAATGACGGTTCCCAGGTATTTAAATTAACCAACTTATCTCAGCCTTGTACCATTTGCTTAGATCTTTTCCGTCCATACTAAGCTTTTCCAGTTGATTGATCAATTCTTCGTGTCTTACTCGACCAAAATCCTTGGTATACTCAACAAAACATAGATGTGAATCCTTATTCAACTCAGTTGATCCTTGTATACGAGTTTTTAAGATGTATACGACGTTAATATTTCCTTTCCCGTTAACAAATCCATATTGTAATGTACTTCTGCTATATCTGTTTTGATTCTATTCCTTGTCCTCGTCCTCATCGTGATTATTCTTAACAGGATCTTTGTCACATGACTCATCAAGCCGATTTACGATGTAGTTCGCATTCTATAGACCCTGCTTTCTTTGGAAGTGCAATGAAAAGTGACTTTGATATATCTATCGGGATGTTCCCGGTGTCATAAATTCCATTCAAGAGGATTGTTACGTATTGAACACTAAATCCATCGCAGATGAGCATGTTGACATTGCTTTTATCACCGAAACATGGCTTAACCCCCTTGGTCATGAACCTATACATGCGAGTCTCACTCCGAGTGGTTACAGGCTTGCTTCTTTCCATCGCTCATCCCGAGGTGGTGGTATCGCCATCCTCTACAATGACTCACTCCATTCCCGCCTGTCTTTCTCGCAGTCTCTGCCTTTCTCCCATCCTTCTTTCGAGCACGTTGAAGTATCCTTCCAATCCACCCCTCACCCCATCACCTTCTCCTGTGTCTATCGACCTCCACCTACTCTGCCAACAAGCTCACCACATCCATGTTTCTCTCTAACTTTGATCAACTTCTTGATTACTACTGCCTCTTACCTGGAAATCTCATCATTCTAGGTGACATCAATGTCCACTATGACAACACTTACCGTTATGACACAAGACATATCATCAACTCTCTGTCCAATCACAACATGACTCAACACATTTCTGAACCAACCCATCAAAAAGGTCACATTCTTGACTGGATCATTTCTCGTGATCACCACAATTCAGCTACTGACAACTGCTTAGTTCTTTCTACCCGTGTAACTTCAGCCCTTCCATCTGACCACTCTGCAATTCTCTGTTCTCTTGACATTCCTCCTCCTTCCCGTACCATGCGCACAGTGACTCGACGCAATCTCAAATCTATCGACCTCTCCACATTTTCATCTGATGCCTTCCGTCTCCTTTCTGAAAAGTCACATAACCTTGCCGATGAATTCTATACTACTCTCCACCATCTTCTGGACACTCATGCTCCAGCCACAACCCGTCTTTTACCTGACCGCCCCCCTACCCCCTGGCTCACTCATGAGATTGCCTGTGCAAAACGTGCCCGCCGCAGAGCAGAGCGCCGCTGGCGCAAATCCAAACTCACTGTACATAGGCAACTTTTCCAAGCCTCTAAAACAAAAGTATCCACCCTCATTGCATCTGCAAAAACAAGCTATTTCCAAACCAAAATCCTGAATGCCTCTTCTTCAAAAGAACTCTTTACAACCATGAATCATCTCCTTGGCACACGAAAAGATTTACCTCTCCCAACAAAACACACAAATGAAGAACTCCCATCTGTATTCTCCAAGTATTTCACCACCAAAATACAAACTCTTCGTGACGGGCTTGACAGGACATCCTGTCAACCATGCCCACCTGACCCTTCCTTCTCTGGCACACCTCTTACTACTTTTACCCCAGTCTCACAAGAAGAAATTCTCAACACAATCAGATCCATGTCGTTCAAAACCTGCGAACTGGATCCTCTTCCAGGTTCTCTCTACTCTGACTGTCTCCCTACTCTCCTCCCATTCATCACTGACATCATCAACACTTCTCTCCAAACTGGAACTGTCCCAGATTCTTTCAAGTCTGCTATTGTTCACCCTCTCCTCAAGAAATACAATTTAGACCCAAATGAACTGAAAAATTACCGGCCTATCTCTAATCTCTCTTTCTTGTCAAAACTGCTTCAAAAAGTTGTCCTCAACCAACTGAACTCTCACCTGTCTGCCAACAATCTCCTCAATCCTTTCCAGTCAGCCTACCGCCAGTGCCATAGCACTGAAACTGCCTTGCTATACATTCTCAACAATATCCTCCTTGCAACTGATACTGGCAAAGTCTCTCTCCTCACACTCCTTGATCTGTCTGCAGCCTTTGATACCATTCATCATGGTATTCTCCTTTCTAGACTTCATCATACTTTTGGCATCTCTGACATTGCTCTCTCCTGGTTCACTTCATATCTATCAAACAGAAAACAAACTGTTTTCATCAATAGCACTTACTCTCAACCTGCATACCTGACCTGTGGTGTTCCACAAGGATCTATCCTTGGCCCTGTTCTTTTCACTCTTTACACCTCCCCCCTGTCCACCATCATCGACTCCCACTCTATAAAACACCACTTCTATGCTGATGACACCCAACTTCAAGACAGTGACTCACCTGACAATATACAGCGCCTCCTGACTCGCACCACTGAGTGTTACTCGGACATTAAAAATTGGATGACATACAACAAACTTCAGCTAAATGATGACAAGACAGACGCTATCCTCATTGGCACCCGTCAGAAACTTTCTCAGCTGCCTCCTCTTTCTCTCCCATTATGTAACACATCAGTCCCAATTTCTGATTCAGCTAAAAACCTTGGTGTCTGCATTGACTCTACCCTCTCCATGAACAACTTTGTTTCTCAAACTGCCAGATCTTGCTACTATCTTACTATCATCGTATAAGCCTGATCAGGAAGTATCTCTGTCGAAACAACTGCAAAACTCGTTCTCTCCTTCATAATGTCTCGCATTGACTATTGCAATTCACTCCTGTCCGGTCTTCCTGCCTCCACCACTCACATCCTACAGCGCATTCAAAACAATGCTGCATGCCTTGTACTCAAAAAGAAAAAAGCTGACCACATATCTCCTCTCCTGGCACAACTTCACTGGCTCCCTGTATCAAAGCGCATACAGTACAAACTAGACACCATGTGCTACAAAAGCCTCAATAACGCAGCCCCCGATTACCTGTCAAGCCTACTTGAGATCTATGTTCCCTCACGTACCCTCCGCTCTGTCTCCGATCCTCTGACTTTTCGCTTTCCACGCACTAAGCTCAATACCTATGGTCCACGAGCCTTCTCTGTTTCTGGTCCGCTCTCCTGGAACAAACTTCCTCTCTCAGTCCGTCAGCAACCTACTTTTGTCTCCTTCAAGTCCGCTCTCAAAACTCACCTTTTCTCCTCTGCATAAAATCCTGACCTCACTCAATCCCCTCTGCAGCCTGTCTCCACTCGGAGGGGAATCACATTGCAATATATAATTGTATATAATATGCTCTCTATAATTTTCCATTGCTTTTATTCTTTCTCCCCATTTATAGCCGTGTGTGTGTGTGTGTGTGTGCGCGCGCGCGTGTGTGTATGTGTGTGTGTGTGTGTGTGCGTGAGTGCGTGTGTGTGCGTGCGTGCGTGCGTGTGTGTGTGTGCGTGCGTGCGTGTGTGTGTGTGTCTGTTTCAGCGCTTAGATTTGATTTTATCAAGATTTTGCGCTATAAAAATATTGTAATTCTTATTCTAATTCTAATGATGTGTTCCTCCCTTCTGTTATCGTCAAAAAGGTCTTCATGTATTCTCTCCATCTATCTAATATTTTGTTGTTGTTGTTGTTGTTTTCATGATAACCATACCATCTTTTGATTTTAAGCAACCAGTGCATGTGCTTGTCTTTTTCATGTGAGCAATTTCTGCGGTAGTTCTGTATATAAACATTAGGGTCTGTTTTGTGTTGGTTTTGTATTTCCTTATATTTTGTTTCTAGCCAAGCTGCCTGATTTCTTTATCTATCTTTTTGTATTCTTCCTCTTTTTCTTTTACCTTTCATCAAGCCTAAGATTTCTTTTGTCATCCTATTCTTCTTTACTTTTCTTTCAACACCAGGGATTTCTTCACAAGCTTAATTTATTGAGTTACTGAGTTTTTCAAATTTGTCTATTGTCTTCTCAGTGTCCCCAACGTCCTACAGAGCACTGAATTTATATTGAACATACACGCTAAATTTTGCACTAGTTGAATTATCTGTACTTAAGAGTCCATGATTCAGTTTGACGATATTTTCTGTTTGTTTTCTTCCTTTTAGTTTCAGCATAAATTTTCCCATAATAGAATTGGCGTCACTGTTGCACTGTTGATAGGTTTGCTATTAGTCAAGAATTTTTAGATCTCTTGTTTTTCAGGATGTAATCAGTTTTAATTCGTCTGCTGTCTCCTAGATTCATCCATGTCCATTTTCTTCTGTTAGGTTGCTCAAACCAAATGTTTGCCATTATGAATTGATTTACTTGTTTCTACTCAACAATTTCTCTCCCCGTTTATTTTGCGTGCCAAGGCCATGGGGTCCAACTATGTCATCTACTTTTTCCTCTCCCATTTCAGCATTAAAATCTCCCATTATTATTATAATTTACATTGAGCCTTAGCTGTCTCTAATTCTACATAGGAATTGTCAATTCTTTCCTCAGTACTTAAGGTTGTTGGTGCATATACGTGGACGATGTTAACATCAAATGCCTCCAATCTAACCAGTAAAACGTGGTCTGATATAGCCCAGTATACTTTGATAGACTTTGGCCTCTCATTGTCCAATATGATGACTGCCACTCTTTTATGTATGTCACCCCATAACATATAATTTCATGCTTGCCCGCTTCATTCCATCTCACCTCTCCTGGTCCTAAGATATTAATGTTCAATCTTTCCTTTTCTATCTTGAAATTTTCTAGTTTTTCCTTCTGGAGCATTGGTCTAACATTCCATGTTATTCGTATATCTTTTAATCTGATAACAGTAGCCTGATGATGGTCTGGTGTCACCTGCTCAGTGTGGCTTTCCTTTACCAGACGAAGGTGCTCCAGTGGAGCCCCTATTTACGTTGTTCTCATTTCGTATTTTCTCTCTGACCATGACGCTTTCTGGTGGATACGATAGTGGTGGTTTCCCATTGCTTCCATCGGTTCCTGTACAAACTCTCTGCTAGCCTTTGTCGTTCCCACGACTACCCAGAAGGCAGTGGGGGTTGGTTTTCTATCAAGGTTTACTCCCTTAGGATTGGTCTCTCCCGAGACAACCACAAGGCAGGGGTGATTTTCTGTCAGGGTTTACCCCCTTACCATTGGCCTCGGGACAAACACAAGGCAGTGGTGCTATATACCCATTGATGAGGGTCTGGTTCGTGTGCACAAGGGCATGTCCACACACTGGTAGGCCTGCGTGCCACACATCTGGGAGCCAGACCTCCTCCGAGTCCCTAGAGAATTCAGCCAGTGTCTGTGAGATGCTGAGTTACCGTGTGTCGCCACGAGGAGGCAATATGTAGGGCTTGCTGACTGAGAGGCCACGTACTGACAGAGAGAGACTTACACACTCTGATCTCCTTTTCACATAGCTCAAGCAGCAGTGCTAGCCAGCGGTGCAGGCTGAAAGCGACAAGTGACAAGCACGCAGTCACTAGCCAACACACTAGACGCTTCACATCAGCCATTGGCCCATTACATATTTATATCACAGTACACGAAATCCGTTCTGTAGGTAGCTGCACGATGAACCAGTTTCTTACCTTTCGGTTTCATTTGCTAAGACAAACATTTACCTATTTTGCTTAATTATTTCCTTCCTCTTTATTGTGTCTCATATTTTTCAGAGAAAGTTGATTTGATACTTTTAATATCTTTTATTTCAATTTCTTTCGTTTTGGTTTTTGTTATGTGTGGCTTCATTTGATCATATTTCATTTGGTTTTATTTCATCATATGCTATTAAATTCTACTTTAATCTTTTAGGCATCAACATTTTCCAAACAGGATTTAGACATTCAAGGATGTAATATTTAATGGAAAAAAAACTCACGACTAGCTGTCAGTTTTTGTAATCAGTCTTGCACGCAACACACACTGCTTTTATCTGCGTGTGTGTGTGTGTGTGTGTGTGTGTGTGTGTGTGTGTGTGTGTGTGTGTGTGTGTGTGTGTGTGTGTGTGTGTGTGTGTGTGTGTGTGTGTGTGTGTGTGTGTGTGTGTGTGTGTAAAGTGAAATAAGAAAATAAGATAAAATAAAGTAATACCAATAAAATAAAATGTATTATTAGAAATATAAGTAGAATAAAATAAAACAAATGTAATTAAATGGAAGAAAAATAACATACTATTAAAAAGTTACGAAGAGAAAGACACAATCAAAAAGGACATTCATATGTGATCTTTGATTTAATGTCTATTCACTAAAGTGATTTTAGACATATGTGTGCGTGTGTGTGTGTGTGTGTGTGTGTGTGTGTGTGTGTGTGTGTGTGTGTGTGTGTGTGTGTCTGTGTGTGCGTGTGCGTGTGTGTGTCTGTGTGTGTGCGTGTGTGTGTGCGTGTGTGTATGTGTGTGTGGTGTGTGTGTGTGTGTGTGTGTGTGTGTGTGTGTGTGTGTGTGTGTGTGTGTGTGTGTGTGTGAACAGACATTCTGTAATATTTTCGTAATAATACTCTGGCAATTCTTTTCTTACATTAACAAATCAAAATCATAATCAAACCATGTAGAACAATTGTTAAATCTTCCGCTGGACCTTGTTTTTTCTACTCATACATTTCGCTACATTGATCATACTGTCCATATCATTCAGCTGGTATGCTACTTCTAATGTTTCTACGAAATTGTCAGATGAAATGTTATTATGAAACATCCTTTTTCTCACTCCAAATATTTTTTTTCAATTGATGTCTTTTTTGGTTAATATTCTTGTGCTACTTTAGATCTTAACATGAAATGGATGGACATATGTGAAGACTCAATTCTTTCACCTACACAAAGATCTGCATGATCTGATATAATACCAGACAACGTGTGCGAAGCTAAACAATAACCCACAACGCTGTTACCACTGGGGGATATGTATGTATATTTACATGACGCACTTACATCACGGAAGCCATTCAGTATTACTAAGTCAAAACAGACATAAAAATTAATCATACTGCTTCCAAATCCATTTAAGACGTCCTCGGACACCCTACTATGATGTAACAAGACTCATGATGTTTGCGACCACATAATCCAGGGCAACTACGATTTGGTTTTTCTGACTGAAACATGGTTTCGGCCACAGGGAATGAAGCAGACATTGCGGCTGTGACACCACCCGGCTTCACTTTGATTTCTTATCCACGGCAGGACAGAGCTGGAGGTGGCATTGCTGTGATATACAGAAACAGTCTTAAAAAACACATTTCTTCTCCATCCAAAGACTTTCCTTTTACAGCTTTTGAGGTGTGTGAGGTCCGCCTGGACTTTGATGGTCAGACCTCTGTGTTTCTTTGTGTGTACCGTCCCCCACCTAGTGTCAAAAACAAACTCAAGATATCAATGTTCTTGGACCAGTTCCCTGACCTGCTCGAATCGTACAATACCTACGAAAGGCTGTTTGTTGTTGGTGATATAAATGTCCATTTTGATAATCCCTCTGATCGTTGTACTGTTGCTTTAAATGCCGTTTTTGAAAATTTTAGTCTGCAACAAATGATCAATGTACCTACTCAACGCAAAGGCCATACTTTAGATTGGCTAATCACAAACTGTGTTTCTGATGTAGTTGATTTATCTGTTCGTGACATGCTGTTATCTGATCATTTTGTCATCTCCTTTGAACTGTCTCTTAGAAAACCAGGCAAAGCAACAAAGAAAATCGCTTCACGCAATCTTAAGGCTATTGAGAAGCATGTTTTCAAGAGTGATGTTCATACAGCACTTGAGTCAGCCTGTCAGTCCAATTCATCTGATCCTATATGTACTTACAACACATGCTTGCGTCAGCTGCTTGACCAACACGCCCCTCTTGTTATGCGTACTGTGTCAGACCGTATATCCGCCCCTTGGATGACACTTGAAGTCATTCATGCTAAAGTGCTACGACGTACCGCTGAGCGTGCGTGGCGTGAGTCCGGTCTGACTGTTCATAGAGAAATATATGCAGAGCAGCGTAACATAGTTACAAATATGATACGTGAAGCAAAGAAAAAGTACATATGTGGTAAGATAGCAGGCGCTGATAGTTCCAGAGAACTCTTCCGCCTCAGTGATCAGTTGTTGGGAAAAGCTGGAGATACTGTGCTTCCTTCTAACATCCCCCCAGAGTCTCTTCCTGATAAATTCAATGAATTTTTTGTTGGAAAGATTGAACGGATCAGAAGCAGCTTTGACCCTGATACACCATGCCCCACTGATGCTGTTGTGTTCTCTGGTACACAGCTAGAAAATTTTGAGCTTATGTCTGAGGGTTGTGTGAGAGAGATACTGAAGAAAATGCCAAAGAAGTCATGTGACCTTGACCCTATCCCTGCCTCTATCCTATTTGATTGTCTAGATGAAATTACTCCAATTGTCACGTATATTATGAATAAGTCCTTGTCATCTGGTGTTGTGCCTCAGTGCTTTAAGCACGCTCTTGTCAAGCCCCTTCTGAAGAAGGCAAATCTCGACCCAGACTGCTTGAAGAATTATCGTCCAGTTTCCAATCTACCATTCCTATCAAAGGTGTTGGAACGTATTGTACTAGAACAGATTCTGCAGCATCTGGAATCTCACAACCTGCTAGAGCCATTCCAGTCAGCCTACCGTAAGTGCCATAGCACAGAAACCGCTCTATTGCGTGTGGTCAATGACCTCCTTCAGGCTTCAGACAATGGGAGTGTGTCTATCTTGTCACTGCTTGACTTGTCAGCAGCATTTGACACCATAGACCATAGCATCATCATAACGCGGTTGCGTACCACTTTTGGCTGTTCTGGAACGGTTCTGGACTGGTTTACCTCCTATTTGACTGGCCGTACCCAGTCGGTTGTCATTGGCCACAAATCAAATCCATCTGTGCTGAAATGTGGTGTCCCACAAGGTTCTGTCTTGGGACCTGTCCTGTTCACTATGTATACACAACCTCTCAGCGCTATCATTCATCAGTCAGGTCACTCATACCACTTCTTTGCGGATGACTCACAGCTGCATAGCTCCTCTGCCCCATCAGATTTTGACGCTCTTGCGTGCAGTCTGAGAGATTGTATAGAGGATGTCTCCAAGTGGATGAGTGAAAACAAGCTGAAGATGAATGATGATAAAACTGAGCTTATTGTTACTGGTACTAAGTCAAAGGTCAATCAGGTTACTCATGCCCCCATGTCTATCTCTGGTTGTGATGTATCTTTCTCACAAACTGTTAGAAACCTTGGCTTCTATCTGGATGAAACACTGTCTATGGAAGCCCATGTCAAACAGTTGTGCCGTACTCTGTACTATCAGCTACGCAGAATTGGTAAGATTCGCTCCTTCCTTTCCACTGATGCTACCAACAAGCTTGCTGTCTCTTTCATACTATCTAGACTGGACTATTGTAACTCTCTATTCGCAGGTCTCCATGACAATCAACTATCTAAACTTCAGCGCATACAGAACTACGCGGCTCGCCTTGTTCTCCGCAAGCCCAGGCGTGAGAGTGCAAAATCTCTGCTTAGAACACTTCATTGGCTCCCGGTAAAGGCTAGGATTCAATATAAAGTTGCCTGTCTCTGCTTTCAGTGTATCTATCACGAGAACATGCCATCCTATCTTGCCAACCTCCTGCAGGGTTACAAACCTTCTCGAACGCTCCGCTCTTCTGACACCTCACTGTTGACTGTTCCTCGCTTCTCTCTAGACACCTTTGGTAAAAAATCTTTCTCTGTCTTTGGCCCAAATGTATGGAACTCTCTACCACTGTCTCTCAGAAAAACTAAGTGTTTCTCAACCTTCAAACGGCACCTGAAAACCCACCTCTTTCAAACTCATCTAACCTGAAGAGCCTTAGTTTGCAAGTCTGTCATCAGACTAATCTCTCCTGCCTGTATAACAGTATTTTGTATAAGGGCCTATAGAGCAAGGTGTGTGTGTGCGTGCATGTGTGTATGTGTGTGTGTGTGTGTGTGTGTGTGTGTGTGTGTGTGTGTGTGTGTGTGTGTGTGTGTGTGTGTGTGTGTGTGTGTGTGTGTGTGCTTGAGTGAGCATGTGTGTGTATCACTGTATGTGTACAGCTGAGGAAGGGATAGGGGAGAAATTGAGTGGGAAAGAGACTGAAATACTTTAAGAAACTTTTTCAAATCTTTGTTTGTATGTAAATTGTGATGTATGATATGCGAATAGTTCATAATTTGTGAGGAATTTTGATTGTCAAGGTATTAATGCTGTAATACTGAAGTTGTAATGTTTTTCCTGTATATGGATTAGAATTTTTCTGTTTTTATCTTCATTCAAAATATTGATTATAATTTTATGTACAACTATTGCATGCATAAACACACACACACGCATGCAAACATAGCACACGCACACACACACACACACACACACACACTCTCTCTCTCACACACACACACACACACACACACATTCTTACAAACACACGCGCACAGCAACGCACACGCACGCACACACACACGTACGCAAGCACACACACGCAGCAATATATAAACACAGTATGCCTCTTTATTCATATGAAAAATCTGTTAATCTTTCTTCATTACATAAGTCAGTGTTTAAATTTTAATATTCTGTGGTTTCTTATGTGTCTTCTTACTTGTATAGCTTTAATGTTTGTTGTTATCTTATTGTGTATGTAATTGTGAACATTTTTTTATCACCTTTTGCCTTTCTTGCGAAATGTAAAGCGCTGGTGAGCATGTTTTATATGGAATATGCGCTATACAAATAAACATTATTATTATTATTATTATAAAACCTTAATTTCGTTCCGACTCTTTTTGAAAACATCAAATATGTTGGCAATATTAATCTGATAATCTGCTGTTCTGGAATTCACGTCTCCACACACCAGGAATTTCACAATGTATGTTATTATCCATGACATCGCCCAGACATATTTCCATTTCATTTAAATGACATTGAATTCGATGCTTGACAGTATGGACGCCCACATGGGAGTATATGTCCTAGCATGAGTATAATGTTATTTCCACCATGCAAACCCTTTGATAATTTCATAACAACAATATGATCATGCCAAGAATCAATTCAAGAGACGTATTTGCTCTTTTAGTTTTTTTACCCATGAATAGGATATCCCCAAACTGGCGTCCCTGATATAATGACTTGATGCCAGGTGACATGAACTTTGCATGATCGATAAAGCATGAAGACAGATACAAAGGACATGTCCAATAAACTTTCAACAAAACAAACGATACGAAAACTATTTACATATTTGATAAAATCTGTGTCTCCTAGCTGGGTTGCAAAACCGCCGATATTCCAGACCAGAAATGATGTAAAGTTTTTTAAGTGTACAAATTGGAAATACACTAGCTACACCATTGTCACTGACTGTGTCCAGTTTGAGGTGTTTGACAGAAAACTACTGGCCGTGGCCACTAAAGTTACCATGAATTACAGCAATATTAGCACTAAGTGGTGGGTCATTAGACAGAGGCGGGCCGACATCCTATTTCCAATGATTTAATCCATTGACTCCCGCACCCTGTCAACCAGCATCCTGTATTGTCAACCATACTAGCAAAGCAAACCTTTAACCCTTTGATTCCCTCATCCTATTTACCAGCGTCCTACAGGAAGCTGGTGGATAGGGTGAGGGAGTCAAAGGGTGAAGTATTTGCAGTTGGTGGATAGGGTGCGAGAGTCATAGGGTTAGAAGAGAACCCCTTCCCCTCCCCTCCCCTCCCCTTACCTTTAGACCATTGATAGTGACGATCAGGAACATCCTGTGACCCAGAAATTTCATTCTTAGTATCATTTCAGTTTCAGTTTCAGTTTCGATTTCTGAAGACGATTTCTCCGCGCTCGGAACGAATTCCATATGTACTAACGTCACAGGTGCCAAGTGTATGGTGATCATGGCACATGCCTTAAGCCTGCACATAAACTCATGAGCTGGCCAAGTCTTGAGGCCCTACCTAGCCTATGTTTTATTTAGTTTATATATTATACTGGTATTGTATCAGCCTGTCACTGGAATAATCTTGGTTACATGTAAACGACATGTGTATCTGTGTATTTTTTCTTCAGAACATATATATATATATATATATATATATATATATATATATATATATATATATATATATATATATATATATATATATATAGTAAAATAAATAATTAAAGGTCTGAAACGCAACACAACTAGCTATTCTGTATAAACTCGTCTCACATGACCTAACCCCCCCCCCCCCCCCAGGTCAATGCAAAAAATTATCATTTCTAGCATTACCTGCAGGGGTGGCAAAGACGTCTTCTTACCTTTGATCTGCTCAGTCAGCTTGTTGTGGGAATTGAAAGTACAGGTCATGACATCGCAAATAACTTTGTCAAACCTGAGATTATGACCTAGTACAGAAAAACTAGGCTGAAGACGCAGCCAGGCAATCGGAGCTATGGCGAGATAAAGCTGTATAGGCTGAAAATTGAGTCAGCTGAAATTGTGTATCTCAATAGTGCTCTTTCTTTCTTTTTTCTTTCTTTCTTTCTTTCTTTCTTTCTTTCTTTACAACATAGTAAACGTAATAAAGATCATGATAGGAATCAGCTGGAAGGACCGGAAAACGGCGGCATGGGTAAGAGGTAAAAACGAAGGTCCAAGACAGAATAGACACAGTTTGTGAACGAAAGTGGAACTGGGCTGGTTATGTCATTAGGAGATCTGACAACAGGGGGACCACCAAAGTGATGCACGGGATCCCTCGAAGCCAAAAAAAAAGAACAGAAGTCGCCAGAGAACCAGATGACGAGACGATCTAGAAAAGTTCGACAAACAATAGACCAGAACAGCAGTTAACCGGCAACAGTGGCGTGCGATGAGGAAGGCTTACTTCGAACAACGGACCCCAAAGAAGCTGAAAAAAAAACGTAACAAAAAAACATACATCATTCATTATCCAGAGGATTTTGGAATCAACACATTCTCTCCAATTACTTGCACACGAAGAATCATAACTGTAACATACAAGAATGTACTCTCATGAAACTTCTACACTATGACGTAATGAATAATGACAATACATTGTGACTTTCCGTGGTGAGGATCGACATCAGAAAACAGACACACACACACACACCACACACACACGCACGCACACGCACACACACACACACACACACACACACACACACGCACGCACGCACGCCACACACACACACACACACACACACACACACACACAAAGAGACAGACATACAGAGAGAGAGAGAGCAAAATCTTTCAGTGTGTATTGCGTGCAGTGTTGATTAATAATTTGAAAGCTATCCGCTGTTGTTTTCTTTAAACCATGTAGCCCTGAGCCCCATGTCCTGTTGGAGAGAATTAATGTGCATCTGAAAATAGAAATGATACAAAAATGAAAAAAAAAAAAAAGAATAGTTCGAAAGATATCAAAAACACGAGAAACGAAACCAAGTGAAAGATGAAATAATATAAAGAAAACCAAAGTGAGATAAA
>CM060310.1:80095124-80100124 GCA_030674185.1 Monoplex corrugatus | reverse complement strand
CACACACACACACTCACACGCACACACAGACACACACACACACACACACACACACACACACACACACACACACACACACACACACACACATATGGACACTTGAATACACTGGGGTGTTTTTTTTTTTATTATTACTTTGTCAGCCCATATAAGTTTTGAATATTTCCCGTCTTTTCAATCAAATGACATTTGTGGCGTCAAAGTATATGAAATTTATATACTCTTAGTGTTAAGACGTCACGAGAAACTGAAACTGAAACTTACGTACACAAGATATTAAACTATAGATATTTCCTTTCCAAAATAGCATAAAATCTAATAGTTTATTCTGTTTTGGCACCACATACCATTACCATATAACGTGTAATGATTCAAAAATTACCACAGCAGGTGCACAGACCCAGTTCCCTCGAAAGGTTGAGGTCAGGTATAGTTACACCATCTTATTTCATAGTTGATGTGTTTGTATAACTTTGGAAACTTTTTCTTGCTTAGGTTTCCTTTTCCTATGATGAGTAAACAAGCAAAAGTGATCTGTCAGCTTGGAGGTGTCCTCATGTGAGAGAAAAACTCTGTGAAACCGAAGTTTGGGAGTCTTGTGTGAAAAAGATCCATGTTTAGTTTTTGTTATACTTTGTTTTGTTTTGTTTTCCTTTAGTTTTTGTCATACTTTGTTTTGCTTTGTTTTCCTTTAGTTTTTGTTTTGCTTTGTTTCGTTTTGTTTTCATTCGTCTGTGCAGCCTCAGTAGCATCAGTCCCACATTGATCATTCTGGCTCACTTGGTAGCATTATGCACAAGTTCAAGTTCAAGTTCATTCTGTTGAAGACCCAGTGTCAGGGAGTTTATGGGAGTCAGTGATGTCAAGCCACCATGGGGCCACCCAGCAAAGGAGACATTAACCCTCCCCCGCCCAATCCTCCCCGTGGAGATTCCGGGGGCTCTTTCAGTATAAATAGCATCCCACCTTTTGGAAATTTTTGTCTTTGTTTTTCTGCCTTGTACCTTTGCTTTCTGTCATTTCTTCCTATCATTTTTTGCCTTGTTGGTCCGGTCACCTGTATGTGTTGGATAAAATCTTACATACTTTCTGTTTAGGAGTGATAATTGGGTACATGCATTAAGTGGATAGGGTGTGGGAGTCAGAGGGTTAATCAAAAAAATGACGATAAATGACTAACAAGGAGACACTTAATTACTGGCTGCTCACTTTAGTGGAATTGAAAGGCGTCTGGTTTAATGCAGGAAGCTGGTGGATAGGGTGAGAGAGTCAAAGGGTCAAGGTTTTGCAGTAAGTGGATAGGGTGCGGGAGTCAAAGGGTTAAGGTTTTGCAGTAAGTGGATGGGGTGTGGGAGTCAGAGGGTTAAGGTTTTGCAGTAAGTGGATAGGATGCGGGAGTCAGAGGGTTAAGGTTTTGCAGTAAGTGGATAGGGTGCGGGAGTCAGAGGGTTAAGGTTTTGCAGTAAGTGGATGGGGTGCGGGAGTCAAAGGGTGTGTGTTGTGTGTGTGTTATGTGTGTAAGTGGATAGGGTGCGGGAGTCAAAGGGTTAAGGTTTTGCAGTAAGTGGATAGGGTGCGGGATTCAAAGGGTCAAGGTTTTGCAGTAAGTGGTGGATAGGGTGCGGGATTCAAAGGGTTACGGTTTTGCAGTAAGTGGATAGGGTGCGGGAGTCAGAGGGTTACGGTTTTGCAGTAAGTGGATAGGGTGCGGGAGTCAAAGGGTTAAACAAAAACGACAATAAAAAAAATCATGAGGAGACACTGAATTACTACCGGGTCACTTTGGTGGAATTGAAAGGTGTGTGATGTAATCCAGTTTCCCAAGGCACTACCTGCTAAGTCCCCTACACCACAGTCAGAGCAAGTGAACTACCTTCTGGTAAAGTTATCACTACCACCACATCCCAGCAGTCACACCCTTGACATGAATTTGCCAGAGGCACACAAGTGGCACAAGAAACAAAACCTGAGGTCACCAGGAGATCCAGTCGTGAAAAGTTACAGAACTTATGATAATAGGGATGATGTTTATAGGACATTTTATGATGCAAGAGAAATTTGAGTTCCTAGTTATAACAGGAAAGCTGGAGAGAAAAGGAGCACCAAGCTAGACCTGAAGACAAAATATTGGACGGATTTGTGGAGTGGATGAAGACAGAAAGGGCGGGAGATGTCCTTGCAGCAATAAGGGATAGATTTGTATGGAGGGCCATGGTTGCCAATACCATGCAGCAAGTCACATGATGATGATGAGGGATGATGGTCACGATGCTGTGGAGTTCCATCTAGGATTGAGACTACGTGATAGAGTTATACTCCCTGCTCACTTTCATAATAAATAAATAACCTGGCTCAACCAGGCCCAAAGGATGCAAGCACTTGAAGTGTTGGTCAGGAGATTTTGAGCAACATCCTCGATGAAGAATGTTGAGAGTTCCATGGACAGCAAAGAAAACAAACGAGACAATCTTGATGGAGGGAGACACAAGTAGATCACTCATAAGGAATATTAGGGAAAAAAGTCAACATTTATAGGCCAGTTTATGAGGAAGGGGGATTTTGGAGCACCTGGTCACAACGGGAAAGCTGGAGGGAAAGAGAGCACCAGGTAGACCCAGGGAGAGAATGCTGGACGGACTTGCAGAGTGGCTGGGGATGAGGAGGGTGGGGGAGATGCTAGGGGCAACGAGAGATAGAGATGGATGGAAGTCCATGGTAGCCAACGCCATGCGGCAGGGCACCTGATGATGATGATGATGATCCTCGATGAAGCATCCGAGTGAAGTTGATGAAGATTGAACGCGTGGTCCCAGTCTTTCCAACAAGTCTATATCACATTCATTTCTGGACAGCAGATGGTTGGAGTCGAAACATCCCACAACGTTTCTGCAACAGGACTGAGAAATACAAACCGTTGTAGTTGTTGTCAGGTAGGATCAAATGATTGAGACTCTGTTGTGTGGTCCCTTGTCTTTCAAGCAGCGTATAGCACGCTCAACACTGGGTAGGAGCCTGCCAGTGCTAAAAAAATATAGATATATTTTTACTTATGGAGGTTCGAACCCACGAGCTTCCAATCAGTTGTAAATTGCACTTACCACTTAACCATGTTGACTAGTGTACGTTCTTCATGTGTTACTTTCCTTCAATGGCAACCCAAATGACTATGTCATCAGTTGGCTGTCATTTTAACCAAGCCTGTAAGCATCAGTAAGAGATCACAGTCACAAAGATGGTAGAGGAAAAAAGAACGTTTCTGTAGATTAATTTTCAGGAAGAGTCGACGGAAGCAGCGCTGATTACTGGGCAAAATGGAGTCAGTTGATACAGAGTTCACTGATGAAGTGCCCTTACGACCTGAACATATGGGACAAATGATCTGGGTGATCTTCAAGATGTCATTTGTCTCTTGTGAAGCCTTCTCCAATGTCACGTTCCTTGCTTCAGTTGTCTCTTGCAGCGGCATCGTTGGGATTTTACTGTCTTCCTCTTTGATGATCCCTGGATTTTGTTGTCTTCCTGTTTGGTGATTCCTGGATTTTGTTGTCTTCCTGTTTGGTGATTCCTGGATTTTGTTGTCTTCCTCTTTGATGATCCCTGGATTTTGTTGTCTTCCTCTTTGATGATCCCTGGATTTTGTTGTCTTCCTCTTTGATGATCCCTGGATTTTGTTGTCTTTCTCTTTGATGATCCTTGGATTTTGTTGTCTTCCTCTTTGATGATCCCTGGATTTTGTTGTCTTCCTCTTTGATGATCCCTGGATTTTGTTGTCTTCCTCTTTGATGATCCTGGATTTTGTTGTCTCTATTCTTTGATGATCCCTGGATTTTGTTGTCTTACTCTTTGGTGATCCCTGGTTTTGTTGTCTTCGTGTTTGGTGATTCCTGGATTTTGTTGTCTTCGTGTTTGGTGATTCCTGGATTTTGTTGTCTTCCTGTTTGGTGATTCCTGGATTTTGTTGTCTTCCTCTTTGATGATCCCTGGATTTTGTTGTCTTCCTCTTTGATGATCCCTGGATTTTGTTGTCTCTCTTTGATAATTCCTGGATTTTGCTGTATTCCTCTTTGATAATCCCTAGACATTCATCTCTTCCTCTTTGATGATCCTTGGATTTTGTTGTCTTCCTCTTTGATGATCCCTGGATTTTGTTGTCTTCCTCTTTGATGATCCCTGGATTTTGTTGTCGTCCTCTTTGATGATCCTTGGATTTTGTTGTCCTCTTTGATAATTCCTGGATTTTGCTGATTTCCTCTTTGATAATCCCTAGACATTCCTCTCTCCTCTTTGATGATCAATGGATTTTGTTGTCGTCCACTTTGATGATCACTAGATTTTGTTGTCGTCCTCTTTGATAATTCCTGGATTTTGTTGTACTCCTCTTTGATAATCCCTAGACTTTCCTCTCTTCCTCTTTGATGATCCCTGGATTTTGCTGTTTTTACTCTGGTGATCCCTGGATTTTTTCTCTTTTTGGAAGGTGATCCCTGGATTTTTCTGTCTTTTTCGTAGTGGTCCCTGCATTTTGCTGTCTTCCACCTGGATGATCTCTTGTTTCTTTGATGTCTTCTTCCTTGATTATCCCTGATTTGGCTGTCCGATCATTAACTGAATGTACGTGCTCTAAGACCTATTATATTATTGTATCATTGTTGATCCCAACACACACATACACACACTCTACTCTCTCTCTCTCTCTCTCTCTCTCTCTCTCTCTCTCTCTCGCACGCAGACACACACACACACACACACACACACACACACACACACACACACACACACACACACACACACACACACAAAATATCCAAAGATCAGGACATAGGCAGACTGGTTGTAATACGTTGATATAACAGTAAATGATTTCAATTAAACTTCACATTATCATTATCGTTATCATCATTATCAGTGAAAAATATATAAGTATGTGTGACTAGGAATCTGCCAATTCCTCCCCCCCCCCCCCCCCCAAATAATCACTTTACATGTGCATATCTTACTTA
>CM060310.1:80075124-80082624 GCA_030674185.1 Monoplex corrugatus | reverse complement strand
GCAAGGCCGATTTGTTTTGATTTGAAATCAAATTGAATCATTGAAACCGTTTTATTTATTATTATTATTATTACTACTATTATTGTTATTATTATTATTATTATTATTTTCAAGGTCAAGCTGCCAAACGATTACGATTGTTTTAAAGACAACAGTGGCTAATAAACCATGGGGTTTTTTTTCATCTTGTTTCAGATTATTCTGGCAAATCACGACCCAAAGAAGACCACAAGCACTGGGGGAATCATGCTCTAAAGCTTCGAGGAGTGGAGTAGCAGACTGTTAGAAATTCATTCCTATCATCATTTCTTCTGGTGTGGTAGCAATTTCACCGGTGAAAACTGGCGGCCACAACAGGTGTGGTGTGGACGATGTGGCGAGTGGCCGTGGTGATGATGGTGATGATGGAACGGGTGATGATGACTCAATCGTCCACTCAACAGGTCCCTGTTGGTGAGTTGGCTTGTCCCTGTGACTGACTGTCCTGTGGATTGTGTCTGTGTCTGTGTTTGGTGCACCTTTTGTCTATGTGTGTGTGTGTGTGTGTGTGTGTGTGTGTGTGTGTGTGTGTGTGTCTGTGTCAGTCTCTCTTTCTCTCTCTCTCTCTCTCTCTCTCTCTCTCTCTCTCTCTCTCTGTCTCTGTCTCTGTCTCTGTCTCTTTCTATCTCTGTCTGTCTTTCTGTCTCCATCTCTCTGTCTTTCTCTCTGCTTCTCTCTCTATCTAGCTATCTCTCTCTCTCTCACTCTCTCTCTCTCTCTCTCTCTCTCTCTCTGTCTGTATCTCTCTCTCTCTCTCTCTCTGTCTGTATCTCTCTCTAGTTCTCTGTCTGTCTGTCAGTTTGTCTGTCTCTCTCACTCTGTGTCTGTCTCTCTGTGTCTGTCTCTCTGTGCCTCTGTGTGTGTCTCTCTCTCTCTCTCTCTCTCTCTCTCTCGTTCTCTGACTGTCTGTCAGTTTGTTTGTCTCTTTTTCTCTCTCTTTCTGTGTCTGTCTCTCTGTCTCTGTCTCAATCTCTCTCTCTCTCTCGTCCTCTGTCTGTCTGTCTCTCTGTGTCTCTCTCTCACTCTGTCTGTCTGCCTGTCTCTGTCTCTCTGTGTCTCTCTGTCTCTGTCTCTGTCTCTGTCTGTTTGTCTGTCTTCTCTCTCTCTCTCGCTTGCTCGCTCTCTCTGGCTCTCTTTCTCTCTGTCTGTCTGTCTGTCTCTCTCTCTCTCTCTCTCTCTCTCTGTCTCTGTGTTCGTGTGTGTGTGTGCGTGCGCGCGCGCGCGTGTGTGTGTGTGTCCGTGTGTGTCTGTCTGTCTGTCTGTTTGTCTGTCTCTGTCTCTCTGTCTCGCTCATTTCTGCAAAGATTTCTTGCAAAGTTAGTACGTGAATGATTCATGTGTGTTAGCTACTGGGTGGGTGAGAGCGTGAGCGTGTGAGTATGCATACGTGAGCATTTGGGTATAAGTGTAAAAGTTGCGGGCGCTCATGAGTAAGACAAAGAGAGTAAAGAGTGATAAATAACATATTAGATACTCTTCCACAGTAGAAATTGTCTGAGTTCTGTCTGTCTTTTCTATCTATCTACGTTTTTTACTTTGTCTTGTCTCTGTCTGTCTGTCTGTCTGTCTCTTTCCTCATCTCTCTCGTCTTTCTCTCTCTCTCTCTTTTCTTGTGTCTCTTTCTCTCTCCTCTCTCTGTCTTCTCTCTGTCTCTGTCTCTCTCTCTCTCCTCTCCTCTCTCTCTCTCTCTGTGTCTCTCTCTCTCTCTTCTCTCTCTCTCTCTCTCTCTCTCTCTCTCTCTCTCCCTCTCTCTCTCTCTCTTCTCTCTGTTTGCATGTGTATGTGTGTAATTGAGTGAGTGTGTTTATGTACGTGTGTGTGTATACGCGCGCAAATGTGTTAGAGTGTGTATGTGTCTGTCAGTATGTGAGTGAATGTGTGTGGTGTGTGTGTGTGTTTTGTGTGTGTGTGCAAATTTGAGTGAGTGAGTGAGTGTGTGTGTGTGCGTGTGTGTGTGTGTGTGTGTGTGTGTGTGTGTGTGTGTGTGTGTGTGTGAGTGAGTGAATGTGTGTGTGTGTCTGTCTGTATGTATGTGCGTATATATATATACATAAATATATATATATAGATAGATATATACATATCTCTATATGTGTGTATAGTATATATGGATACATATATAGATGTATGTGTATATATATATATATATGTTTGTCTGTCTGTCTGTCTGCCTGTCTGTCTGTCTGTGTGTCTGTCTGTCTGTCTTTCTGTGTCTGTGTACGTGCGTGAGCATGTGAGAGCTTGCGCTTGGGTTTGTGGAAGTGATTGAACGAAAGCGCTAAAATACACCCCCAAGCATGTACATGTATTTCTAAGCCTTCATGCTTGTTGATTATAACAACAACCCTGTCACTGCTCTTCTCCCACAGAAGAGAAACAGTGGAGGTTGGCGTTTATTCACGTTGGATTCATCACACTACGAAAAGTCCATATACGCTCTACTCCACTCTGCCAGCATTTATCTGGGAGGCTCCTTGAGGCCGTGCAAAATCTTATACGCTGGCAAGATCCAGAAGTGGGAAGGAAGGAGGGGGTGGATGGGTGGGAAAGTACCTACAAAACACTAGGCTGACATGGTAAAGAACCTACAAAACACTAGGCTGACAGGGTAACGAACCTACAAAACACTAGGCTGACATGGTAAAGAACCTACAAAACACTAGGCTGACATGGTAAAGAACTTACAAAACACTAGGCTGACATGGTAAAGAACCTACAAAACACTAGGCTGACATAGTAAAGAACCTACAAAACACTAGGCTGACATGGTAAAGAACCTATAAAACACTAGGCTGACATGGTAAAGAACTTACAAAACACTAGGCTGACATGGTAAAGAACCTACAAAACACTAGGCTGACATGGTAAAGAACCTACAAAACACTAGGCTGACATGGTAAAGAACCTACAAAACACTAGGCTGACATGGTAAAGAACCTACAAAACACTAGGCTGACATGGTAAAGAACTTACAAAACACTAGGCTGACATGGTAAAGAACCTACAAAACACTAGGCTGACATGGTAAAGAACCTACAAAACACTAGGCTGACATGGTAAAGAACTTACAAAACACTAGGCTGACATGGTAAAGAACCTACAAAACACTAGGCTGACATGGTAAAGAACCTACAAAACACTAGGCTGACATGGTAAAGAACCTACAAAACACTAGGCTGACATGGTAAAGAACCTTAAAAAACACTAGGCTGACATGGTAAAGAACCTACAAAACACTAGGCTGACATGGTAAAGAACCTACAAAATACTAGGCTGACATGGTAAAGAACCTACAAAACACTAGGCTGACATGGTAAAGAACCTTAAAAAACACTAGGCTGACATGGTAAAGAACCTACAAAACACTAGGCTGACATGGTAAAGAACCTACAAAACACTAGGCTGACATGGTAAAGAACCTACAAAATACTAGGCTGACATGGTAAAGAACCTACAAAACACTAGGCTGACATGGTAAAGAACCTACAAAACACTAGGCTGACATGGTAAAGAACCTACAAAACACTAGGCTGAGATGGTAAAGAACCTACAAAACACTAGGCTGACATGGTAAAGAACCTACAAAACACTAGGCTGACATGGTAAAGAACCTACAAAACACTAGGCTGACATGGTAAAGAACCTACAAAACACTAGGCTGACATGGTAAAGAACCTACAAAACACTAGGCTGACATGGTAAAGAACCTACAAAACACTAGGCTGACATGGTAAAGAACCTACAAAACACTAGGCTGACATGGTAAAGAACCTACAAAACACTAGGCTGACATGGTAAAGAACCTACAACAACCTAGGCTGACATAGTAAAGAACCTACAAAACACTAGGCTGACATCACCAGAATGATGAAAACATTGGGATGGGTAGCAAACAGGCCAGTCTGTATAATGTTGTGGATTGGGATTGAACTCCAGATATCAGTATTTGAGTCCATGGCTCTATCATAACAACCAGTCAGTCTGCGGAGAAAACGCGGGCCCTTTGGCTAAACAAAAATAAATAAATAGATAGATGAATAGATAAATAGATACACAGATATATGAATAACAAGTAAATAAATAAATAATAGATAAATGAATACTTAATTAGACAGACAGATAGATACATAATACATACATACATACATACGTACGTACGTACGTACGTACGTACATACATACATACATACATCATACATTCATACATACATACATACATACATACATACATGCATACATGCATAGATACATGGATAGATACATGGATACATTGATTGATTGATTGATTGATTGATTGATTGATAAAAAATGAAAAATAAGTAAATAGATTGACAGACAGACAGATAGATAGATAAATAGATAGATAGATACATAGATAGATAGATAGATAGATAATAGATAGATAGACAGGCAGGCAGGCAGGCAGGCAGGCAGGCAGGCAGAGCAGGCAAGATAAATAGACAGATGAATAAATAAGTAAATAAATGAATAAATAAATAGATGAATGAATAAACAAATAAATAAATAGACAAACAAGTAAATAAACGACTGAATAAATAAATAGATAGATAAATAAATAAATAAATAAATAAATAAATACAAATGATGGAAAATGTAAAAAGACAAAGAAATAAATGAATCAACATATGCAGTGTGTGTGGCCAAAGGATAAAATCTAGCAAGCGAAAAACATGTGCTTTGTTCAGCGTCACATGGGGATTTTTCTCCTCCTTCGAATGGATCTTGAGTGGGTGGGGGAGTATGGGTGCTAGTCTTTCGAATAAGATGATAAACCGGGCTCCTATGCTCAGTATGCTCTCAGTCCACGTAAAAGATTCAATGGCAACGAAAAGGAAATCCAAGACAAAAGTACCACTGTGGTAATTTTTTTTAAAAGGAATAACACCTATACTGGGGTCCCCAACAAAATACCACTGTGGTAGTTTTTTTGTATTTTTTTAAAGGAACAACACTTACTGAGGTCCCCAGGCAAAAAATACCGCTGTGGTAGTTTTTTTTTTATAAGGAAATAGCATATGTATTGTGGTCTCCTGACAAAAATATCACTGTGGTATTTTTTTTTAAAAGGAATAACATATGTACTGTGGTCCCCTGGCAAAAATATCTTTGTGGTAGTTTTTTTTAAAGGAATAACACATTTACTGAGGTCCTCAGGCAAAAATATCACTGTGGTAGTTATTTTTTATAAAGAGTAACACATATACTGAGATCCCCAAGCAAAGTATACCACTGTGGTAGTTTTATTTAAAAGGATTAACACATGTACTGAGGTCCCCAGCAAATATACCATTGTGGTAGGTTTGGTTAAAGGAGTAACACATAAACTGAGGTTCCCAGGCAAAATATACCACTGTGGTAGTTTTTCTTAAAAGGATTAACACATGTACTGAGGTCCTCAAGCAAAATATACCACTGTGGTAGTTTTTTTTTAAAAGGATTAACATATACTGAAGTTCCCAGGCAAAACTACCTCTGTGATAGGTTTTTTAAAAGGAATAACACATATGCTGAGGTTCCCGCGCAAAAAAATACCGCTGTGATAGGTTTTTGTGTCAAGGATTAACACATATTATGAAGTCCACAGGCAAAACATACCACTGTGGTAGGTTTTTAAAGGAATAACACATATACTAAAATTCCCAGGCCAAAAATAACACTGTGATAGGTTTTTTTTGAAAGGAATATCACATATACAAAAATTCCCAGCATAAATACCACTGTGGTAGTTTTTTACAGGAATAACACATATACTTAAGTCCACAGGCAAACATACCACTGTGGTAGTTTTTTTACAGGAATAACACATATACTTAAGTCCACAGGCAAACATACCACTGTAGTAGGGTTTTTACAGGAATAACACATATACTTAAGTCCACAGGCAAACATACCACTGTGGTAGTTTTTTTACAGGAATAACACATATACTTAAGTCCACAGGCAAACATACCACTGTGGTAGTTTTTTTACAGGAATAACACATATACTTAAGTCCACAGGCAAACATACCACTGTAGTAGGGTTTTTACAGGAATAACACATATACTTAAGTCCACAGGCAAACATACCACTGTGGTAGTTTTTTTACAGGAATAACACATATACTTAAGTCCACAGGCAAACATACCACTGTGGTAGTTTTTTTCCAGGAATAACACATATACTTAAGTCCACAGGCAAACATACCACTGTAGTAGGGTTTTTACAGGAATAACACATATACTTAAGTCCACAGGCAAACATACCACTGTGGTAGTTTTTTTACAGGAATAACACATATACTTAAGTCCACAGGCAAACATACCACTGTAGTAGGGTTTTTACAGGAATAACACATATACTTAAGTCCACAGGCAAACATACCACTGTAGTAGGGTTTTTACAGGAATAACACATATACTTAAGTCCACAGGCAAACATACCACTGTAGTAGGGTTTTTACAGGAATAACACATATACTTAAGTCCACAGGCAAACATACCACTGTAGTAGGGTTTTTACAGGAATAACACATATACTTAAGTCCACAGGCAAACATACCACTGTAGTAGGGTTTTTTACAGGAATAACACATATACTTAAGTCCACAGGCAAACATACCACTGTGGTAGGTTTTTTTTACAGGAATAACACATATACTTAAGTCCACAGGCAAACATACCACTGTGGTAGGTTTTGTAACCTTTTATCAGGAAATACCACTTATAGTTACGATAAAATTACTAAGTCCACAGGCAAACATACCACTGTGTAGTTTTTTACAGGAATAACACATATACTTAAGTCCACAGGCAAACATACCACTGTAGTAGGGTTTTTACAGGAATAACATATACTTAAGTCCACAGGCAAACATACCACTGTGTAGTTTTACAGGAAACATATATTAATACAAGGAAACATAACCATATAGTTTAAGTCATAACATAACATCACCATACTGTGTAGGTTTTTTTACAGGAATAACACATATACTTAAGTCCACAGGCAAACATACCAGTGTGTAGGGTTTTTTACAGGAATAACACATATACTTAAGTCCACAGGCAAACATACCAGTGTAGTAGGGTTTTTACAGGAATAACACATATACTTAAGTCCACAGGCAAACATACCACTGTAGTAGGGTTTTTACAGGAATAACACATATACTTAAGTCCACAGGCAAACATACCACTGTAGTAGGTTTTTTACAGGAATAACACATATACTTAAGTCCACAGTCAAACATACCACTGTGTAGTAGGGTTTTTACAGGAAAAACTACAACACGTAGAAGATAACTATACTTAAGTCCACAGGCAAACATACCACTGTGGTAGTTTTTTTTACAGGAATAACACATATACTTAAGTCCACAGGCAAACATACCACTGTAGTAGGGTTTTTCCAGGAATAACACATATACTTAAGTCCACAGGCAAACAATACCACTGTAGT